>MU227781.1:562682-600778 GCA_018584345.1 Thuja plicata | reverse complement strand
TGAAGAATCTGAATAGATTCTATTTCTACATTCTAGAATAATGAACATTGAATATCAACAAATTTTGAATCCATTAGTTGATCAATGATACTTGAACTGATGTTCTAATTTAATTTAGATGTTTTGAATCTTTGATGTTGAACTTGAACTTGAAGTATATGATGGCATGATCATGGATTCATGATTCATGATGGTATGATTACAAATTTAATAGTGTTTTTATTGTTTAAATGTTTACTTTTTATGATACTACGTGACATTCTAATCTTAACTCATGCTTCTAGGCTGCATATATATCAAAATATGTATATATATAAAAAAAAAATTACATATTTTTGTACTAACGAACCCGAACCCCAACCCCTTTTCAAAATTTTGGCGAACTGGCGAACCGGTTCTTCGAACTCGAACCCGAACCGGCATCCTAGCATGAAAGTGTATCCCACTTTTCTGGAGGGTTTAGTATGAGCATCTACCATAAGCATCAGCTAAGTTTTCATGAGACAATTGAAATTGTAAAGGATATATATCTAAACAGATTGCAACTTTGTTATCCAAACAACCTGAAACCTGAAGGATAATAGCTCTGAAAGTATGCAAAGTAATTATAGAACAAATATTAACGAATGAAATCTGAGTAACTGATATATTTCAGCCACACAAGAATATTACTCAACAAAATTCCATGTAGCAACCATACAGGCATGCTTACACAACCAAATGCATAATAGTACAAGATCTGAGGTACTCTTACAAGTTCCAGCTTGTGTTTCTATGAATTTATAGAATGAATAATAGCAATTAATTACATGGAATCTCTATCTAAATTACAACTTCAAGGGTATAAGCAACCAACCTGAATGCTGAGGCATAATAACTCAGCAAGTCGTGACAGAGTAATTCGTGAATAATACTTTGACACAACTAAAATGTTCTGCAGAAATGGCAAGCAAGACGAAATGAGAATAATTAATGGAAGGGATAGAAACTATTTGCAGCATCAATATCATATAGCAGGGCAATAATATACTTACATGTTCAATGACACGCTCTCTAAGATGCTCACCAGCTTTATCACCTAGAAACCCCCCTGGCATATTTGTTTCCTGCTCGAACTCAGTTTGGTACACTTCCCAAAAGGGCACCCACTGTATCACTTCCATTGTAGCAAGGTACTTCAACAATGCACTGCATCCAATTAATGTTCACACAGACGACCAAGTTAGATACAAGTGAAGAGTTTCTAGAGAGAAAGCTTATAAAGAGGAAAAAAACAAACAATTGGAAAAAGACACATCACAAACAAATCAAATTTTGTATTTGTACTTTCCACAAAATGGAGAGAAGCATTAAACAAAGAGGTTGCTAGGAGTTCTCCTGTATAGTGTACCTAAACTGAGCAAATCTAGACTGGCTTGGAAAGGAGCTGAACAGCCACCCATCAATGGAAGATGTAAATTGAACAAGGAAGAAAGACACTCATCAACACTACCCATCTTGTTACTACAACTATTTAAGCAAGACTGCAACAGGATCAGTCCATTTATTGTAAAATTTTAAGAATTTCTCTTCAGATATAAATTGACAATTCAAATCTTTCACTCCCCATTCTATTCTGACAATTATATTATGTATCAACTTGGACTAATGCCACAACACATCAAGCAGTACATTCCCAAACTATCCCAAAATCCTTTCGACCTGGACCCAACATTCAAAGGCAAAATTGATGCCACGGCATTAGAAAACTACTGCAGCAACTGGAAGCATATTTCTCTATTAATCATTTCACTGCTATAGAGAAGATTCATTTCAAGGCATCGAAAATGCCCATTTTAGTGTCTCAATAATAGCAAACACTCAAAGCACAGTGTGACAGGGATTATGATTCAATTCGCAAATGGTATTGCTATTTTGGCACTTTGCAAGAGGAATACTGCCCACTCAGACACTATGAGGATGAGTATATGAAATTTCAGCAATTGTGTCTCTAGAACACCGTGTTCCAGGAATAATTACGTGCCTGCAAACACTCTAGAACAACACAAAGTACTCAAATATATAAGCAGGTTCTCACCTTAGATTTGTGCGAAGCCAAAAGCAAAAGCTTTCTTCGCAAAAGAAGCAACTTCAAAATACACTACGCAAAAGTAAAATTCTCTAGCATAGAAGCCACAGTAGAACTCAAAGCCAGTCATACAAAAATTCTAAAGCTGCAACATCATCTGCACCAAACAAAGGCGAGCAAGAAGAAATATAAGTGATAAATGGTACCGTAGTCATCACATCCATCACCTCTCAATGGGCAAGCCATGTCAGATCTCATGCAATTCCAAGAGCCTAATCAAGAGGCACAATGTCTCAGATAAAGTATCACGGCAATTGATATTCAAAGGAACATGAACGTCTCCACCATACTAAGTGCTGCATTTTCAGACAACCCCTGCATGTCACCAGCGACAGTGGTCGCCAAAAGAATACCATCCTACTAGAAATAGTCAAGCACCTAGATCTTTCCAATAAAGCATACCACAGACCATACTCTCTAGATGGTTGCAACAAGACAAGAATATTAATTTATACACAACGTATTGTCATAGCCCAGCCAAGCTATGAGGAGCTGACCAAGGGAGGAAGCAACTTTTAAAAATCATAATAATAATAATAATAATAAATAAAATCCTAAAAGAGCAGACCTGATTAGAGAATAAAATGATTTATTTAGGATAATAAAGAAATAAAGAATAAAGGGCCGACCATGGTAAAGAACAGTGATTAACTTGAAAAGACGTGTTTCTTACCAAATGAAGGGGTGTGTCAACTTTCTCATTAAGGGATATAAGAAGGAGATGGCCTTGGGAGAGCAGAACACAGCAAGTAGATCAGATCTGATTTACAGCGAATATACTCAGACATAGACGAAGAATTAATCAGGGAGAACTCTTTAAGGCAGAAAGGAGGACACAATCAAATGAATGGGAGAAACAATGATATATACAGCAGAGCAATCAAGGACATCAATCTAGAAAAAGGAAACATAATAAGAACAAAAAATCAAACCAAGCAAATATAGATAGAGTATAAGCAGCAGCAGACATCCATGAAGGTAAAATCTGATGTAAGGAAACAGATAAAGATTAATGAATACCCTTCCTATTGAGACCAGATATAAATGAAAGGAGGAAGAAAGAACAGAGCATAGCAATTAAGGAAGGATTATTGGAAGGAATGGGAAGGAAATAAGGATGTGAATCTTTCAAAAGAGACAAGAGAGATCAATTTGGGAGATAATTTATTACTCTCAAAGGGCAGCAATGAAGGGTGGTGACTAAAGCCTTATGAAAAGTGGTAACCCTTTCACCAATGAAGTATAAAAGAAATCATTCCAATCATTCAAAGGTCACTTATGAATCTTCACTCATGAATCCATTGAAACAAATCTTTCACTCATCCATGAAGCAAACAATCAATCAGCAAGATCAAAAAAACAATCATCAATCCCACATCAAGAAAACATATTTTTCAGCAATCAAACATCACTCTATCAAATCAACATTCATTCAATCATCATCCACCACTATATAAATCTAACTAACATTATATTGTCGCTCTTCAATCATCTAATCACGATAAAATAATCATAACACACTAATACCTTGAATCATCAAATCAAAGGAATTCATTCAACAATAATCAAAGGAACAGCAAAAGTAATCATATCTACAGCAAGGTGATCTTTTATAATCTCTTAAATTATTGTGGCATGAAGTAGCTATGCATATGCATTTATGTGGATTATACATAGAAGTGAATATATACATTTACATCAGATTTTATGCAGCCAATCTATGTTGAATTCTGATATCTATGCATTTATCAAACATGAATTTCTGTATAATATAAGTGATCATGTGGAAGGAAGAAAGGGAGTGCAAGGAGGGGGAATGGTGAAAGATTCCTCGCTAGATATGGTGCCTCATAAAGATTGTTAAGGACCATTGGTTAAGGACCATGAGGCCACCTCATAATGATGGTTAAGGACCATCGGTTAAAGACCATATGGGGCCAAGGAGTATAAAATCCTGCCCTTGGGCCTAGAGATGAGGTTCATTTAAGGGGCACCCTATTGCAACTCCCCTACAGTCCCCACATTGATCAATTGTTGAAGTGAACCAAAAGGGATCCTCAATCATAAGAGGTGAGAGGTTAACATGATGGAAGGGAATGGCGTACAGCCCTCACTAGGTAATGATGATGGTTAAGGACCACATATGGCCACAAAGGATAAGGTCTGTTGTTGGGCCTAGGACAGAGCATACTTGGGTCACCTCATCATGTCTTCCATCACAACCCTCGTTATGGTTGAGCCCCTAATCATTGTGATAATGTCTGATGTACAGCCCTCACTAGGTAATGATGATGGTTAAGGACCTCATATGGCCACAAAGGATAAGGTCTGTTGTTGGGCCTAGGAGAGAGTATACTTGGGTTACCTCATCATGTCTTCCATCACCTAATCATTGTGATTTGTTGTGTGTGTGTGTGTGTGTGTGTATTTCCTAACCCTAGAATTGGATGTATTTCATGAGTTATATCTACATATTTCCTAATCCTAGAATTGGATGTATTTCATGAGTTGTATCTACATTATTATCTAATCTGGTTGAGGTTTCCAAAACAGGCTTACCTCATCTCATTCTTGAGTGAGGATTATATCTCTAACTAGATTTTGCTCTTTGTTTCACTTTAGATTTTTAAATTTAGGGCAAAATATAAGGTGATCCCAGAAAGGGACATTACATGTATTTTTAAGTATGCAATCAAATCCATGCAAGACACATCATTTGTGACATCACATGATTGGAAGCCTACAACATACTACTTAGGAGGCCATGTGTATGACAAAGATAGTATTTATCAAAAGAAGTCACGATGGTGGAGTGTACATGTTTATGATTGCTATTTCTATGTTTACAAGTCTTCAACAAAAACTTAAGTAGCCATAGTACTTACCAAACAATGTCGCCAAATTATTTCACTCGAAGACTTCTTAGGATGAATGCAAGCAAGGATGAGCAAACATTATTACAATAGCAACAACTCCAAGAAACTTCAGCAATACAAGGATGTCTTTGAGGAGTGCAAAGATCTTCCTACACAATGCACAATGCAACACAAGATCAATTTGGTCCCCAAATTTCCTAAACTAATATTTTCTCTTGCCCTGTGTACCACATTCATTTAGGAATGATGAAGTTAAATCCCAAAATAAGTAGTTGAATGATCAAGGCAGTGTCGTACCCAACTCCTATCCATGTGACAGCACGATAGTTCTTACACCAAAGATGGATGGCGCCATCTGCCTCTACATTGACTATCTGTCATGTCCCCAATTTGAGGGATCCCTAAATCCATCAGAAAATCATCTTATTTATAAGACCTCACGATTTTCTGAAGATACTGATCCAGAAGATAAGATGTCAATCAATATTTCTGCATAAACCAATATCATATGCACAGTAATTATCCTCTAAGTATGATTCAGAAATAAGGCGG
Organism: Thuja plicata; assembly: GCA_018584345.1. Classification (NCBI taxonomy): domain Eukaryota; kingdom Viridiplantae; phylum Streptophyta; class Pinopsida; order Cupressales; family Cupressaceae; genus Thuja; species Thuja plicata. The sequence continues at coordinate 595,222 of MU227781.1, read as the reverse complement.
AAAACTAATATGATGATCAATCTATTAGAAAAGTATATATTAATAATAATCAGCAATATGCTTAATAAGAGATGTGCGAGTTAGTGTTAACAAGGCGTGGTTAAAAGAAAGGATGTGATTGAATTAATGAAGGGATGCATTGGTTTTCGAAGAGATACAAGTTGGACACATCTCCGCTAGAAGGGAAAGGTACAAGCATCAAAGGCTAACGTTCAAGAAAAGCATCGGATCCCAAATCAAGACAAATCTACTGCAATCACTCTCAAGTGTTTGAGTACTATCTATAAATGGTATGAAGTATCAGTTCTAATTATGAGCAGCATGGTGTATTCTCATTTATGATTTCTTATGATTGATTCTTGCTTATGAATAACATGTATAAATATGATACTATTATTGTGTGATCTCCATCCAAAGAATATATGCATGTTTTGTGTAACTTTTATATGTTTGATTGTCCATTATACGTGAGGTATTCTTTCATACATGAGGCCAAGAAGGAGAATAATCAGCTCTTGGGCTTAGGGTAGAGGATTAATGGATTATGGACACCTCACTAGGTACGCCCCCTCGTATGAATGGCAAGAGCCACAAGAGGCCAAGAGGAAAAATAATTGGCTCTTGAGCCTAGGGTAGAGAATTAATGGATTATGGACACCTCACTAGGTACACCCCCTCATATGTATGGCAAAAGCCACGTGAGGCCAAGGGGGATAAAAATCGGCTCTTGGGCCTAGGGTAGAGGATTTATTAAGGTGTCCTAATACACCCCTTATCCTATCTCTCCTATGGTTGGTCTCCGTCAATAAATTGAACATACTTTGTGGTTAATTTAATGTTCCTAACCCTAGTTGAAATAATCTATCTTTTTAATATCTCTAAGTAGGAAGATCTATCTTGTGGATTATGTTTCAATGATTTCCTAACATATTGCAGGATCTCAACTAGGTACATAATGTTACTAATTCTACTCTACTTGGAAATTGTGATTTAGGGCAAAACTAGGGCATCTACAAGAATGCACATTACGCTATCCCACACCCAACAAGATCACAATGATGAATCAATATCCCTTGACATACAAGGATGACCTCTTGGACTAACTCCATGGTATTATTTTACCTTAAAGTCTGAAAGACAACATTCAAAACCACACAATTGTACAAATGGATGGTTAAGTCTTTCGATCTACCCACCATGCACCTAATGAACAACAGCCTATGACACTTCAACTCCTTTGGCACTATCTACTTGGATGTCATTCTCCTCTTCAACAAGGAGTTGGAGGAACACATGGAGCATGTCTCACGTATCCTAGACATCCTATACTACATAAGTTGCAAGCCAACTTTAGCAAGTTTACCTTTAGCAATATGCAAATCCTATATCTAGGCTACATCAACAATTGTGTGAGTATTCATGTAGATCTAGAGAGAATCAAGATGATGTGAGACTTGCCAACTCCATGCAACGTCATCAAATTACACACATCAAATTTTCGCATCGCGTCATTCTAAGATAACTTCTCAAATTTTCACATCGCTTGGTCACTCAACCAAATCATGCATGCCAAAGGCAATATTCACTTGGACCACTACATAATAGCACACTCTCAAGAATCTCAAGCAATGACTCTATGCAATGCTTGTTTCAACAATGCCAAACATTGCACCCCCTTTAAGGTTCAAATCAATGCATCTGACTATGTAATTTGTCCAATACTCATTTAACATGGGCATTTGGTTGCCTACTATTCAAACACAATTCAGCACTACTCCACCAATGAGAAAGATTTGTACACCATTGTTCAAGTTGTTAAAAATGGAAGCACGACATTTTGGGTAAGGAGAAAGTCATTCATTCTAATCATAAGCCTCTTCAATATTTGCACACAAAAGCAAACATGTACGCAAGGGTTGCATTTTGTGATTAAGCATAAAGGGGATAAGACACAAAATTGCCCCAATTAACCATTAATTCACATGCTCATCAAAGTACTCAACTCGCACAAACACCTTCATCAACAAGGACACCTTGTACTCAAAAATTTCAAACATTGCACTATGTTGCACTCACACAAGGTGTATCTTAGAGTTCAACAATCATGTTACATAAGGCACACCTAGCCAATTTTTCATCTACGAAGCACATTATGCCAAGACAATTGGACACTTTGGTGGTTAACAAGACTAGCAATGTTATAAGATTCTAATTACCTTTATTTATGTGCAAATATTGAATGACAAATCATGTCCTGCATTCATTGTTGCTTTACCAATCCCAAGAATAAGCTCAAGCTTCACACACCTCTAACAATCTCACAAAAGCCTTAAAAATCTATCATGGATTTTATAAGACAATTCCCAATGATAAAGCTTCAACAAGACTCAAACTCTTTTGAAGTGAATAGATTTTTTAAAATGCCATCATGGTTGCTTGCAAGAGTATCAGTCTATAGATCACATGCCTTCTTTTCAACTGTGGTTGAGTACATTTTGAAATACCTGCATATATTGTATTTAATCGTGACCTGAGATTTGTCAACACATTCTGGAATTCCTTGCGGTAGAGAATGGATACACAATCAGATCAACCCACACCTTTGCATCCGCCAAAAAACTACTAAATGAGGTGGTCAATCGCACGTTGTTCTCTCTTATTACATATACGACTATAGGCATCCAAGCACTTGGGATGACAATCTGATTTACATCAAGCATACCTATAACAAAGCTTTCCAGACATGTCTTGGGGTGTCTTGGGTTCTACCATATAACACACTTGGACATTTCTTACAGCATACCACTACAAACAGACATGCACACAAGAAAAAATAGTGGATAAAGCCCAAAAGCTTATGCAACAATTCAAGAGTACCAATCAATAGCTTTAACAAATTCTCACACCAATAGCAAAAGTACAAAGTGCACCATGACAAACACCATGCACCTCTCTCTTCCAAGCTCGGTAACAAAGTCTAATTGTATCTTTAGAAAGAACACTACCTTTCTACTATGGTCCATACACTACTTTGCAAGTAGCTAGGGAAAACACATTTGTTCTCAATATCCCACAATACCAAGGAATGCACCCAATATCCCATGTGGAACACCTCAAGCCCTACTATCCTCCACTTCTTGACCTAGTGTCAACTCAACATTCCTCAAACTTGGATCATAAGAATTTGTGCACAATGATGCAAGATGAGATTATTGAGATTATATATTTCCACAATGCTTACTCACCAAGGTTGCATTCTCTATTTAGAGTGGCTAGGGTAGATTAGTATGTAGATCAGGTGAAGTACAATCTTAAGTGGCTTCATGATTAGTTTCCACAACTCCCCAAAGATGTGATGGGGTCATTGCTTCTCGAGAAAGCGCAAAGGAGAAAACACAATAATGCAAGCCTAAGGGAACATTTTGTGTGCATTTACGATCTTTCACACTATCTCATGCACTCTTTCACAGCATGTGACACCATGCATTGTTCAACTATGTGCCACCACACATGGCTTAACATAACTTAATCCGTCAACTTACATGATTGGAAAATTCATTACACATTATGTCTTTAGCACACTTCTTCAATAGTGAGAATTGATTGCCAACTATCAAGAATCTCAACCAACAAGCAATTGGAGGGCAGGTGATCTAGGACATGAAATGTTTCAGCTTACTTTCTTGTTTTGTAACTCTAACGTACATTATTTATTCACTTGAGTCCACATTTAGGATGATAAAAGATAATCGAACAGTTGCAAACAAGTCACCTCATTCTAGACTCAAGAATCTTCCTTGCAGGCCACTTGTATCATCTATTCTACCCTGTTCAATTTTTGTTGTGTAGTAGCATACGTTTTTTGCTAAAATCTCTCTGCTTGCATATTTCAATTGTGTGTTGATTTCACATAATCTATAAACCCATCTTTCTCAAGATTCATTTGTCTCCCAAACTACCATTAGACTAATCAATATAAAATATCAAGGCATATATCCAAAATGCCTTCCCCTTAAGTTTGACAACTTACATTGCATCAAAGATGGCACTATTATGAATGATCAGATTAAAAATAGAAAGGAGCCTCTAAACAAGGTTATTGAAATTTTACTATAAATTTATCCAACTTACATCACCACAAAGCTGGCTTGAAGCTCTTCCCAAATGAGCACTTTTGATTTGACTTGATAGAGATGCAACAAAGAATCTCCTCAAATTTCCTAGAAGTGGTGGTCAAATTTGGGAAAAGATATAATTGAGTTCACACCACTAACACTTGGAATGTGGCCACAACCCATGGGGGGAGTATTTTCCAGGCATATAACCATTGGGACATGTCCCAAATGTCCCTAATTTTTTGAAAGATTTGGTGATGGTCCCAAAAAGAGGGACATCTATATTTTTTGTTTTTTTGGGGACTCTAAAACATCCTTGGTCATCCCTGGGACATCCCGATATATACTATACATCTTAAGGACTTTAGAGCATCCCGCAAATAAAAGTTGCATAAAAAAATAGCAGTGTTTTTAATACTTTCCTATTCACTTACCAGCCTTCAGTTTGTCTTTTATGTGCGCAATAGCAAGTCATTTCTGAAATTTTTAGTGTTCTCTTCCACTAGAAGCTCTAGCCTAAAACATTATAAATAGGAAGAAAACGGAGAATCTTGTATGGAGTTGTGTTAAAGAAATTTTAATGCTAAGGCCAATTTCTTCTGATATTCTATATTTTGACAAATACTTGTTGATTTATTTGAATCTTATTTCCAATTCATGACAATTAATTTGAAGTGTTGTTATTTTGATCTTCTCTAGCAATTTTGGATAACTGATCTTACAATTTTGTTGATTGCATAATTTTGTTTTGAATCTTTGACTACTGTGAAAAACTGTTTAACTAGTATGGTAAGACTCAAAGGAATGAGACTACTCACTCTTATTATTTGAATTGATGTTGTTCAATGCTTGTGGAATAATTCATCGTATTCTTGTGAACGTGTGCTAATATTCTTGTCTCCTTTGTAATTATTGAATATCATTCAATTATCATTCCATGGTATCAGAGCAAAGGTTGGTTTTTGGCAAAAAATTTCAATAAAATGTGTGGTTTAATTACGTGAAATTTTGAGGAGATTACTAGAAGTGTTTTGCCAGATTTTTTAAAAACAAAAAATGTGGGTTTTTTATGGGTTTCTTCATAGAATAAAATGTGGTTTTTCCTGAACATTTTGTGAGGAAATTCTCAGAAGATTTTTGAGATTGATTTTTTGCTTTAACAAAAACGAGTTTTTTTAGCAGTGGTTTTTTTATGGGTTTTTTGCTCCATCAAAAACTGTGGTTTTTACTAGTTTTTAGCAATTTTCTTAAAAACAAAAATTGTGGCTTCTGCAGATTTCTTTTTATAGATCTGCAAGGTTTTTTTTGCAATTTTTTCATCAAAAAAAAATTGTGGGTCTTGTTTCTAGTGTGGAGTTATAAGCAGCGCAAGATTTTTAGTTGTAAAGGTTTTTTTACTATTTCTTTCCGAAAAAAATGAGGCAGGTTTTACATGATGATTTTCCTGATGTAAAAAGGTTTTGCTCGATTTTTTCCCAACAATCATGGTGTTGTTGCTTTTGATGATTTTTGGCAAAATCATTGTTTTTCAAAATTGTGAAGTTTTTTAAAGCTGATCTCAATGTCTCTCGATAAAGAGAGGGATAGCTTTGTTACCTGAAATCATGTTGGAAGGATTATGGTAAACTTGGTCATATCCACACCAAGGAGGATCTCAGGATCTCAACAGCAAGCTCATGTCGCAGAGCGTTCCGAAGAGAAGGGGACAGCATTCTAAGCATTCGTGGCCAAATGACCGGCAGATTATGTCAAGTCTTTTGTAGGGTAGTTAGTAAAATGGCCATCAAGGGAGTGTATTAAAGTAATTATGTAATGTTTCTATAATGGTCATTCAGTTAGGATCTTTCTTTTTCATAGTTAGTTATTATTAAGAATGTTTCTTTTCGGTCTTTCATTTCTATTTTAGTAACTCTGCTTGTAATCTTTATGTGAGCTTTCATCTCCTTTGTAATTATTGAATATCATTCAATTATCACTTCACAAATTCAAACAAATCTCTGAATAGAAAATTTCAATTTCATTTTATTCAAATACTTTATAAAATCTTATTAAAAGCACTTTAATTGAACTTTCCAAAGTTATTAGGCGACTAGCACCAAGTTCCTAAAATGGGAGGATTTCCAAACCTCATTGTTACCCCTCCAACTTTGCCTGATCAATATAAGGGAAGCAATTATAGTAGATATTTATGTCAAATAGCTTCATTGCTGAAATATCAGGATTAAGGTTAAGTTGTACATGGTACAGAGATTTTTTATCACTTCTATGATGTACAGAGCACAAGGATCATTTCATGTATACGTTCCACATCTTTGGACCTCAGGACCAATAGTCCAAGTGATAAGATATAATTTCCCTGGATATGAGATATCAGAGTATTGAGGTTTGTAAAGCCAAAAATATGAAAGATCTTGGGAATCAAAAACCCATCCATAATTCGTTGTCTAAGATCTTTGCAAATTCTAGCTCATCCCAAGAACCAAGGTCCTTATCTGATGATTACAATTTCTCTGTTGGCTGATTCCCCATCTGGATCCCTCAGGCCAATGGCACTTCACGCTGAGTTGCATCTTTAGCTCCTCCCATGATTCCAAGATATTAAAAAAAATCTGAGTTTCCTATGTCCAGACCACATTTCATCAATCTGATATCCCATTTTTTCAACACCTCGAGGTAAGACCATCCTAAAATAAATTAAGCCCAATTAGGGAGAGACATCTTTAAAGGAACTTGGGTTAATTACTTTCTTGCCGATTCTTCAATAGATGGAAACCAAAAGCCAGTAAAGACTAAAAACTAAAGAAGATGGCCTGCAGTTCTGCTGCCTTGCGAGAATCGTTAACCCTCCTTAAAAGAAAAAAAACCACTGACATACAATCTGGGTAAGAGTTTGTACTATAGTGGCCGAAACAAACAAAATTTGACCGCCTTAACATATCAGTTCGGAATGGTATGATATCCTTGAAAAAAATATATATGATATAATGTCCTCACAAAATTATTGCAGCTCAAAAATATATAAATAGAAAGCTATATGACATGTATTTGGAAAGTAATATTACAATCTTATGTCAATATATAAACCAAATCTTCTGATGATATTACATTTCTATTTTGTCAATCAAGGGATCCATTCATTTTCCAATGTCTAACTAGGATACCACAAAGCTAGCTATGCACAAAAGGCCAATATGGTTGCAGAAACTCAAGAAGAGTAATTGCTGATGTGCAAGAATCACTTCCCCCTTTAAAATGTTCAGTTTGAATGCTTGCTATAAATTATTGAGTCAACACACTAAACATGAAAGTATCAAATATGCCTAGTACTTTTATCAAAAACCCTATATTAAACAAGAGGAAAAAAACATTCATGCAGTGGTTCAATAAAATATAACGAAGACAAGTATGTTGGGTTTGCTTTGCTGCAAAGAAATGGATGGTGCATATCTGCTTAAGTCAACTGACTAAGAAAGGAAAGCAAAAAGGATAGACAAAAGATAATATGAATTATAAACATAAAAATAAATAAAGGTTGCCAATAAGATATAAGATAGGAAAACAAAAGATAAATACCGAAATTTTGGAATTTCAGATAGCTTCTTATCTTCAAGTGTAGCATTAAGGAGACTTGATTGCATAGGATCGTAGGGTGATAATACAAGGTACCAGCAGATTTTTCTTAACACCTGCAGTGTCATTGTGACAGGAACAAGAATGAGTCCCAAATTGCCACAATGTCAAATCTTACCAGAAATTAAAAATTCACACTTACAGGAATCCACTGAGATGGGTCTTCCTTCACTGCAGGTATTTCATAAACTGACTTATAGCTGCGGCAGATTTCCAAATAATCATTACTATGAGAATGATACCTGTAGGCATGATAACATTGTAATTTAGTTAAAACAGATATAAACTTAAAGACTTCATAAAGCTCTCCAAACAATGCTTCGGTTTTCCATTACAAAACATTCAGTTAAAAATATTAACCCCCAAAAAATAGTGATATTACAGCATTGAGCAACATGAATCAAAAGAAATGGGCTTCAGATGCCCACTAAGTCTAAACTGCACATAATTTTGAATTTAAACTGCTGAGACTGTGTTCAAATCAGAAGATATGTGATTATTTCCGTAATTACCCTCGCAGCAAGGTCTGTATGCTGAACAAAAACCCATTTAAAACAAAATGAAATGAAGATGACCTACATTGAGCTTGAATTACAAGCTTAAACTACCAAGACTCAATTTGAAGACATCCCCATGCTTGTAGGGTCTACAAAACAAAGCTTGTATGACATGTAATAACCTCCAGACACAAGTAATAACCATGAAAGTAGATTTGTATGATCATAAGATGAACAAAAACCTTATTTTAAACAGAACAATTTGTCAATGATATACCATAAGCTTGATTCATTATGATTCAAGATTCAGCTAACACGTCTTTTTAATAATTTTTTCCTAAGTTGTCTAGTTCTCCCCCTGACCCTCCGGACCAGGCAAATTTCGAACCAGTCCTTGGTCCTGGTCCCAGTTCGCCTGTGGGTTCCACCTGGGTTTGAACCCAGGCAGGCTGGTTCCTCCAGGCCAAACCTAGGTCGAACCATGGTCGAACCAGGGCAGACCAAGGCAGACCAAGTGCGAACCAGGTACACTTCCACTGAGAAACATTCTATATTTTAGTGCAGAAAACAATAATTACAGAATTTGAATAAGATCTTTAACAATACAAAACAAAATTTGCTGAAGTTCAGATATTTAATACATCAAATTAAACTAGCCCTCAAGATTTCTTCCAGTGAAATTTTTTATATCCAATTGCTGATGATGACCCCTGTTTGATTAATTGGAAGCTCTCTATAGTGATAAATCATATTTTAAACATTACAGAATATCTTCAATAGGTGAAGAGAGTTGCAAGCTACTTTTATAACATTTTTCAAGTAGGATGTTAATTACAAACAAACAAGCTCTCTGTACAGTGAAAAAGTAATAAGCATTTGAGAACTTGGAAAGTGAGAATGTTTGTGAATCAGCTAATGCCTTTGATGAAAAAGAAGAAAAAGAAGAAAATTCATTAGATGATTGAAACTTAGTATAAAGTTCCAATTGTTAAACCTTAAAAGTCAAAACAATGATACTTGAACTCAATATTATTTTAATATTTTGATGTTGATAATAGATATGATGCTATGATTACAAGTTTATAGTGTTTTTGTTGTTTTTATGATACTATGTGGCATTCTAATCTTAATTCATGCTTTTAGGCCACACACACACACAGATATATAATTTTTAAATGTTTTTTACTAACCCAGACGAACCCAAACCACATTTCAAAATTATGCAGTACTGGCAAACACTTGAACCCGAACCCGAACAGGCAACTTAGATTCTTTCCTGCTAAATGAGCAAGGGATTAAAGATTTGTGCATTTCCTTGTATATTTCATTTCAAGATTCAGACTCAAGTATTCTTATTCCTTGTGGTCATAGAACAAATGAAGAAGAGATGAACTTATTTGTCAAATAAAACTATTTAATATTTAGGCTGGAGAACATCAATGTAATATAAGATTTTGCTCAAGTATATAAATGCAAATTTGGTAGAAAAAAGGAGGAAAGGGAATCCTGTGATGTGTTATTATTTTAAGATAGTTTTCCAAAAGCTACTGCTGCATGCAATTTCAAACAATTTACCATAACGAAAATTTCATTGAATAACATTAAGCATGCTTTCTGGAGAGCTTTTGGCAGTAGAATATCATCACCACTGCAATATAGAAAAAATCAGTTGGATACTGAAATCACCAAGCCACTATAACAGACTTCACATTTTCCTTCCTTCTTTGTGGGCAAGGAAGTGATTGTCATGTGTAACAACAGAGTCAGTAATCAATTAGTAAGCAATGACTTGATTAAGAATGTTGGTTTGTATGGCAATCAAATCAAAGACTGGTAAAAATTGTCTAAAACATGATAATAATTAGTCATGAACAAAACAAGGATGATTTCCCAAGTTACAAATAGTTGTATATTTTTTAAATCAGAAGTATGCAGTGGAATAGCTTCAAATATGAAATTTAAACAAATTCCATCTTATCCAAACATCAAATGAAAGAAGGTGAGAATGGTAAATTGACACGTTAAAATGCAATTTGAGAAAACAAGCGTACAAAATCCTAAAAAAAGGGATCGATCTCAGAAACCATTATCAACAAAACTTTGATTAACATCTTATATCTAAGAAGTCAAAACAAAATGTTTGTTTGAGAATCATAACAAAGCTCACCAAAGTAAAAGGTTTTAGTACGAAAGGATCCTGATTTGACACATCATTACTCCAAAGTCTTAGCATCTTATTGATTCATAATTAGTATACATATTCTATAACTACTTCATTAACAATTTAACACCAATATCATCAATTCCTCGTGACAACTTAGCAGATTATGTGACAATCCTCTTATGCTTTACTTAAGAAAACAGCAGATTTGTGTATAAAGATTCATTACTTTAGTTCTGTAATTAAAGTCACTACTGCTTGTATTAATTACAACAAACTTTCAAGTCCAAATATCACAAAAGCATAATATACAGGCGCTGAATGTATCCAATTCCTTATACACCTTGTGAAAGCTGTGAAGTTGTACAATTGCAACCATTTTTTAAATAAATCCAAATTTGAACGTCAATCACCATGTCCTACACTGAGAGCTAGCATCACAGATTGTCACTCCTAGAGTCTACTACAATGAATATCTAGGAAAAACATACTCCCACCAACCCAGAGAATTCTCCAACCGCATGAGAAATGGGGGGTCCACTGCTAGATAAAATCCCTTCTGCCTATGAATGGTAAAAGCCCGATTCTTTCACCTGTACATCTGGCAATAAAGTTTTACACCCAAAAAATTCTCCAACCACATGAGAAATGGGGGGTCCATTGCTAGATAAGATCTTCCCTGTCTATGAATGGTAAAAGCCTAAGTCTTTCACCTGTACATCTGGCAATAGAATTTTACCTACTTGACTGGGCATTGGCTCAAAGGCGGTTAGGAAACTGATACAAAGAAAACTACCACATCCATCAACATATAACAACCTAATTGCAGTATAGCAAACTATTTGTTAAGCTCCTATGACACTTCTAGAACTGCCATGGCACAAGGAAAACCACCACTCTACTGTTTCTGAGGATTTTTCAACAACAAAACTTCACCTTCTTTTTGCTCTGTTAAGAGGAACCTACAAACTGTTGAACTGTCTGAATCATGTCAGAACCATCTGCAACCTCCGTAGACATAATTAAGGGAGCCAATGTGAAACAAGAAAGAAGTATGACATTGAGGGAAACTTCTTATTAAATTGATACTCACTGCCACATTACAAATCTACTCATTATTTATCAAAACAGATTATGGAATGATCAATCCTGACTTGACACAGAATTACTCAAGTCTTGAAATCTTATTGATCTATAATTTGTATAGACATTCTATAACCAATTTAATAACACAAATCTCTCCAATTCCTTGCAACAGCTTAGCTGATTATATGACTGTCCTCTTATAATTTGTTTAAGAAAACAAAGAATGCATGCATAGAGAAAAGTTGTTTTAGAGTTGTTAATGAAAGAGACTACTATTTGAATTAGTCACAAGAAACGTGAAGTGAAAATATCATGCAAATGGGTGTTAACACTAGATTACCATCACGAACAAAAAGCTGGATGTGGTAGTTCTTGGTCTTGCCACCATCACTTTGTAAACTTACAAAGCTCTCTACCTTCACAAGACCTTTGAAGTCACATTAAGCACATGCAATTGTTTTGCAACATGTTGCAAATGCACAATCCCAGCCACACAACTCCCTACCAAACTCTCAAACAAGAACTTCTCAACCTATAATTAAAAAGCAAACGCAATGAATAAAATTTTCTGTGATACAACAACTTGACAGTGTATTCATAAAGCTCTACACAAGAAAATATCCAAACAAGAATCCAAAAAAAATATGAAATGGAAGGCACGTCATTTTCTACTGTTCACCTTCTCTTTGACTAGGTCTTTTTTTGTTTCCAGCTAGTGACAGTAGGGTGTCAAATGCTTGCTACCATCTTTTAAGTTTGTTTAAGTTTGAACATTAATCACCACATAGGTCTAAGAGTTGTCCCCACAAATTGCCACTCCTAGAGTCTACCACAACAACTGTATCTCAAGAGAATACAGTGCCAACAATCCCAGGAATTCTCTAACTATAGACAAGCAAAAGGTGGTCTGCTGCTAGATAAACCCTCTCCTGTCTATGAACAGAATAAGCCAATTTTGTAGTATCTACATTCCTGGCAATAGGTTTGCAGTGTTGCACTGCCTGAATGGGAGTTGAGAAAAACCACCACATCAATGTTAAAATGTCACAGTACAAGAAAAAATCCCATAACACAAGTAAAGCCTCCACCTTGCAGTTTCTGGTGACTTTAAAATGATAAAATCATACCCATGTTTTTACTCTATTAAGTCGAACCTGCTTCCACTATAATTGGATATGAGGTGTCCAATTACACCATAGAACCATTTACAAACTCTGAAGACCCCTATGCAAAATTGCATAAACTGATCTTGTCGAAAACAAGAATGATTCAAGTTAGATAAGTTGCATACATAATTGTTTTGAGTAGAGATAGAAAAGAGTGCTTAGTGCTTTAAATGTAACAACATTCTTATTATCCAATTTGAATCGCACCTCCCAAATGAGAAGGCTTTTGGACCAAAAATCTTGCTCTGAGAATAAAACCCCTCCACCTCTTAAAACATTATTTGGATTTACATGACAGTCAACCTTTCAACATAGTTCGGCAAGTTTCCTGCTCTCACCTCCTTGGTATTATCACTTTATGCAGTAATAAATCTGTCCAACTATACTTGAGCATTAAGAGCAAAGCCTTTCAATGGACTAAAAACAATGTTATTTCTTCGTTATCTAGCATGGAAGGCTCAAACAGAAACTAATTGCCAACATTCACAATAAACTACAACTTCATGCATGGAGATAATACTAACCTAAATGCACATTTTCCCACTTGGGAAAAATATCTAAAATGGACCACATCTAAGTTTCAACTTCCTTGATCAACCTTGTTGCTCAATTACAGCAATACGTTGTCAACAACTCTAAACTTATGCTCAATTCTATGTTAATCATGTCACACCTTGTACTTTGCTTGGGATTCCACCAACTTCTGATGTGGATCTCTGCTTTCTGAATTCCCAATTCTTGCTTTCTTTGCTGTTGTCCAATTACCAAATTGAAAGTACATAAAAGAAATCTCTCTAGAATAATGTATTGTCACATTGTAAAAATGATCAATACAAGCAAAGTTTTCATCCAACCATTAAGTTCTTCTTCGTATACCACCTCAAGAGATGCACTAATATTCTATTGACCGGTTCAGTTTGACCATCTATTTATGAATGAAAAGAAATTGATTCCTTCAAACTTGTATGTCTTCTCCAAGACTAGCCCATGAACTTTGTATTTTTGTTTGAGATGATAGAGATAAACATACAAAATGTGAAACAAAAACATTAGTGAGAAAAACTTCAGTTGCATCATTGTCTTTAAGAGTCTTTTTGCATGGAATAAGCATTTACATCTAACTAAACCCAACTTACATAAAACAAGTAATTATGCATTTTTTTATAAAGGCTAAACACCTACAAAATCCATAGAGATGCTCTAACATGGCCTTTAAGGAACCAAAGGATAAAACTGTTCACTAATTATCCTTTTACATTCATCAAATAGATAAAATGGTGGTAATTTCCTTATTATCAAAAAATAAATATAACTTTCCAACCAAGTGAGAGCAGGACTCACAAATCCCAGATTTGAAAATGAGATTTGTTGTTATGTATGCATATAATGTAATCTCAAATATGCCTCAGGCTAAGCCAACCCCATGTCAAGTTTTTCAACATTTACATCACATTTATATGGCAGGGGGGGTGAAATATCCCCTATGGATATTTGCTCTAGATTTTTCCAAATGTTCCAAAGGAATATTAACAAAAAAATTGCATGCAAACTGATTTCTATTTATCCAACAGATTATACTGAAAATGATATAATTTCAGACTGAAATAGAGATCTGAAATTAAATATGAATAATGACATCAAAATTGATAAATCATTACAACCTTATTTTCCAAATAGATATCAAATACCTTTGTTACTGCAAGTTTGTCTTAAGATGGAGACTTCACAAATTTATCCAGTTGTGAACTTCATCACGAATCCACCAAAGAAATGAATTGGGTTTCTGTCCAATCCACTAAGAAATCTTGAAGGTTTCCATCCTCAGGTTTCAAAACTAAAAGCTAGAAGCTCCCCAAAATCTCCAAGGGAAAATAATAAACCAAGCATGACCAAAATGAGTCTCTCGATGTTCTTTAATAGCACAACTTGTGACTCTTCGTTTTCCCTTTGCTTGTCTCTTGATATTATTTTTCTTTGTCTCTTTATTTCCCCTCTTTAATTTGGAAATAGGGAAATTATAATAAAATGACTTTATTGATTATTCACTAAGCTCCATTAAGTTCACTAAGCTCCATTAAAGTCATTTTAATACTTTTTAAATAATTGAATTTAGTTGTCATAAAATTTGATATAATTTGACAACTTACAACTTAATTATTTAAATTGACTTCTAATGTCCCAAAAAGGAGACATTACAGTCCTCCCTTCTCGGAGATTGCTTGGCCTCAAGCAATCTGCACTTGCATGCCGAAACCAAATGCTCGGATCCCATATCAACCTCAAGAATGTTGCTCCGCCAATCCACTGTGCTACTCTAATGTAAACATCGCCATGCCCGAAATTGTGAAATCACTCATCAAAATCCCACTGAAGTAAAGCACCAAACATGTCAATGCCAGGATCCCAAATCATCAAAACAGTCACAACTGTTAAATATAAGGAAATAGAAGTATCTGAAGGAGTTGTCAACACCGAACAACTCTCCAACTTCAAAGGATCTCCCATGGAAGTGCAGAACACTCATCATAAGTACACAAAAAGATATATCAGCCCATCCTAAGTTGTTGATGTAATCTAGAACAACCTCCATAGGCCTAAAAACTCTAGCAGGGCTGAAATTAATGTCATGCAATACATCTTGCCAAGGTAACTCAAGAAAGGCCACATCAGCAAACTGTCTGCCAATCACAATCCTGGGTAACCAAAAGAGTATTCCATTCAACCAAAAAGTAAAAATCTCAGTATCTCCCCCCGTTAAGTTCCAAACAAGAGTTTGATCCATCACTGTCAAGGGATTGGAATAGAAATCAACATAACAAACCCTGACATCAACTAGCCAAGTATTACCTCTATGGTCAACCACATCATCTGAAAGCACACATACTAATATTATGAAGTGGTCGTTGTGACCCCAAGTGGAAGTGATGAATAACCGAGTTGTATGCACAACTAACTACACTGAAGTCTGCAAGTGCACAAAATCAAACTGCTCAAAGGCTAAGCTCAACACCAATGAGGCGAAGGAACTAGTACAACGGTAATCAAAATCTGAAATGTCACTGAATACATAGGAATCATGAGTAAGGAAGTAGCTGAAAATTCATCTCCTAAGATCAAATTATATCTACCATCAATCCTCAACCAAGAACTACTAAGATGCTAAAACAAAAAAATCCATCCAACTCATTTGTAGATCAAAATTTGAAGCCATGTGTAAGTTGATCGAAAAGTGGGCACCAGTACTAACTCTAGAAATCGATCCGCTACTCCAATCTTGTGACCAAAACACATCACTAGAAACTGCACCTGGGTCTCAAATCCTGCAATCAATTCCATTCCCATCACTGGGGTCCCAATGAACTTCCTCATCCAACTCGAAAAGCCGATTATCAAATGTTCAATCAGCATTCATCTCAAACAAAAAAATTCAACCAACTAAAAATTATCCAACTCATACCGAAGTTTTGGCTAGTCCAAAAATTTATTACTTGATCTTTTGGGACAGTTATCCAAATCATAAGTATGGTGTATGTTGTCAAGTTCCTCAATCACTTCTTGGAAAAACTCAATCCTTCCTTTGTTCTCCAGCTCCCTGAACTGATTAGTGACAACAATCTGATTTTTTGCTTCTTGAAGAGCCATTTGTGTATTCTCCAATATCTCATGTGTATCGTTAAGCTCCATGATGAGCTTATTGACCTCCTCGTTTTCCTTCAATTTATTAGCATATACTTCAGCAATTTTTAAGATATGATCCTTGTCTGAAAGTAAACACAAATCATCAGATTTCATTGATTCCATGGCCACTTGACCACTTGCAAGTCTGTGGAATAAAAATCACATTCTATGCCTCTTTGTCTACTTTCAATTTGAGCCTTCATGTAGAGGTCTTCAATGATCTTATGAGTGTCATCATAATATACTAAGGCTGCAACAACCAATCACCAGTGACCTTCAGCTGATCCTACAAAGTATGGGTATCAACACCATCATCTTGAAATACCTTCTTTGATTGGTCCTCCAAATCAACCCCTTGAGAGTGAACTTCTTGGTAATTTTTAGACTCACAAGTTAGAACAGCCCTTTGGTCAATAGACAATTCACCATTTGCTGTAACATTTTTTTAATCATAGGGTAGACCTTCTAACAACATGTTTATCTCATCCATTTCAAAATTTTCCAAATGGCCATCCTCAATAACATTTACACTCTCACCAAATTGGTAACCTTTCAAGTTATTAGTTTTGTCATTCAAAACACTATCATGCATAAGTGAGTTGTTGCTATAAAGAACACATGATTCATCACACCTTTCAAGGGTGTCGTCAATGTCATCGTAGGCTTCAAACTCCTCGTTTGATTGATCCACATACAAAGTCAAGGTCACTGCTATGTCATTGTTTTCAAGCAATTTCTCACCATATGAAGATTCATGCACCTCATTGGAAACATCTTGAGACTCTGACATGTTCTCTCCTTGATCAGGACCATCCTCAATAAAATGTTTGTCAATCACAACTTCTAAGTCACCAATATAGAGATTTGTATATCCCTTACCTATAACATCAATTGAATCTATCTCACAAACTGTGGGATTCCTATCTTCTACATCGTTGGTCCCAACTTCTTTGGCTGATTGATTTTTCTTGCTGTCCCCACAAATGTGATTTGGTGTCCAAGTCTCATGGCATGTAAAACAAATATGTTCTCTTCTCATTTGGTTCTCTTTTTGGAAGACCATGCAACCTGTAAGCCCATTGAGATTAATTCATTTTCAGTCAATTGTTTCTTGAACCTTACAATCATTTGCTCAATCAACCCTTTTGAGAACTCATAAGTCATAAATGAGATGTTATGCTCCTTTCTCCAAATGGCTAACACATCTAATTGCAATTGCCTGCAGATATCATCATCTTCATCCATAATTAAAGACAATAGTTTGCATAGAAGCCCTCGCATTGTCTGGATGATGTTTCCAGATTTCAGTTAAAAGACATTGAAACATTTGTAGAATCAATTTATCGCATTTGGGATCCAACATAATGATAAATGGTTTGGCTCTTGCCATAATTTCTAAAATCTTAGCCCTCTTACCAAAAGTAAGGGCTTTCATATCATGTAACCCATGTAGGCTCTCCATAATCAGTTGTAGAACCTTCTTCAGCGTGTCATCATTAGGGTGTTACAGGAGTTGTTATTCTTATGATCTCAATGTAACAAGAAGCAACTGCAAATCTGACCTTTTCATAAGGATGTTTCATGAAATTGTGTTGGACCAAAGCGAGCATTGAGGGCTGCAAAGCCCAATTCAAAAGCCTCCAATCAGACTGGTCTACTTTAGACAAATATGAGTGTAATTCCTCCAACTTAGAGAGAACAACATCAAGAAATTTCAGTCTTCAATTGTAATCTAGTTATATACAAATACAACCAATTCCCTACTTCCTTTTCTTTCTGCAAGTCCGTTAGCTGATCACAATTGAATGTATCATTGAATTCTTTTGAGAAAAGATCTTTTCTAATCCGTCATTGTCTTCATTTTGTCTTCTGAGATAAACTGCACACCTAAACAAACTCCACAAGCTAGCAAGAACTTTGTCTCTGATGAGTACAATGTTTTGTTTTAAACTAATTCAGCTACAAGGCCTTTTGTCAAACATTTTGTAATGAAAACCCATCTGTCCAAACTTTTCATCAAACAGTTGGCATGAATTGTATACACTAGAAGATTATGTGTTTTTGTTTGTACTAAGCAGAGAAATTGGAATTTGAAGCCATCAACAAAGGCAAGCCAATGCAAATTGTAATCTGAAGTTCTAGAAAATGAAATGAACTGCAGCAGAGATGTTGATCTCCTTCTACTCCAAACTCAGAAACACTCTGGACACTACTGCTCTATTCTTAATGGTGTGATACTAGACTGTATAAATCAGAAGAAATTCCCCGATCATAGAGTTTCCAGTGCAACACAAGTGACTGCAAGAAACAATATCATGTCGTAAAGAGCACAATGGCAGTACTACCGAGAGTTACACTTTTGCCTTGACCTTTCCAGTAGATTGTATGAAAGCCTTCAAACTGGAGAAAACATCAACCTTGCATACTAAGATTACAAGTTACCAAATAGTAATTCACAATCTGTAATAAACAGGACCTACAATGAGTTAGGGGTCTTCACCAAACATAACGGCCAACATATGCCCAAGTCTAGAATGGATAATCTCGATATTAAGGAATAGGGCATTCAAGAAAGCGCCTCCCAGCAATACAGCACAACAAGAACAAGACAAAAGTTTAGAGAGTGTGTTTTGTTGCTAGTTCGTCTCATAGGGTATTCTGAATTCTCTTTTAAACACCTATCTATGCACTTTGAGTTTGAATGAAACTTGATAGAAATTCTTGTCCGCAATCTCAGTGAAAGTCCTGTGAAATCTCAAATACCAAAATTCACGCTTGCTTGAGATAGCCGAATTCACCAGTTTGAAATCCATTGATTCCAAAACAAAGCACTTGATATGGTGATCAGGCTGCAACCACAAACCGAGGAAGAACACCCTCACGGCAATCTTCCAGTCACGGTGCACATCTTAATCTCAAATCCCAACCTCTGCACAGGCTTTGTATGTATTGTTTCAAAGTGACTCCAAGTTTCGAGTGCCAAAGGATGTTACAACGCCGTCCAACTCCCAATACACTTTCTACGCACACATACTCTTGACATTCCTTATCTCCAACATAAGCGAATCTCCGCACCCAAGGAATATACCAATCAATCCCTTGTTGGAAACTCACACAAAGAGAACTCGCCACTTTACAAAGGGAGTTTGTAGATAAACCAGCCCGACTTTGCTCGCATTAATGCCTTCTTGAAACATTAACCCTTCCTCTGTAAATATTAAGAAGACTTCTTTCAAACCAAACTTAATAAATAATTTTCCCTATAACCTAAAAGTCCTCACAAGACACGGCTTTGGTACAACCATTACAAGCCAGGAAGTACATAAAGATTTGCACAAAATTCTCAAAACAACGAATACTCAACACTATCATAACAGTCCTTTCTTGAATCACGCAGTAAACACAAGAAATTCAACCACGACACAATTCTGGTGTTTCACATGTCGCAAAAAGACCAATCTATAAAGAATTTAGCGACTAATTCCACAAGTTTATATTCTTGAAACAAACATTCCTTCAAACTCACAACACTGCTAAGAGTCCTTTTACTTCCAATTTCACTATTCCCTTTAAAGAAGCGGTTTTTTTTAATTTGCCACGCACCTTATAACTCTTTTCGTCAATTAGAATAAGGTTCGTGTTTAGCTAAATTGGTTCATAAGAATATTATTAAAGTTGTCTCAGGGGAGACTGCACAATTTTGCCCAAATTGGAAAAAAAAACGGACTTGCAAATACTTTGACTTCTTTCAAAACCAAACTTAATAAATAATTTTCCCTGTAACCTAAAAGTCCTCACAAGACACGGCATTGGTACAATCATTATGAGCTAGGAAGTACATAAAGACTTGCATAGAATTCTCAAAACAACGAATACTCAACACTATCATAACACTCCTTTCTAGAATCATGCAATAAACACAAGAAATTCGACCACGACACAATTCTGGTGTTTCACATGTCGCAAAAAGACCAATTTGTAAAGAATTTAGCAACTAATGCCACAAGTTTATATTCTTGAAACAAACATTCCTTCAAACTCACAACACTGCTAAGAGTCCTTTTACTTCCGATTTCACTATTCCCTTTAAAGAAGCGGTTTTTTTTAATTTGCCACGCACCTTATAACTCTTTTCGTCAATTAGAATAAGGCTCGTATTTAGCTAAATTGGTTCATAAGAATATTATTGTCTCAAGGGAGACTGCACAATTTTGCCCAAATCGGAAAAAAAAAATCAGACTTGCAAATACTTTAATTTCTGTTACTCGTGAAAACCTCACAGGCTGGCTGGAAAACCAGCTCTGATAACACTAAAATATCCCCTATGGATATTTGCTCCATATTTTTCCAAATGTTCCACAAGAATATTAACAAACAATTTGCATGCAAACTGTTTTCTATTTATCCAACAGATTATACTAAAAATCATATAAATAATAATTTCAAACTGAAATAGAGATCTGAAATTAAATAAGAATACTGTCATCAAAATTGATAAATCATTACAACCTTATTTTCAAAATAGATATCAAATACATCTATTACTGCAAGTTTGTCTTCAGATGAAAACTTCAAAAATTTGCCCAGCTGTCAACTCCATCACGAATCCACCAATGAAATGAGTTGGGTTTTCATCCAATCCACTGAGAAATCCTGAAGGTTTCCGTCCTCGGGTTTCAAAACTAAAATCTTGAAACTCCCCAAAATCTCCAAGAGAAAATGATAAACTAAGCATGACCAAAATGAGCCTCTCAATGTTCTTTAATAGCACAACTTGTGACTCTTCGTTTTCCCTATGTTTGTCTCTTGATATTCTTTTCCTTTATCTCTTTATTTCCCCTCTTTAATTTGAAAATAGGGAAATAATAATTGGACATATAGGAGAAATAAGACATTGTTGAATTTCCTTGTTTTCTCCTCAAGTGATACAGTTTTCATGATATACATCGATGCTTCAAAGAAGATGAAAAAATATTGATTTTCAATATCCACTTTTAAAGGAAGTTATGGCCAAAGGGGGTGAGGCAAATGTTATGCATGTAATGACAAACAATGTAACAAATTATGTTGTTGCAAGTATGTTTCTCATTAAAAAGTACCAACTCCATATTTTGGACTAAGTTCTACTAATTGCCTTGACCTTATATTGAGGATCTTAGCAAACTCTCATGGAATAAAGCAATTGTGAAGTATGGTAGAAAAAATTTCGAAACAAAATATAACCATGCTTGGGTGGTAAACTTATGAGACAATACTCAAACAAGGAGTTGGCTTATCTTGGAATTGTCAATTTGTAATTAAATTTGTTTTGTTGCAATCTTTGCTTCAATCAAAGGTTGCCGTAATGCACATGTTTGTTAGTGAAGAGTGATCTCGCTCTACGTATGCCAAGATCATTGAAGAAGTTGACATGCTTAAGTTTACAATGAGCACAACTTCTAGCTTCCAAAGAATAAGACCATGAATGTAAGTGCTTGTTTTGTTTCTCTTTTCTAGGTTATAATTTATGCAACTTTTATTTGTTTACAAGTTATGTTCCCTTCTTCAAATCACCATCTAGCTTCTTATTCATGTTATCATTTATCTAGCTTAAGTTGTCCTCCCCCATATTGTTGATGTGTATGAAGGCATGGACAAGGCCAAAGAGGCCATTAAATCCCTTATGATGGGCTTAAGGAAGAATTATGTAACGTGTATATCAATGATCAGTGATCGCACGATCAACTTCATAGGCCCTTA
This sequence comes from Thuja plicata, assembly GCA_018584345.1. Classification (NCBI taxonomy): domain Eukaryota; kingdom Viridiplantae; phylum Streptophyta; class Pinopsida; order Cupressales; family Cupressaceae; genus Thuja; species Thuja plicata. The sequence continues at coordinate 573,150 of MU227781.1, read as the reverse complement.
CATGCAATTACTTATTTCTTGAATCTGACATTCCAATCACTCAAAGTTCAAGGCCAATGAGGAAGTTTCAAGGGGGCTCCACGCAATCATAGAGCAGATGGAACTATGCTCTCAACTTAGAGCAAAGATTGTTTCTGAGATTGAGATCTTTAGATTTTGCAAGGAGACATCTTTGCCCAAGATAAATATTTAGGCAACTCCTACAACATTGCAAAAAGTTTAAAAGTTTGATTACAGATGTACTTTAAACTTTTTTCATATTGAACAATCAAATTGAGTCTCTTTTTGTTCTCATTTTGAATGCATGATTGAGAAAATTTGGTGCTAAGGTGCCACATCTTCAAAGGATTGTCATACATGTCTTGAACCAACCATGCAAGATTTCAGAATGTGAGCACAAGTGGAGTGTGTTTAAAACCATACACTCCAAGAGGCACAACAAAATGCTAACGCAAGGGTTGAATTTTTATCTAAAACCATAACAACCTTCACCTCCATCACAAGTAAATCCTAAGCTCCAACGTATCCCATATCATTTTAGAGGAGATAGATTCACAATCAAATTGGATCATTGTGGCTGGCTATCTTCAATGAGGATGACCTTGCATGGTTTGATTAGGCTAAAATTGAGGCAACAATAGTAGTTGCGGCAAAGGAGAGAACACAAGTAAATCCCATTGAGGACCTATCTCGAACGTGAACATATGACACACCATAGAGCTATAAACATTAGGCCAAGCAGTGTAAGCTCCCCTCAACCATAGTTGTAAATTTAATCTATTGTTGTCTTTAAAGTTGATTTGACAAAGGAAGCATAATAGAAGATTTAAATCCTTTAAAAACTCTATATTTCATAGTATTTTCAGTTTGCCAAGTCTAGTTGTTGAGTCTGAATGCTAGTCAAAGTTCAGCCTGCTGAGTCCAAATCTTGGAATTATGGTCTGGATCAACTCAGAACTATCTATTACCTCTGTAGATCAGTAATGCATAATGTACTTGTTGAAAAACATGAATCAAGATTTTTTATGAGCATTTCAAGTTACTCACGAGGGATTGCATATAAAAAGATAGAGAGCGTGAATTCTCTTCTAATCCTTTTCAAATCAATTACACCCCATTTTTTTCATGTGCTCAAGTGCAAACCCTATCAACTAACCTAAGGTGTGAATAAACCTAATCAATTATAAAATCACTCTCTGCCTGCAACCTCTACAGCACATCCTTTGTTTCATTCTATTCTACATCCATTTCTTAGATCATTTCCATTTAATTTTTTTATTGTACAAAGTTGCATCATAGTAACCAAGCGCAATCTCTCCTAACTGATGCATCTTAGAAAATGAGTACATTTTTTGAGCAGGGTAATACAGAGGATAACTTAAGGCATCATGAGACTTTGCCTAAAATTTCTATCTCTACTAAGCATATCTTCTAACATTTCATGCAGCAGCATCCTAGAATGACGAAAAATGAAAAAAAAATAATACCATTTCCTCACAAAAAAATTTCAAAATTCATAATATGTAAACCCTTTGTATTTTTTTTTCTCTTAGTAATTTTATACCCAATCTATTTGAAACATGCAAATCCCATTGTACATCTTTTTCTCCACTTGTCTACAAAACTTGCATTTTATGGTATAGACACTTTGTAGGTGTTATTCCAAAGTGGCATAAAAAATCTTGCATTCAGAAAAATATTGTATAGTTCCAAAGGTGAAATAATGTTATAACAATCAAGAATCAATTAAACAGAAATTAGTTGCATCTACATTAAGGTAGATGCATCAAAAATTATACAAGCTGATTTTATTTTCAAGTATTCTTACAAAAGTAAAGGGCAGTAGGCCAATTCAATCAAGCCACAAGATCCAGAAAAAGATTGAAATGCATTGAGATAGAATGCTGGTGCTCGCTGTATCTAATGATCACATTTAACCTAGCATAAATGGTAATAATCATATGGTAATCCTGCAATTGTGCATGTTCATCATTACTCAAAGATGCAAACTAAAGCATTTCTAACAAAAAGTCTCTCATGGGTAACAAGACATGTAGAACTCCCCTTTTTTACTACGGAAATTTGTTCACCAAGAAACATTATAGCAGATTAACCCACTTTCCTTAAAAGGATTTTCAACTCTAATACGATGTTGACATGACTAAGACATGATAGAGGCTCTCACACACAAGTACATAAAGATGCTAAATGGAATCCCACTGGAGAATCTCTAGTGTATTTAAGCAACACATCGCAGAGATTAATAAAAAAAACAAATGCTTTTATTTTAACTTTTCAAAGACCCATTGGTTGGCACAGAATTTTTGTCAAACATTTTCACCTACCTAATCATTAGTTCATAGTAGATACGCTTCAATTCCAGTATTGAAGGAATTTCAGGAGGAGGCTCCTCAACCATATTATCACCTTCCTTTGGTTTCTTTTTCTCCTTTGATGTATCAGCATCAAATGCTTTGGGGTTGATCTTCCTAGAGAGTATCTGGGCACGCATGTAATCTTTCCTATCCAAACATAATCGAACCTGTAAAACATTGCCAAATATAATGAATACGATATACCTTTTGAAAGATAACGGTTTTCATATGTCTAAGTCTAGAAATTGAAATGCAAATAAAGGAACTACTCCCACAGTGGCAACACATATATAACTCATAATTAGTACCTGTTCAAGGATGAAAGCTATTTTTTCTGTCTTAGCCATTGCTCCAAATGTCTCTACCTGTAATATGAAATAGTGTGAATACATCATAAACCATGATTAGCAAACGAAAGATTGAAAACGGGAACAAAAGTAAAAATTTCATGATCACCTCTCCACATATAAAGCAATACATCTACCATGCAAACACATAAATGTTTTTCAGAAATAAACTATAAATTACAAAATTTGAAGCACAATTTTCCAATGATTGCTATGATAAAAAGAAGAATCGAGTAAAATACATACAGCAACTTCTTGCATTAAGTCAGCCGCCTCAGCAATAAGACCCTGTTCCTCCTTTATTTTTGCAAGCTTTCTGACCAATCGAGCCCTTTCTATTTCAACATAAATCTGATGCACAACTCGTCAATAGTAAAAACAAATAATATTATCCAGGCAATAACATAAACTGCAACTATAGAAGAGGAAGGAAAACCAAAAAAGTGCCCACACACCTTCCCAGCAGAGACATTATTCAGTGTTTTGATGAGCTCAATTCGGGAATCCAAGTCAGGTGTTTCATCAATATACTGCATCGCTTGCTGGACCATGGCAGTGACCGCCTGCATGCACCACAAGAGATCACATTTAAGTTTGACAAAGACAACTGAAGGCTTGGCCATAATATGCATACTGAACAAAGCCCCCAAAAGTATAAATCAGCTTTCATCTAAATCCTCAACAAAAGAGCATGTAGTTCAGTAAGGCTAGCTCACATAAAGACACACAAATGAAGTGCAAACTAATAAAGAAAGATTTGCCAGATATATTAATCATATTGCTTGAGCCTGTTCACTGACTCCAACAATAATTCAAAAAAATATTGCTTGTTTAGAAGCTCTGTCTATTAGATTATATTTCATTTAAATATTTGTAAATTCACTAGTTGCCCTAACAATCTACAATCGCCCTAGTTTCAGGTCTAGGGTTTTAGAGTAAATACGTATTACTAGTCAAAACAAATAGAGAATTCATACATAGATCATCACTACTGCAATTAATTATATTCAGATTTGAACTTCCAAAGGTTTTTCAGTTTACTGATCAGTGTTCATATCCATATAATAAAGATGGTCCAAAAACCCAAAATGCCCCTTTTTAATAATTTTAGCCAAAAGCCAACAACCTGGATTTCCTTGGAGACTCTAAGAGTCAAAACATGATCCACTCCTACAAAGTTCAGCATTTGAAAATTTAAACTCAAGGTTGCGATCACATTTTTTCCATTCAATACCGCATGCCACTCCTAAACAATTAATATCGCAATCCTCTGAGAATCAGATTGGGAAGATTCCAAATATGTTAAGAGAGAGACTTGCTTTTTGATAGAATTTTAACTACACTGCTAAGGCCTGCCATGACTAAACTCTAGATTTTTAATTTATGCAAAAAATATGAAGATATAAGGATGATCTAACCCTATCAAGGCAGCAACAATACTAAAGACTTCCTTGTTTGTAAACCCCATGTGGCTTATTATTCAAGTTCAAGCATTCTCAAGTTGCTTTATAAAATGGCCCTTACTCCAAGGTTGGGAGCACTTACAAAAACGGTTTCAAGTTTGGCAGTTAGGATATTTAGATGACTACTTACTTTCCCACCTCCTTACCCTTCTTATCAAAATTTAAAGGATTTCTTACAAGTACCCACAATAGTTTTTCTCAAGGCCTCAACGTATTTTCCCAGGAGTATTTTTCTTAACCCTGTTGGCCCTCAACACTCCTTGATGACCATTACCAAATCTTGTATCGATCTTACGACAGTGAACAATGACGGAACCATTTCAATTCCAAACAGTGGCGCTTGATGATCCCTAGTGTCCACGCAGTTTGGTTCTTATTTCCCCTTAGACCTATGTACTAGTTTCTCAGCCACTTGTATTGGAGGTCCCTTGCTGTTGTGTATTTCTTCTTTTGTTCTTCCCTTTTATGGGGCCTTTCTAGGTTTCTCTTCCTAGAACTTTATATTGTAATTTGATGTGCTAGTCCCATTGACCTACTTTTGGTAATCCATGGACGTTAATATAATTTATTTCTTTCTTTCTTTCTCCTCGCTAAAGTCATAGCTTTTTCCAAAGAAGTTTATTCGAACAATATTACTTTTGTGTGGATCTCAACTTGAAACCTGGAGATGTATTTTTTCTGCAGCATAATTGAGGAAAGTTTGGCCTTGGACCCCAAAAACTTGAAATATCTATTTCTTACTTCTCCATAGACATGCCTTCTAGAAATACCCATTTGTAAAACATCCAAGTGTTAGAGAGCAACAATTAACTTACCTTCTTGCACCCTGAATGCCATTATGAATGTTATCAAATATCAACCATTCAAGGACTTTGTCTACATCCTTAAAAATCAATTTGTAAAATTTTACTCTATAGATTATAAGAGAGACATTGAGGCCCTCGTACTCTTCCTCAACCTCTCTTTCATGAGCTGCAAAATGAGCATCACCTAGATCCAATGAGTGCTAAGTGTTCCATTCATTCTCATGAGAGATGGGTTCATGTGAACCACTACTCATGAATTATGGGTCAATGAGTTTGACTCAAAAACTACACAGCTGAATCCTGATAGCAATATCACAAGTCTACCTAAGAGTTTACATCATCCTAATCTTGTTCCAAAATGGCACTCCAATGATTCAATAATCTCATATCTGAATCAATAAACTTTTTTACCAAGGAATTTATCTCCCTGCTCATCTCCAGCATAAACACTTTATGGTATGATTGTTGTGGCCGTGATTATTGGCTGGCCTGACTCCACCTTCTATACTGCAACATTGCAAAAGAACAAAGGAATGAACCTGCAACATCTATAAATTTAAAAAACAAAATATAAAAAAATGGGGGCAGCTGCACACATGAGAATGGATTCGCACCTTCAAATCCAATTTGATAAAACACATGAGGTAAGTGACAAGTCTCTATATTAATCTAATAGCAACTCAGTAAGAGAAACGGTGATGCGCCTTGGAAACCACTGAAAAATTATGCCCAGACCCTATGAAACCCTAAAATATGAATACTCTAAACATCACCCCCTTAATAAATTGACACAAACCATAGACCTAAGGACAAGATAGACCATAATATACTCCAAACACCACATTGTGTCTACTTAAACAACATGGGTTGTGTTGTTGCTTCTTTTCATTTCATGATTAGAAGACTTTTGACTTATATGTGTAATAGGGGGAACAACAGTGACCTTTGCAAATAGGTCAGTGGATGAAAAAACAATTTACAGAGTTAAAAGGTAACCAAAATTAAAAGCCATCCGAGATGATGGACTTGTAGTTCAATATGAACCTCCCAAAGTAAAAACTTTTTTTGCTAAGGCCTGACTTAAGTTGTCTATGAAATATTCCACTACAGTACCTATGCACATTAATTAAAACCTCCTACCTATATACATTATATACTTAACAAGCACCAAAAGTAGATGAAGAGGAGACAACCATGTTCAAACACCATCTGAGAATTTAATTTAAAAAATCTGGGCTAAGTAAAAGCCATTAATTTCTTACTTATGGGCAACAGATAACAAAAGAGGTAGTCATGACCTATTAGACTATTCCAAATAAGAAAGAATATAACATTACAGTATTCCTTGGAGAAGACTGTCAATCCTTGCTTATGTGAAAAAATATGACATGTTCCATCCATGGATTTTGGAAGTTTAGTGTCATTGTATCTATTGGAGTATGATCAACCTCACTTACAAACAAGTTTTGGAACAATATGTCATTTCCATCAATCAGTTCGAGAATGATAAATTTTAAATTTGTTTTCGGAGGTTCTCCCCAATTTTTCACATCTTTCCCACCTGGAAAAGGCAATATAATTTCAGATAAAGACTCTTCCAGACCTCTTCAAAGCAGGCCTCCAAGAAACTTGCCTTCATAAACTTTCATTGCAAAATAGTAATCCATCTTACAATTGGTTTCCAAATCTGGATGCCAGTTTGTTATCTTATAGAGGAAATCTTCACAGACAAATAGTTTTGTGAATATTTAGTACTTGATATATCTTTTGAATTGTCTCTTCTGCGGCCCATTTAAGCTAAAAAAGTTGCATATGTCTGACAGGCACCTTTAGTATGATTATATGGATCAGGGACCTTTCTACAATTCAATAGATAAATTCCAAGTTCTCTATCAGCTCTCATACATTTTTTAGTATTTCTAGCTCTTTTATGTTTGTTCAGCGGAACTCTGGTTAAAAAGAACATTCTAACATTTTCTAAAAGTGGTTTTCATTCCCAAAAAATTCATCACTTGTCAATATGGAAATTCTCATAACAAATTAAACCATATTTTATTTTCACTGTCCTTGTCGCTAACTTTACAAATTCCTAATAAGTGTATAGTTTTGCAATTTCCCAACAACTGTGCCTCCATAGGATGCAAGAATGATAGCTTATTGCTCAGAACCAAAATCCCTAAAAAAAATATAAAAAGGCTAATCATTTGAAAAGCTTAAAAATAATTTTTAAATTGAAATTGTCTCAAAGGTTGGGTAGAGCTATTGCATCTATCTCAACATTCTACATAGAAAACTGTGAAGAAAAGCCATCATTAGCATATTTCGTATCAAATTCAAAGTTGCCATATTTCAAATGTTCTAGGCTCTAGCTATCCCCATCTTAATGCCCTAGCTTGTTGCAGAAAGCAACGCACGTAAGTAGCAATAAAACATCCTTGCGAGTCATATGCAATGTATAAGTAAATGCATTACCATATTTTATCTCGCAAGGCTTGCAAAATTTGATACTTAATGAGATCATCTATAATAAGCATGTATCCCATTTGGCAAAGGTTCCATTTAATAATCAAAGAACTTCTATTTATGGGATTTGAATAAGTTTTTTTCAACTTTTTGAATCTTCAAATCCTAATGACAACTGTATTCTCCCAAGCACTTGAAAAAGTAAGAAATATAAACTATAAGCATTTTCTCTTCCAGGGTATTTGCTTCTTAGCAAAATCCAGATTTTAGGTCTTTGTAAATGTTATTAATAACGAGCCTATATGTGCTATATGGCACCATTCACGGGTTATATACCTGCTTAAGCTGTCCTCTTCTCTTGGATAGAAGACTGATTTGCTCATTTAACGTCTTCCACGCACGTGCCTCATAGCAAAGCTGCACTATTGCAACCACCACTTTCCGCGTACCAGAAACATCAGCGGCAAGCCTCAGCTGCTTCTCTATGTCTAAAAGGGAATTAATGGCCAGATCCAATTTGCCTTCCTGCACAACAGCACAGAAACCAGTCAATACAAGAATTCCATAAAATCAAATTCCTTAAAAATTCATGTGTATGCTAAATGATGTGGAAACTATTGGATGAAAAACAGGTCAACTCCCAAGAACAGTGTCAATCATAACACTTGGAATGATATGAAAATAACATACTACTATATCAGCAACAGGTCACACCCATTTCCATCAACAGACTTAAAATTGTCACACAATGAAAAATATGGGAATACTATACAATTTTCTAAATACAGTTCTCAACTGTTTTCATAAACAGGCTCAAAATCATAATACATTAAATGATGTAGAAATATTATACTATTATATAAAAAAAGGGTCACACCCATTTCAGTGAACAGAGTCAAATCATAATGCAATGAATTGTGGAAGCACCATACTATAATATCAAAATTAGGTTACAACCATTTCAATGAACAGATTCAAAATCATAATACAATAAATATTATGGAAATACCATACTATCATATCAACAACAGGCCACACCTGTTTCCATGTACAAACCCAAAACCATACTATAAAGTATGCCGCAAAATTACTATGATATTATATGAAAAACAGACCAGATCCACTTCTATGAACATACTCAAAATCATAATGCAATAAATTTTATAGAAATACTATAATCGCATCAAAAACATATCACACCTGGTTCCATTTACAGACTCAGAAACAATACAAAGAAAAGAATAACGTGGAAACATTAAAGTGTTATCTTAAGAAAGAGTCAGATCCATTTCCATGAACATACTCAAAACTATCATACAATGAATAAGTAATGAAATCCCATGCTACCAAATCAAAAACAGGTCACACCTGTTTCCTTATGCACAGTCAAAATCATAATACAATGAACAATGTAGAAATATTATACTTTTATATATATATTAAAAAGGTCACAACAGTTTCCACAAACAAACTCAAAGTCATTGTTCGGCATGTCCCAAAAAAACATTCCGAAAGAAGCTACTCAGACAAGAAAAATGAATAAAAAAGAGAGAGAAAAATGGCCTCGGATGGGCAAAAGTGCTCGTTCCCTCCTTGTTTAATTAAAAATTGAAAATTCTGGTTCACAGGTACACTACGAAAAAATATAATAAGCAAGACGGGCAACTGATTATCGTCTGAAAATACTAGGTACTGATTTTTGTCTGACAAAAATGGGCTTTTTTTGTCATTTCAATGAATTTTGGACCAATTTGTTTAGCAGAAAGTTATTGTGCTTTTAAATCACTTTTTATATGCATTTGCCTCTCTTTCATTTCGGCCGAGCCGAGATCGAGAGCAACTTGTGCTTTGCCTAATCAGAGTCTAAATACCAGGCTTAAACTGAGCAGAAATCCCATGATTCCCCAAGCTATCGTGCATTCGAGAAAAAGAAGAAAAAAGGTTATGGGTTCGAATCCTAGCATTAAGAATTTAAGCATGTTAAAGGCAGAGAAGGACGTATGAACCTGGAGAGCAGTTTTCTTGTGTTCAGCAATGTCAGAGTCAAGGGCATCCACGACTACAGATTTGTGGGAATCTTCCTCCATCCCTCTTCCTTCCATTCTGCTTCTACCGCAACTCTGAACAGTTATTTACGTTCCTTCTCACGGGCTCTTCAAATTCGCAACCCACGGACAATCTGTTCAGAAGCGTATTTTGCCCTCCGTCAGAAGCGAGAACGAAATACTTCGTGAGAGTTGTTAGAGTGAAAAAATCGTGTTTTATAGGAAAATCGTGTTTTACCCTCAGCGAAGGCACCATAAAAGTACTAAGGTGCGCCGAAAGGTATTTACTGGTATTTTTTAGTTTGATTTGTAGTTCATTTCATTATTCCTACTATTAATGAGGAAGGTGTTTTGTTAACTCTCAAATATTTATATTTTTATTGTTAAACAATATATATTTATTGGATTTTTGAAGTTTATGTAGTAGAGAGTAGTGAATATGGATCATGTTACACTATTTTAGATGTTATTATTAGTTTTTAAAATGTATTATTTTTTAAAATTAAAAGAAATATTAGTAGATTTTTTGGTTTGTTGGTGAATTTGAATTGTTATGAATGAGTCTGTTAAGGATCAAGTTTTGTTGAGTGCAAGACCCCTCAACATCTGAAGGGATGAGGTTGGGATGGTTCCCTAGGCAAATCTGACGGAATGGAGACCCCTCAGCGCTTGGCTCTTAGTTGAAGAGGTTCAGGTTGGAGACCCCTCAGCGCTTGGCTCTTTATTGAAGAGGGTCTATGGCTCGTGTGCATGCATCAAGTTGCTCAATGAATCTAGGCATAGAGAAAATAAAGAAAAAATTAAATTAAAAGAAATCACTAAGTGTGGTTTTTCTACTATACTTATTGTTGGAATTCATTGAGTTGCAATTTTCTAGTAAAGTGTGTCAACAACTTTTGAATGAATTTGAAAGTTCAATACTTGTGTCTTACCACAATCCACTTCAATACAATTAGATTATACTAGCAC
>MU227781.1:539071-556980 GCA_018584345.1 Thuja plicata | reverse complement strand
TTAGGGCTCAGGCGGCAAAGACTAGAGCTTAGACAATGGAGACAGAGGTGAGGGATTTTATTTCCAGTGTATAGGATGCTGCTACACAAAAGATCATTGATAGATACTTTTAGGTAGGGATAGAGATCACTAGACAGACCCAAAACATGCAGAGGGAGATAGATTACTGGCGAGGGGCTTACGAGTAGGTTGTGCCTACTGCACGGAGGATTCCCAATTATACCCCTTCTCATCAATCCCAATGGACTCAGAGATCTCAGGGCAGTGGTGCATCTTGGAAGACCATCACCATCAGTGACAGGTTCTCCTCCAGGACATACTGGGGCTAGGACATCTAGTTTAGTACCACCTAGGCCTGATAGACCAGAGGGCGGAGGTATTACCAATTGATTCTAGATAGACACTTTTTTGCATATATTTTACAAGCTTGCACACTCTCCTTTATACATTGTACCATGATAGATTTCAAGTTTTATACACACACACACACACACACAAATATATATATATATATATATATATATATGATGCAATTTTGGCAGCCCTATACGATGTGTTTGTGATCTATTTTACTTTATGCTTTATGTGATGCACGTGATGTCGATGAGATTCCATGGTTTATGATATGCTCCTTTCATGCATGCATTTCCTATATGATGTGGTGTTATAACGATGTGTTATGCACTTATTTTTTGTATTTTCATATGCACTTTATATGGTGTGACTAGTTAGCTATGATGCAAGTTTTAAATGATAGACTATGATAAATGAGCTACATGTGTTTTTATGTATTTTTATATGCTTTTATATGATGGATGGGTGCATTTATGATGTGTACCATATGATCTATGATATATGCAGACTAACATGCAGGGCATTTTGTTGTATCGTGATACCTTATCTGAAGGATTTTGTTAGGACTGACATAGAGAATTGTTAGTAGTGACATATAGGAAAATGAGAGAGAAAAATGAGAATGAATCTTGATTGAAACCTAAATTTCCTTTTTAACTAGATTTTAATTCCAACTTATTTGAGCAATTTCTTTCATCGTTGAGCTACTTTTATTATATAAATTTTGAATATCATCATACCTAGATACTAATGATCCAGGTAGGACTATCCTTTTTCATTCTAACAAGCACTTTTGAACAGATAAGGAATGTAGACCAGTCCATCTAAGTTGGGAATTAAGAGTCGAGGTATGTGTGGCGTATCACAACCAAATTATCTATTGCAATATGCTTTGTAATTAGATATCACATGTGGATGTGAAGGCTCTTACCAAAGGCACCCAAAATGCTCTTTTAAGACTTCACAACAAACATGCCACAGACAACAGATAAAAAAGATAAGTCATGGACCAACCTGACGTCTCTAATCGCTTGTGGACTCATGGATATGCATAAGAACATGACTTGCAAAAATCAAGACATAATAAGACCAACTTGACTCAACAAGTAAGCAACCATAATGATTATGTGTCTTTTTTTTTTGTAGTAGTTTGGACATTGAATTTTGACATTTTGTTGATGTTATTTGATGAAGTTTAAGGTACCTCATGTAAGACTACTCTTTCTAGTTTCGATTGTTCCCTTCCTTGTCTAAGACAACATGAATGTTTTGACAAAACACTTTGCTATGGGATTTTGTTGATAGATGAGACAGTATGATCAATTTGACTGAGGACCTGCTGATAAGTTTGACTATTTTGACTTGGTTTTGCTGAAGCTCAGACTTGTTGTATGATGTCGTTCAATGTTTGTTTTAAAATACAAAGAATATGATTGATATACAAAGGAGATTTATGGCAAAATTTTCTTCATTTTTTTATTTTTTTGTCTATCTCTTGACACTTTTTTCAAGACGTTTTTTTGATGTTTTTGAAAATTTTAAAGATCTTTTTCCAAATTTTTAGATTTTTTTCAAGATATTTTTCAATTTGTTTGGTATTTTTCAGTGCTTGATGGATCATGACATTGGGGTGCCCCCAGTCAGAACATAATGGGTAATTTATTGCAGAATGACCATGGTGGACTGACTTTGTGCTGAATATGGGACTATGGGATACAAACAACTGACAAATTTTAATCCATGATGGATTTTATTGCATATTTTGAGGTGAAATGATGAGTGATACCAAGTTGGAGTTATGATAGATGGTAGAGCAATGATCTCTACAAATGGCGTTGGATTGCCCATTTTTCACCATGGTACTTGCCCAAGGTGCCACTGAATTGGTTTTCACCATAGGACGAATTTATTTCTCTTGTATTTCTATTTTGTGTCACCGAAGACGCCTGATTACTAGGTTTTTGCCAAGGTAACATTTGTTTTTTTTTGTTTTTTTTTGAAATGGGTATGCTTTGATAGCTATGAATAGTACTTACACAGATGCAACATGTTTATGGGTTCAGATAGAGGTTGGCCGTCTAATGTAGATATATGATATTCTCTAGACCCATAGACTGTTGTGATGATGTAAGGACCCAACCAGTTTGGTTCAAACTTTCCTAGTTTTTCTCTTTCCATTTGATATTTATGATTTTCCATTAGTACCAGGTCACCAACTTCAAAAGCTCTGGTAATTACCTTTTTTGTAGCTTCTCCTAGAACGTTTTTGATATGCTTGCAATTGTGTCAATATTTTTTTGTCTCTTTTCATCAAGAATCTCTAGCTCCTATAGTCGAGAGACTTTGTAATCCTCATCTTAAACGATTTACTAGAGTGATACATGCAATGATGGGAGCTCAACCTCTATTGGCAAGATAGCTTTGGTAATATACACTAGTGAGTATGGAGTGGCTCCTGTGGGAGTATGAAAACTAGTGCAGTATGCCCATAAGGTAGGGTTGAGTTGGAGATGTCTGTCCCGACCAACTTCACTGACTGTCTTTTTCAGTATTTCTATAATGGTTTTATTTGTAGCCTCACCCTGGTCATTACCTTGGATAAAGTAGAGTGAAGAATAGCGTGAAGAATAACTATGGTGGATGTGAAGTTTTTTTCAAAGCTCATCTACTTGTTTATTTTTGAAGGGGGGAACAATGATCTGTAATGATGGTCTGCGTAACACCATACCAACTTATGATACAGTTCAAAATAAATTTGGAAATTTGTGTGTCAATGGTGTAGGTCATTGGAATTACTTCAACCCACTTTATAAATCACTCAGTGGCTATGATTATGTACTTGTGACTATCAGAGGATAAGGGATGAATATTTCCAACTAGGTTGAACCCCCATTGCAAAAAGGGCCACGATGATGTTAGTGGTTGCATCTCCTAAGAAGGTGCATGGATGAGGTTCACGTGAATCTAACATTTTTTGCATTTATGCACAAATAAGCAAGCATCTATTCGCATTGTAGGCCAATATACCCAATTCTTAAAAATTTCTTGGCTAAGGTCAAGCCACTATAATGAGCACCAAAAATTCCCTCATGTACTTCTAATATCATTGTTTGTGATTCTTTCGAGTTGAGACGTCTAAGGAGTGTTCCATCCAGACTACATCGATAAATTGTATTGGAAATGATTATATAACGGGAGGCATGTCTTATAAAGGACTTCTTTTGGTTTCAAGACAAGTCAATGGAGATAGTTTGGCTAGTTAAGTAAGTGTATATATCTTGGTACCAGGGGGAGTTGGGACCAAAAATTTTGCACACAACCTCAGACTTAGCCACTTCAAAGGCAGGGATCATGAGTCGTTCAAACATGAATTCACAATGTATCACATCTAGTGGTATGTCGAGCAAAGATCCTACAATAGTCTTGGCATCTGTTGCTTTGTTATTGATTCTCAGGATTTTCTCAAATGATATCATTTCAAAATGTTGGGTGACATCTTCTGCCAAGGCCTTATAGGGAATCAGTTTGTCATCCTTATTCTCGTAACTGTCGTTGACTTGGTTGTTAATTAGTTGAGAATCTTTGTACACATGTAGTTGTTGGATCTTCCATTGGAAAATAGTTTTGAGCCCTATGATCAGTGCTTCATACTTGGCTATATTATTGGTGCAGTCAAAACTTAGCCTGTATGACCTCAGAATGGAGTCTCCTTGGGGAGTGATAAATACTATGTCGATGTCTAATCCCTTTTGTGTGTGAGAACCGTCAAAGTATAATTTCCAATGTTTATATTCTTCAAGGGTAAATATTCTTTCATCTGAAACTCTATTAACATCGAATGACTAGAAGGTAAGGGTGCATCTGCCAGTTAGTTGATGATAGCTAGTTTATTGCTTTTATGTCCACATAATCAAGGTTAAACCCACTAAGGATCAAGACCTATTTGGTGACCACTCTGTTAAGGTGTATTTACTCAATAGATACTTCAATGGATAAATTTTAGCTATTAGGATCGTCTTGTGACTTAACATGTAGTGTTTGAGTTTTTGGGAAGCAAAAACTACAACCAAACATGCTCTTTCTATTGCAGTATAGTTTATTTCATAAGTCACAAGTGTTCGACTGATATAGTAAATGACTCTTTCTTTTCCTTCTGAGTCATTTTGTGTTAATAATGCCCCCAATGCGTGCTCTATAGCTGAGATGTACAATAGTAGGGGATGATCTGGAATAGGTGCCACTAAGAACAGCATTGAGAGAAGATAAGCTTTCAATACTTGAAAAGAATTTTGACAATCTTCTGTCCATTCAAATTTTATGTCTTTGTGTACCGAGTATTGGAATGGATGAGACTTTTTAGCTAGCTATGAAATGAATCATCTTACTGTTTGTAGCATGCCCTATAGACTTCTCGGGTTCTTTAGAGTTGTTAGTGGAGGCATATTAATAATGGCTTGGACCTTTTCAGGATCAATATTTATTCCTTTGTGGGAGAAAATGAATCCCAACAACTTTCCTGATATGACCCCAAAGACACACTTCTTTGGGATTAACCGTACCTTATATTCCTGGATTATGTCAAAAAATGACCCTGATACTGATAAATGTAGATTCCTCTCAAGGTATTTTTCCAATATATCATCAACATAGTCTTCCATTCTGGTATGCATCATGTCATGAAAAAAATTCGTCATTGCCCTCCGATACACAAGTGAAAGTTGTTTTGTATTGATCTTCTGATGCAATTTTGATATGATTATATCTGGAAAAACCATCCATGAGTGAAAACATCTTATAACATGAAGTGAGATCAACGATCATGTCAATGTTCGACAAGGGGAAGTCATCCTTTGGACAAGCCAAATTTAGATCCCTGAATTCTGTGCAGATTCTTACGGCCCCATGGGATTTAGACACAGGTACCATATTGGAGGTCCAATCAGCATAGTTAATAGGCCTTACAAAGCCTACGCCCAATAGTTTCTTCAATTCTACTTTGATCAACAATGCAATTTTAGGATGCATCTTGCGCAACTTTTGTTTGTATGGATTTTCACCCGGCTTTAGTGGCAGATGATGTAGCACTAATTCTAGATCTAACCCAGGCATGTCAGAGTACGACCAAGCAAATTTGACTTGCCTATGTTTAAAGAATTGAATGAACTATTCTCTTTCTTTCAGTGTTAATGACTCTGCCAAGTGGATTAGTCTTTGTGTTTTTGTGGTGCCAATGTTGATTATTTTTGTTTTCTTTGCCAGTAGTGGTGATTTTTCTTTTGTAATGGGAAGTATATCAATCCCTCCATACTCGGGTGCTTCAGAGAGGATTTCACCCTCAGATACACCTTTTCTTTTTACTATTTTGCAGTTAGAAGGTGCCTTTCAATTTTCACCTATATTTTCTTTTTCAATTTTACGACTAGAGGATTGATATAACTCCTCAAAGTATGGTGTGTTGTCCAATTCGATGTTGAAACCTTCCTTGTGGTCTCCCATAGGTATGCATTGTCTTATTCTGAAGAATTCAACAATAGCTTCATCATTCTCAAAAACATCTATGGTCGGTGAATTTTGTTGTTCCCAATCAATAAGGTTAGGGTAAACTAAATCTATGTTATCCTTGGTTTGGAAGGATGAAATCAGTAGTTCGGTCAATGTATTGACATATGAATCAATGATTGATTCATGTCTTTCTAAAGAGAATGAGGAAGAGGGTTTAGATCGGTTCAAAAATTCCTCAATCCAAGCTTGATGATCTATGGGTCTATTGTGCAAAGATAGGTGGAAAATGGAAGTGTTAAGATGTAAGGTGTTGGTGGTATGTGGGGAATTTCATTCATAGTCATTTGAGTATGTGTCTAAATGGAGTTTCTCAAATGTCTCAACTTTGTTATAAAAATAAGTGTTAATATCATAGAGTAACAAGGTATTTGTAATGCCTTCTTCTAGTGGTCTATAACCTAAGCTATGATGCTTCGAGTTTTGGGTAGGTGCAATTGCCTCCAGAATTCCTTGTTCATTTTTGCCTAAGCTAGGTCGTCCATTATACCCTTATTTTAGGACAATGGTGTACCCCCATCCATATTTGTGTACTAAATTTTTGATCTCAGGGGGTTCTTCGTGTGCATACAACCAAGAAGATAAGTTTTCATTAATGATCTCGTCATGTATGTCTCCCCATCTTACAAAAATAGTTGGTGGATAGACAATTAATAGTTTTTGTTTCCTTTGAAGAGGTTATCTAGGTTTTTCATAAGAACGGGGTGAGATTGGTAGCTTGCCTACACAAAAGAAGTTTGCATAGGTGTACTCTCCACATCCATTTTCCTAAACATTGATTTTGAGCCTTGATGTGGGTTCTTCAATTAGTTTAGCAAGGTTTGCACAATCTATGTTTTGAGATGAGGCAACAAGGCCTGTTGATTTTTGGGTACCTAACTAGACACAACTCCTCTAAGATTTGTGCAGTAAAGAAAAGGGTCTCTATCACCAGGCACGGTGATTTCAACTCCATAGTGAGGTAACTTTAAGCATTTATGGTAAGTAGATGGTACAGTCTGCATGTAATGGATCCATGGTCTCCCCAAGAGCATATTATAACCCAACTATAGGTCCAGTACCTGGAATTCAGTATCATGCGTTGCTGGACCCAGTCTGATTGGGAGGCTTATTATGCCCCTTGAAGGACCTTCTTCATCATCATATGCCCTTATTATGATCTTTTTGGTAACATATACACAACTGTCAAAGTAGCCCAGTGCTTTTACCAATTTTAGTGTACGGATATTTAGACCTGCTCTATCGTCTATCAAGACTCATCTGATTTTATGGAAGCGGACAAATACTTCAAGATGTAAAGGATAATTGTGATATGTTTTATGGGCTATGATGTCTTTCCCAGTGAAGGAGACATGGTGTTGTGTGGACAAATTTCCCACCATGGCTTGAAATTTGTCAACATATATGTCTTTCAGGATAGATGACTGATGCAAAGTTGTGTCTAAGGTTGCTTTATGATTTGGTGAAATGTGAAACAATTCATAGATGGAAATATTGGAGTTGATGAAAAAATATCAACCCTACGACTCCCAAGAATCACCTGTGTGCAAACACTTGTCACAAAAATAGAGAAGCAAAAGCTATGGAGGCCCGAAACAACAGATCTGTGAAAGAGGAAACATCCTCAATTCATTTAATAAAAATGGAATGGAATTACCAAAGAAATTATATTACCAAGAGATCAATGCTTATAAAAGAGATCGAACACCCAAAAGGTGGAGAAACCTAGGTTGCATGATAATAATTAACAAAGAATTAATTATTATAGGCCTAAAGTTTAGCTTAAGTGAACTAGAGATAAAAAGTGACTTAATAATTAAATCAATAATTATTTAATTAATAAGTGAAAATACCTTTTTACTCTATCACCCCGCCCCCCTTAAGATAAACTTAGGGAGAGCTAAAAACCTAGAAACAACTACTGAAAGCAGGAAAATGGATCCTGGCAACAAGGCATGATCAAGTACCCAAGTACGAAAAATCTCTATAAAGAGGAGAAAGAGGAGAAAACCTAGTGGGAAAAACCCCTCTCCAAAAAGAGACGAAGACTAGTGAAGGACTGAGGAAGCCTCCAACTAGAGAATGACCTAGAAGAATAGGAACAAAGGAAGAACATGTAGAACACCTCTGAAGCATGAAGTTGAAAACACTGTCGAAGAATAATTGTTGGAACCTCCACTGTAATAGAACAGGATCTAGTAGAGAAGATTGTAAACAAAGCATGAAGAGCTGATCAATCAAAGATAGAAGGATTCCTCCAAAATATGAATGAAAGAGTGTCCATATGGTAAATGATCCATCTCACTGAAATGCATAGGTACCCAACCACTGCATTTGTCAAGTACGTAGGAACAAATATTAAATACATAGATCACTCCATCAAACCAAGGAAATATTAGAACCAACAGGAGATACCCCGCATAATGTTGAGCAGGGAGAGGCATGACAGGTACACTAAATCAGACTGCCATGAATAACTGCATGATGAAGAATGTACAAACAAATATAAAGGATGGTGTCATGGAAGGATCACCCTCTTGACACACATCATGTGGCTANGGAACAAATATTAAATACATAGATCACTCCATCAAACCAAGGAAATATTAGAACCAACAGGAGAT
The DNA here is from genome assembly GCA_018584345.1 of Thuja plicata. NCBI lineage: Eukaryota > Viridiplantae > Streptophyta > Pinopsida > Cupressales > Cupressaceae > Thuja > Thuja plicata. The sequence continues at coordinate 548,443 of MU227781.1, read as the reverse complement.
ACCCCGCATAATGTTGAGCAGGGAGAGGCATGACAGGTACACTAAATCAGACTGCCACGAATAACTGCATGATGAAGAATGTACAAACAAATATAAAGGATGGTGTCATGGAAGGATCACCCTCTTGACACACATCATGTGGCTAATGGCATGGAAGGAACACTCACTTGACAAAGGTAGATGGAAAACAAATCAAACATCAAACCCCCATGACACTTTATAATATAGTGTGAGTACAATCAAGCATAAAATGTGCAGGATCTCAAGCATGCATCAGATGGCACTTAATTTCATAAATAGATGTATACAATATCCAAGAATGACATAAAGTTGTAGAAACATGAATAACAACTAAAAAGAAGTCATCCCATGCACAAAAAATGATCCCAGGACCTAAACATCCAAGATATCCAACAAATTGAAAAAATGCAAAAAATTAAATAAAAAACACTTGGAGAAAAATATGGGTGTGAGACCCATGAAATAAAATAGATCACTAAACCAGCTTTCCAACGCCATATGGAAGTCAAAAAATGAAGTTCGTATGAGCAAGATATGGCTCCCAGAGTGCAAAAAAGAACCCTGACTTTGACTGACAATAAACCATACAAGACAGAAAAATCATAAATCTAAACTTGGAAAATCAGGTCGGGCTTAGTACTAGCTTTCCGACTATATCTCATTTTCTGAGAAACGATAAGTATTCTCAAGATATGAGCAAAAAACCACAAGGTGCTCATTATGAAAAAAAGGCAAGTTGTATGACAGGTTTGTGGCCGTCAAATTTAACCCAGATCTCAGACCTGTGATTGTTGACATCAGTGGCACAAAAAATGAGGCAACATCAAAACTAAGGCATATTTTTACCTCAAAAAACATGTCAAGGGTCATGCATGCAAAAATAGGGCCCAAATTTCAACTGTGTCCAAATTGGACGTACCTTATATGGAAATGGGGGTTTTTGGGCCTTCTAGACTCAACCGTGATGTCATTTTTTGCCCAAAGTGCTCTAAAAAATATCTCCACCCTAAATCCACACGACTTTTCATATAAAACCTCTCAAAAAACTAGATCTGAAGGGAAAGACCAAAAAACTCTCATGAAGAGAACGGAGCATGAAAGGGCGGAGCTCTGATACCATATTGGAGTTGATGAAAACTATCAACCCTAAAACTCCCAATAATCACCTGCATGCAAACACCTATCACAGAAAGAGAGAAGCAAAAGCTGTGGAGGCCAGAAACAACAGATCTGTGAAAGAGGAAACATCCTCAATTGATTTAATAAAAATGAAATGGAATTACCAAAGAATTTAAATTACAAGGAGATCAATCCTTATAAAGGAGATGGAACACCCAAAAGGTGGATAAACCTAGGTTGCATGATAATAATTAATAAAAAATTAATTATTATATGCCTAAAATTTAGCCTGAGTGAACTAGAGATAAAAAGCAACTTAATAATTAAATCAATAATGATTTAATTAATAAGTGAAAATACCTTTTTACTCTAAAAATAAATTTGTGTTGAGGTCCTCTTTAGATGTTCTAATAGGTTATAGTAACCTGATGGTGGGGTGGATGAATTATTTGGCACAATAGTTTTTGGGAAGGCTCCTTGTAATTGATGAACTATAACTGATTGAATGTTTGAAGATGATAAGTTGGTGATCACCGAGATGCAAAAGCGAATGCAAGACATTAAATTAGTTAATGTATTATATTGTCATTGATTTCAACTTGATATGGTATGATTATTCATACACATATTGGTCATAAACTTGAAGAGATGAAGAGACAAAGTTTATGTTATCGGTAAAACATAAAAGTTATGTATACACCGAGTGACAGTAAACACCAATGGACAGTGCACACCGACAGACAGTGAACACCGAGAAGTTCACAGTGTATACTAAGCACTGTAGTAACCGATCAAGAGTTATTTACTGAGCATAACTGAAGTCAATAACTGAGCTAATTGGAGTTGATGACCGTTTAGAACTGAAGTTAAAGAACGAGAAAACTACTTAGCTGGCAAGAGCTATATTTAGGGATTGATTGATTGATTCCTTTATTCTTAATGATGAGTTAAACTAAAGCATGGAAGAAGATTTAAAGCATTTTTTATTCACATCTATCATGGAGAGATTTGTGAAATAAAACTAAAGCATAGCTTTACGGGTTAAAGCAAGCATGACAAGTTTTATGGATCAAGAAGTGATCCACGAAAAAAACAAGGAGATTGAGCGACTAATCATGTCTATAAAAAGAGACAAGGAATTCATTACGAAGATAGGAATGCTGAATATATTCTGGTGAAGATTGAATTCTTCATGTAGATCTAATCATATAGGCTGAAGAACAGAGCCAAGGAATTCTGCAGACACCAAGCAACAGAGGACAAAGCATTCACCGAGTAGGACAAAGAAAGAAAGCAAAGGAACTGAAGTGAACATTGATTAGAGAGGTATTATTGGACTAACAATAGATCTGAATATCTACAAGTTAAAGTTGTATTTTGAACAGATCATTTACTGTATCAGTTTAACCATTGATTCATAAAATCTCTTAACCAAGTGGGATTTAACAATCCTTATTGTATTGAGATACTCAAGAGTATTAAAAGGTTTTCTTGTTGACAACATAGTGAGTGTTAGGTCAAAAGACAAACTGTTAGTTTTAAATCCCCTAACAAGGTCACTCTTAATAGTGTGTATTGTAACCTTTAACAGTGTTGGCTCTTCACCGAGCTCACTTCAAAAGAGTAAAAATATTTTGGATTACTAGTCCCAAGTGGTTTTTACCTTAATAGGGTTTCCACGTTAAAATCTATGTGTCAAATGTGTATATGTTTTATTGCACTGATATTTTGCTTTACACATTACTGAAACTAGGTTGGTCGGTTAACACTAAGTTTATTTACTGCTATTCGGTAAAGTCTAGAAAAGATAAACAATATATCTTACCAAGCAGGTCATATTTGTTAAATTTATTTAAGGCATACATCTTGATGGACTAAAAGATAACTAGAGGGTATTATATTTAAGAGATAAGTTTTTGGTTGGATTTTTAGAATTATTTTTAAGGCCACTGGTTCACCCTCTCCTCTCAGTTATTCTAACAATTGGTATCAGAGCTTTGGTGCTTGGAAGAAAAATTTAAAGGGACTTAAGCTAAATATCACAAGATGAGTAAAAGGGATGTGCCTAAGTTGAACAAGGACAATTTTGCATCATGGAAAAGAAGGATAAGACTTCATCCATCAGGTATTGGACATGATGTCACACAATACCTAGATATTGAATATGTTGCACCTACTCAACCTCTGATTGTTGATCAATTGAGAGAGAAATATGAACACAATTCTATGATGATAGAACTTGCTTCTTCACTAACCGATGCTAAATTTGAATATGTGAAATCATGCTCCTCTGCAAAGCAAATGTGGGACAAACTCAAGCTAGTACATGGAGGAGACACCAATGTGCTGAGAGCTAAAGCTGAAAGCCTAAGAGGAAAGTTTGATGACCTAAGATTGAAAGAAGGAGAGAACATCACTCAGTGCATCAACAAAATCAAAGAAGTTGTTAATGCTATCCGTGGAGTAGGAGGAGTACTTGAGGAAGAAATAGTTGTAAGTAAAATTCTGAGAACCTTACTGCCTATTTATGCTATTAGAGTATCTATAATTCAAGAATTGAGAGTAGTAGAAAATAACAATGCTACTCTTAATAGTTTGATTGGTAGACTTATTTCATTTGAGATGAACAACTATGACAACAGTGTCTTACCAACTATTGAGTCTGCATTCAAATCTTCTCTGAAAATAAGCAAATCTAGTAACAAATACACTATAAGAAATGATAGTGACAGTGATAGTGATGAACAAGAACTTGATGAAATTGAAGCACTAATGGCTAGAAGATTACATAGAGGTAAAGGAAGATATAAAGGTAAATTACCATTGGCCTATTTTAATTGCAAAGAAATTGGACATTTTGCTACTAGATGCCCTAACAAGAGAAAGGATGAAAGAAAAAATGACAAGTCTTATGAAAAGAAGTATGACAAAAGTGATGACTGAGACTACAAAAGCAAGTGACACTCTGACAGAAGAGATAACCGAGATTACAAGGACAAAGGCAAGAAGGCTTGTTACCTAGTTGAAAACAAAGCTGAAAATTCTAGTACTGATTCTGATAAAGATATTGAGGTAGTATTTGTTGCTATGAAGGATGATTCAAACAAAGAAAAAAGGTATGTTGAAACAACACTCATATCTAAAGTTAGAAAAAATGATGTCTATATTATTGATAATATATGTACTCATCACATGACTGTAGATAAATAAAAGTTTGAAACTTTTTAATATTATAATGGTGGATCAGTTAGGATGGGTAGTGACTCGCCTTACCCAATTGAAGGAAAAGGTACCATCATGTTGAATAATCTGATCAGATGTGAAAATGCATATTGGGTGAAAGGACTTAACTATAATTTGTTGAGTGTTTCACAGCTGAACAACACAGGACACTGAGTTGCATTTGAGAACAAAATGGCAATGATCTATAATGAAAAAGGAAAGTTGATCGGTACTGGTGAACAAACAAAAGGTAATCTATTCTATCTTGATGATATTGAGACCACTTGTTCATTGGCTATAAATGAAGACGTTTGGTTGTGGCATAAAATGTTATGTCATGTGAACTTTGATAACATGGTTAAGATAAGTAAGAAAAGAAAAGTGAGAGGCTTATCGAGCATCTCAAAACCCGACCATGTTATGTGCAAGAATTGTCAAATAGGAAAAATGATAAAGTCTAGTTTCAAGATTAAAAACTACACATCTAATGCTATTCTAAAGTTAGTCCATACTAACTTATGTGGACCAATGGGAACAAAGAGTTATTATGGTGATAGATACTTTATTCTATTTGTTGATGACTATTCTAGGATGATGACTGTCATGTTCTTAAAAGAGAAATCTAAAGCATTCAAGATGTTCAAATGGTATAAAGCTAAAGTGGAAAAGAACTGAAATTTTTAAGATCATATAGAGGAGGAGAATTTATTTCTGATGAATTCACTAAGTTTTGTAATGAGCATGAGATTACAAGACAAGTTTGTGCACCGAGAACACCACAACAAAATGAGATTGTTGAAAGGAGGAATAGATCAATTATTGATTGTGCCAGAACACTAATGATTGAAAAAGGCATTACACACACATTCTGGAGAGAAGTTGTAAGTATTGTTGTCTATACACTCAACCAAGTTCAATTGAAGAAAGATACCTTATGAGCTATGGTATAGATACACACCAAATGTGAGTTACTATAGAATTTTTGGAATTCAATGCTATATACTAAAAGATGGTAGAAATGGGAAACTTGACTCTAAAAGTGATGAAAGAATATTTCTAGGATATTCTACTAAAAGCAAAGCTTATAAATGTCTGAACAAATTTTCTAACAAAATCATTGAAAGTGCAAATGTTAAAGTGGATGATTTTGCTGAGAAAAATTACAAGGAAAGCAAAAAGGAAACTGAAGATTACAATAGATTTGTCTATGTTGAAGAACCTGAAACCTTCCCCGAGCGACAGAACAATGCAACCGAGCAACAGGCTGCACACACCGAGAATCAAGAAAATGCTCACAATGCTAAACCGAGTGATGAAGATCAAGATGAGAATCAAAATTAAGAATAAAGATTTGAACCTGTACTTGCTAAATATGTCAGAAGACACCATCCAAAGGACCATATCAATGGAGACAAAAGAGCAAGAATGAGAACAACAAGTAAGTCTTTTAACACTAGATGTTTGATTTGTGATTTTGAGCCTAAATTTGTTAATGTTGCACTTGAGAATCAAGAATGGGTTAGTGAAATGAATGAAGAGATTGAACAGATTTAGAAGAATAAAACAAGGACATTAGTACCTAGAGCGAGTGACAAAAATGTCATTGGCACCAAATGGATATTCATAAACAAACTTAATGAGAATGGAGAAGTCACAAGGAACAAAGCAAGACTGGTATGCAAAGGGTATGCACAAGAAAAAGGTATTGATTACGGAGAAACCTTTGCACCCGTTGCTAGAATAAAAGGAGTAAGAATTCTACGTGCTTATGCTTATTTTAAAGGATTCAAAGTATACCAAATGGATGTTAAATCTACATTTCTAAATAGAATGCTAGAAGAGGAGTATACATTGAACAACCTGAAGGGTTTGTTGATCCTAACAAGAGGAACATGGTTTGTAGACTACACAAAGCCTTGTATGGATTGAAACAAGCACCGAGATCATGGTATGAAAGACTTCACTCTTATCTCATTAGTATTGGATTTGTTAGAACAAGTGACAATGATAATCTATATTTGAAAGGAGATACTAATGATAAGACTTTGATTGCTGAAATATTTGTTGATGATATCATATTTGGAGGTAATGATATGCTATGCAAGTCATTTGCTGATGAAATGAGCAAAGAATTTGAAATATCAATGTTTGGAGAGATCAAAATTTTTCTTGGTCTCCATATTCTACAACAGGATGAAGGAATCTACATCGCACAATCCAAATACATCAAAGAAGTTCTAAAGATATTCAAGATGAAGGACTCAAAACCAGTTGGAACACCTATGGAAACCATATGCAAATTGACAAAAGAAGACAAGACAACCGAGGTAAATCAGACCTTATATAGATATATGATTGGCAAACTAATGTATGTTGTACACACTAGACCTGATATAGCACATGTAGTTGGTATAGTTGCAAGATTCTCTACTTATCCTAAGGAATCACACATGACTGCTGTTAAAATAATTTTGAGATATTTGAAAAATACTGAAGACAATGGTTTGCGGTACAATAAAGAAGGCAAATTTGAGCTACAAGTTTATACTGATGTTGATTGGGCTGGAAACATAGATGATAGAAAGAGCACTATAGGAGGAGCATTCTTTATGGGTGATAGACTTGTTACATGGATAAGCAAAAAGAAAGGATGCATATCTAAATCGACTGCAGAAGCATAATATGTAGTTGTTGCTGCAAATTGCTCTAACATTGCATGGATCAAGCAATTATTGAAAGGTATGAATGAAGAAATTCTTGACCCAGTAATTATCTATTGCGATAATACTAGTGCTATAAATATCGCAAAGAACCCTATCATGCATGCTAAGACAAAGCACATAGCTATTAAGTATCATTACTCGAGGGAACAAGTACAAGAGAAACAAGTGATACTGGAATATGTACAATCCAAATAACAACTAGCAGGAATATTCACAAAACCATTGCCAAAAGATACATTTGAGTACCTAAGGAATAGACTAGGGGTTTGACCCTTGTCTACTGGTCACTAAGCTGACTAGGAGGCTAAATTAGCCTACACATTATCATAAGATTAATCATGTCGATGCAAGCTAAGATATGGACTACAATGACACCTCAGTCCACTAAAGGGACAAAAATCTTCAAAGGGAGAAAAAGATTGTTAGCTACTACAGAGCTAGATATTTTTTTTGCCATTGTTGTCAAAGGGAGAGAGATATTCAATGAAATATACATCAGGGATAAGAGCTTCTATAACACAAAGGGATAGAAGAATGTCAAAGAGAGAAAGATATTCAATGAAGCAACCATCCATCAAAGGGAGATAATTGGAAAGAGTTAACACTGCATATCTATCCAAAAAAGGGAAAAGAGATTCTACAAGAAAGGGAGAGACATAAATCAGAAGAAAAAATTGCTACACCTATCCATTGAAGTGACTGAAGAAAGGGAGAGCACACAACAAAATCAAATCTAAGCTAGAAGAGCTTACCGAGACTCGAATATTTGAATTGGTTATAGAACAATAATTTTGGTATATTATGGAATATTTTATATTGCCTATTTCATAGTATGTTGCCATCAATGCCAAAGGGAGAGATTGATGAACTATAACTGATTGAATGTTTGAAGATGATAAGTTGATGATCATCGAGATGCAAAAGTGAATGCAAGACATTAAACCAGTTAATGTATTATATTTTCATTGATGTCAACTTGATATGGTATGATTATTCATACACATATTGGTCATAAAATTGAAGATCTGAAGAGACAAAATTTATGTTATCTGTAAAACATAAAAGTTTTGTATACACCAAGTGATAGTAAATACTGACGGACAGTGAACACCGAGTAGTTCACAGTGTATACGAAGCACCACAGTAACCGAGCAAGTGTTACCGAGCATAACTGAAGTCAATGACTGAGCTAACTGAAGTTGTTGACCGATCAAAATTGAAGCTAAAGAATGAAAAAACTACTTAGATGGAAAGAGCTATTGTAACATATAAAATTTGGCACAAGAAGGATTTCCTATATAAGATTTGTGTAATGTGGTAAAGCGAGATCCTGAGGCCAAATTTATGTTTTCTTACACTTAATTATTATGATAAAATAGCTTGAGGAACATGTAAGAAATAAATGGACAAGATACCTACCTCATAACATAGAAGATCTGGAAAAACTCATTTTTTGATGTTTGTATTGAGTTTTTGGAAAATCTGACAGTTGATCCCGAACCGAAACGTAGAGACGAACAAAACACAGAAATATTTTTCTGTTCCGATGTCATCTTATGAAAAAGGTCAACCTTGACCCACAAATGTCACCCCTGACCCAATAATGTTGACCCTGACCTGCACAGTGTCGACAGAAGATCTATTTGTGGATCTTGGAAGTTTGCTGAAAAGGGTATCCAAATCTGGTCTCAGATCTGTTGTCCTGCACCTGTAACTCCCGAAAATAGTACCTGTAAATATCTGAAAAGAGGGATTTTGGGGTGGCTATATAGGGTTTTGCCTTAGTCAAACCCCCATTTTGGTGATCTCCACCTCCACGAATAGCCGAATATAGAATGTAGTGTGTGTGTGTGTGTGTGTGTGTGTGTGTATTGATCTCTCGAAAAGAGCTTTTAAACATGCAATATCAAGATATAATCTTCTAGATTAACAATCCTAACATAACATAGAAATGAGAAAGCAATTCATAGATTTGAATATGAAAAAGAAAGCATACCAAGCCCCCAAGGCTAAAGTATTCCCATCAACTCACAATCTGTAATTGGTACCCCATGATGATGTCCTTTGAATGTTTGAATGTTGTGAATAGTAGATCAAAAGAGAGAGCCTTCTTGCTTCAATGAAAATCCACTATAGTTTGGTCCTCAAATTTCTTGATTTAAGATGATGATATATGTCCTCCTAGCATGTTCCTCTATATCATCCTCTTGCTTGCTTGCCTCATCATTCCATCATGTAATCTCCCGATTTCGTTTCATGATCAAATGAAGGCAAAAGAGAGTGTTTA
>MU227781.1:491765-518423 GCA_018584345.1 Thuja plicata | reverse complement strand
CGAGAGACCACTACACATTTTTGTTTGATCATCCTCCCTAGCTAAGAGGGAGTGTTAATGTTTGTATCTCCAGTCGTATGATCATTAGAATACATATAATATATGTTGATTCATAATAATATAATATATATGTTATATTATTATTAATCATACGAAATTTAATATTTAATATTATATTATTATTCTTAATTAATAATTGATTGATGAAACANTATAAGATTGATTAAATTATAATTAGTTGGAAGAGGTATGTCCTTTCTTATAAATAATAATGAATAGACATGTCCCATGAAGGGACATGTCTCTCCTATCCTCATTCCCAATATAAATGAAAGGGAGATTGTTGCATTTGGAAAACACATACATCATAGAGTGTTATTACATTTGTAGCTATCCTAAAAACTTAACAATAAGGACCAAGGATGGATTTGGAGGATGGTGAAGGTAGATTCTTATGTTTAAATAGAGGAATATAAGGTGTGTAAGTAATATCAACATCATTAGAGTGAGCTATATTGCCAAGGCCCTCATCTTTAAGATTTATCTTTTTACTAATGGGCACATTACTAGATATGATAGGATCAAATGAAGCTTGAGGAGATGTAGTATCATGATGGGGATTAGGAACAATGATAGGTTCTTGAGGTAGACATGGGGGATCATGATAAGGAAATAATAGGATACTTTGATCTTGACATGGAAAAGGATCATTGTATGGTGTAGAAAGGGTATTGTGCTCTTGGCTTTCAATAATATCATTAGAAATTATGGAAGGGATATCATGATCTTGTTTAAGAGGTGGATAAGGTATAGGACTTGGAAGGACATTTTGTTCCTGAAATGGAAAGGTGTCATCCAGGAATAAGTGAAGATGTATCAGGGGATTATCATGAGAATCTATGGATATGGTATCTTGGTCAAATATAGGATAGAAATGGATAGTATCTTGATCTTGATATTTTCTAAGACTTGTTTCTTCATAATTTGGATTACCCTCTTGACATGGAGCCACTTATAAGAATAAAGTAGGAATTTGGATATGCATGGGGATTCCAAGAGGGATGATGGAGGATCATTTTAAATGGGTATGATGGGAATTAGAAGATATGATAGCTTATAATCTAGGAATTTTAAAGTATGGGATGGACCAACATCAAGATGTGGATTAGCTTGGATTTATTTTGGAGATAGCACTTGAGGTTCATTGTTTGATGGAGGTAGTATGGCTTTTTCTTGTAAATCTTTAGGAGATAAAGTAATGGTAGGAGAAGTGAAGGTGACATGTAGACCATTTATAGACATAGATTCATGATTTTGATCATACTTTGGATTAGTGTCATGTTCTTCAATGGATGAAGCATTAGGATTTTCCACTTCAATTGTCATCATAAATAAAATCTTGGATTTTATGTTTCAACTCCATGAAATTTTAAGTTTTATGTCTATTATGTCGATGGTACACACAATAGATACCAAAAATGTAAATCCACATGAATTCATTTGAGGTAATGTTATGAGATTGTGTTCAAGAAGCTCTTTTAATGTTGACTCAAGAGATTGTTCCAAAGGGATGAATTTTCTATCCAAATGATATTTGGGTTCAATTGTATTTGTAGAAGAAATGTTGGCTTCAAAATTTTGCTTTTGATTTTTAGCCCTTTGTTGTTCCATTTGAGCTATTTATTTTTGTATTCCTTGAATTTGTGCATTAGCTATGATGTTATTCGTTTCTCGGAGGTATTTCTCAGCCATTTTTGTTGGTTCATTTTTAGCCTCGTTTATGTCATGAATTTTTCTCTTTATACTTTGGATTTTTTGAACCAAATCATCCATGGGCATGTATGATAGAATTATATATCTATTTCAGAAAAAGAACCAGCAACCCTTTGATGACGAACTCTTAGAAAACCCAAAATCAATTGTGTTTTTAACAATTCCACAATTATGTATTCATAATGAAACTCAATGGAAATGACTCAATTTGCTCAACAAGCCAAATGGCAATGAATTTCAATTATGTTCTGACTAGAATAGGTAGAACTCTCAAGTGGGTATAAAAAAATGTCAATTTTTATGTCTAGAATTTTTGGGAAATGCTCATTACTTGGGCAACACCAGTAATAGGAATTGTTTCTTTATTTACAAGCACTAAAAGAATATTTGTTAGCACTACAGGAATTGGTATAGGTGCTAAAAGAATGTTTTTAGGCACTGAAATAATGTTTAAAGGCACCATGCTGACCAGATTTGTCTCAATCTCACAAATTCCAAGGATTTATAGCTGAGTTTGGATCTTTAATGGATGCTTTTCTCTAAGATTGTGTATCATAAAACATAACAAGCACAAAAAAAATGTTTTCCAACCTTAAAAGCTACACAAAAGTCTATATTTTCAAATGTTTTGACGAGTCTTTCACAAGAAAAAACTTTATCTACCTAAAGTCAATTTTGGTTCAACATGGCTAAATAGTTAGACTTACTAATTAACTAGGATTTAATCAATGATCCGTTCAAAGAGCTTTTATTTTACCTATCAATTATGAGAGCTTCCCACCACATGCATAGAAGGTTTGGTGCAATCCGTTAGGAATACTAGAGGAAGGCTATTGCATTTCTCTTTGTCTTCCACCTCATTAAGGATACCAGTGTTTCATTTTATAGTATGTTGGAACAACCATGGCTAAAGCGGTTTTGTATCTCATTTTGGGTCTTCACTTCTCATGAATTTTGTAAAGCAATTGGGAGGTATGCCCTCTAAGGCTCTAAATCACTTGCAATATTATAAAGCAAAATTGAATAAAAAGATAAGTCTAGGAGTTTGATCACCCTAAAAGAGTGAGAGCATATCCCTACTACCTTTTATCTTACCAACACAATAGACATGATTTATTTATTTCCAAGCATTTAATCTAATGGAACTAAGGTAATTTTTGCATTTTCATCATCTTAAAAAGGTGAGAGCATAGGCCTAATATCGTTGTTCACAAACAATGAGGCTTTCCCTATTCAAAATAGATGTTGAATTTTCAAATGTCGCAATTTAAACAAATGACTTGAAAGCAAAGGTTTAGAACTCACACCTGGTTCGAAGCTTAATGCACATCTTTGATAGTAGTTTTCTTTTTTATACATACCTTGGTGATCGTTCCATCTCCTAAGCATCCCCTTCCACAAACCTTGATCCAAAATAAGACAAGACAAGTGAAGGAAATCCAAAATATTTGGACAAATTTACTCAAAAAGACATGCAAATTCACTTAAATGTCTAAATGGAAGATGTTTAGTTCAACAAAGGAAACATATCTTTGTAAGCATTGATAATTTTCAAACAATGTTCATAAGCTTTGATATCTTCATTTAGATTTTCTAAAATATTTGCATTGTGAATTTGTTTTGTATACCTATCAAGTCTTCTTGCCTCCTTGTAATGATCAGGTGTCTTGGACGCTGGTTTTTGGACTTTCTTGAACTTCATAACCTGCAAAACATTTTAGACAAAGTCAAATATGAGAGAATTAAATTTTCAATTTGCATATTACAGGCACTATGATAAATCTGACAAGCGCTACACTTTAGTTATTATGCGCTATAATTGAGCTACTACGCACTACAATTTATAGTCTAAGTGTTGAAAGAAACGTTGCATGTTATAAGCGTTGTAAGAAATGAAGGAAGACTATAAGAAGTTTAGATAGGAGACAGAATAATAATTACATGCGCTATAATAATTCTTGTAGGCGTCAAAATTTTCTTTGTAGGTGCCATAATCTTTTACATACGCGCTGAAATTTACTGTCTATGTGTTGAACTTTACGGTGTACGCACTCTTGTACTTGCAAATGTCAAATCTGCAACACAAATCCACTCAAAATCATCAAATATCATCAAAAAATGTTAGTATGAGGCATCAGAACCATGGTGGGCACTATTTTGTGCATGTAAAATACCTTAATAGGATTAGTTTAATAAAATATCAATTCAAAATGCAAAGATCTATACTATTTAACAACTTTGAATTGAAAAGATCAATAATATCCTATGGATCTCTAACTAAGAAGACTAAAATCATGCTCTCAGCTGCAAAAACATTCCTAAAGTGACAATCCTTAGAATGAGAGTGATGAACTAAGATAAATGATCTAATCTACATGCTCAAATGGATGCAATTTTTCCATTACAATGCTAAGATGAATTCAATTATGCTAAAATGGATGCAAATGATAATGGATCTAACTATAATGGTGATGCTACGATGAGAGTGGATGAATTACTCTAATTGTGCATCCCATTTATAGTATTTCCCAAGGTTAAGGGGTTGAGTTTGATGTGAGTTGAGTTAACTCATGGTTAGAGATAAGGTCGAGTTGTGTTTGTTGAGGTGTCTCAAATGGAGGGACAAGATTGGTGTATTTAAATTCAAGGGTCAAGATAGAAAAGCCTTGGAGTGATCCATGTGCTCTGAATCCTTATCTCTCATTGGTTAATTGAATTTTGTCCACGTGTGGTTTTTGAGAGAATTTAGGATTTATTTAATTCAAATAATTAATTAATTTATCCATGTATGTAAATTACATGGGTTCGATTCAATTATTTAAATGAACTATATAATCAAATTGGTTAAATCAATTCCATAGTTATTTGATTTTGTTGAATTTAATTAATCCAATGGATTAAATTTAATTAATTAACAATTTTGATAATTAAATACTAGATTTGACTTTATTTGACCTCTTTGACTTTTGTTGACCAGTTTTAGGTGTAAATAGTAGCGTAATACCTTTTAGGAGCACCTATTTGCAAGTTTATGATATGTTGTTGGAGGGTTAGGAGTTGTTGAGTGAAGGCTTCATGGGCGTTAGTGTGGATAGCACCGTGTTAGGATCAAAAAATGTTGTCCCATTCTTATAGGATAGTGCTTGGTTGTATGAGGTCGTGTATCTTGTGTTTGTATATGTTGTAGGAAAATGTGTTGTATTGAGACTATGGAACATATTGAGGTTGCAGGACATGCAAAGGATGTGGATAATATAGAGGTTATGAAATATAGTGAGGTGATGGGATGTACAAAAGTTGTTGAGTATGTTGGGGTGGTGGAATGTATGGAGGTTGTTGAGTATGTTGGGGTGTTGGAATGTATGGAGGTTATTGAGTATGTTGGGGTGCTGGAATGTATGGAGGTTATTGAGTATACTGGAATGGTGGAACGTAAAAAGGATGCAAAATATGTTGGGTTGGTACAATAGGGTTGGAAGTGTTGGGCCCAGTTACTCTAGAGTGTTTCAAAAAGGTAGACAAAATCCTCGAATAGTTGGGTTTGACAGGAGCTTATTGTTGAGGTTCTCCTTGATTGATTTGTGAGATTCCTAGATTGGAAGGAACACTTGTATGGAGACTATTGGCAGGTTGTTATTGGGATAACCCTTGGTTGGTTGTGTTTCATGTTTGAAGGCTAGTAGGGTTTTAACCTTGGGGATCCATATTAGAAGTACTCGTTGGATGGGTTAAGAACATTATGGAAGGTTATTTCATGGTGATAGGTGCGCTGGATGTGGGTGGAAAACTTGAAAAGAGAGGATTGTTGTATTGGTTTCCTAGTGTAGTGGAGAACGTGGTGACTTGGGATGTGCTTTTAGTAGTGTTGCTAAAGGGTAGGGTGGAAGTGATCGGAATAGGTATCATGGAAGCAATCCAAGATGGTGATACGAGAGTGACCTCTACTATGGTTGAAGTGTCGAATCCAACAGGTAGTTTGACATCATTTTGTGCAAGTATTTTGAAGTATGTATCTAGGTCAATTGGCAATAGGGATCCCACAATAGTTATTACCCTAGGGTTTTCTAAGGCATCACTAGTTTCTTTGTTGTTATTGCATTTAGTCCTAATGTTCTCAAGTGAGAATTCATCTTCTGGTGGAGGTACCAGAGGTAAACGTGGGATGTAAACTTGCATTTTTTTGTGATGTTGAATGGTCTATAGATTTTTGAAATCTAGTCTTAGGGTCCTCTGAGTAGGAAAATCAAGACATTTGTTGGGATCATGTTTGGGTTCTATGTTTTGGCCCCCATTTTTATTTTTCTCTTTTAGGATCTTGTGAACGACATATGTAGAGGATAAATGCAACCTAGGAAAGATGAAAACAACTGGACTCTAAATTTTTTTTCTAGGATTTTGAAATGCAATAACAATAAGGGAAACTAATTTTTTTTTTCAGATGCTAATGCAAGCTATGAATGAAATCATAGAATGATGCCTAAGGTGTAGGTAATATGCCCTATGAGTGATCCTATAAGCTTTGAAGGTAAACCCTCTAAAGAAAGACTTGAATGATTCTATGGACTATCTTGACTTCAAAAAGGTAGGATAAAATGATAGATTTTGGCAATGACGTATGTCTAGGACAAGTGTTAACCAGAATGATAGGTGCCTAGGCCAAGGTAAGAGACAATAACTTGAATTTGACAAAGCCAAGATAATACACAAGACCACTACTAGAATGTCCTAAGAAAATGCACCCTCTAATTTGGTAAATAGCTATGAAAGGCAAAATACTTAACCCTTAGGATATGCAAGTTATGTTTTTGTGATTTATTTATTTATTTATTTGTGGACTAAAATGATGAATATGAAAAATACAAATGACTATGCCAAGATCTAAGCTAAGGATGATACTATAATGCAAGATGTGATCCTCTAATATGCAAGTGTATGTTGATCACCAAATTTCATGATAAGAGACAAGTGGAATATTTAGGACCTGTGTTGATGATTTTGTTTGCTTCTCTGATAGGACAATATTGATTTTGTTTTCTTTGTGTAGGAACAATTTTGGAGATGTGTACAAACTCAATAATCACACACTCAGTACTATTGCAAGACTGACTAAAAAAATGATCAGTGTATGTTCAACAACTTTCTCGAGTTGTAAATTTTCACATGGTCAGTCACAATGGAAAGAAAAAACAATCAGATTAATCTATGGTCAAATTTTCTTCACTAGTAATATTATAGGCCCATTGCTTTTGATGTTCATCAGCTTACACAATCATTGTCATACTACTAGGACACAAAGGTCTACATTGTAGGTACCCTTGTTTTTGCCTTTTCCATGTATTGTTGTCGTGCTAGTGAAGATCTCTTTCACCAACACAATACCATGGGACATTGTTAGACCTGAGATCAGATTATTGAGAGAGGGGGTGAATCAATAATCTACCAGATAAACCAACTTTACAATCACTTAAACTTTAATCACCATTCACAATATTAACCTTCATATCAGCAAATGAAAATCATAAATATCCAAGATAATCCAAAAATTTGACACACAAATATATCTCATGGAAACCCAAACAGGGAAAAAACCACGGTGGGGATTAGTACCCACTAAAATGATGTACTCTTCTGAACTATGCCCTGTGAGAAGCTTAACCCCATTAGGAGTTAACAATAACACTATCAGGTGCTACCCAATTAAGGGATTTACCTTAGGTCTGTTAGAACCTTTACCCTATTAAGAATATCCATGTCAGAGGAATTAAAACACAAGCTAATGTGTCACCTTGTTAGAGGATTTACAATAAAGATATATTATGATCTACCTTCTTAGGGGATTTCATAGGCTATAACTATTAGGGAACAACAACAACAATGATATGAAAAATAGCACCACCTCTGCTTGATCAGATCCACTAAGCATACAATCTCTTCTGAACATACTTAACTCTTCCTTGGATTGATCGCAACATGCACCTTACACCACAATTTCTCAACACACGATCAACACATTTTGCATTCATCTTCAACCATTATATACTAAATTATTAAGTCCACCACCTTAATCAAACCCTAGAATGAAATTACAAAGCATTTTGCTCAAACCGAACATGCCAAAATACAAAATTAAATATACAAAACATATTTCCAAGACCTTGTCAGCCTACGCAATGATTTACATATGAAATCGAGCCAAAGAGTCAAACATGTTTTTACCATACACAAACTTCCTCTAGAATCTTCTCCACAAGATAACATCGAACAATGTGATGCCATATCATCAACTCCAATCACAAAAAAACATCACCATATCATGACTCATTCATCATTAATCACTGTTGCATTGATACCAATAACCGATATAAGATCAACCATCGGTAGCTCAAGAACAAAAACACTTAACCTATTGAATAACATTGTCTCAGCTCACCAATTACTTATCCTTCCTGCTGGTCACTCAAATTAGTTGTGATTACAATTGTAGAATCTAAACACTATTAACCACTTTATCCTGTGACCGTGCCTCAAGATACATAAGAGATTTGACAAGACATTCAAATCATTTATCATTAATTGTTCTAGTAGTTGTACTATTATACACCATTCGATTACAACTCTCACATAAACTTACTTCAATAGTAGCGGTCATGGATTTGACATCCAAAGACATACCTAAGTCTCCCCTAAAGATAAAAACCACTGAAAGTCACTAAAACTCATCATTCATCACAAATATGCTTGAAAACATAGTAAGAACACAAATTCAATAGTTGAGATCAATGACAATATAATATATGATCATCTTGTAATCAAATCAATATATCATCACCAAAACACACTTACCATCACTACATCAGATATGCCAACAATCTCCCCTTTGGCATTGATGGCAACACTCCATGCTTCACCAATGATGGCAACACTTTGCCTAAAAAAAAGTTTCTACTTATATCTTTCACCTGTGTTGTAGTTACTCCCCCTTACACTGAACTTCACTCTTTGTCAAACACACATACATCTTTGCATCTTCTCCCTACATCATCTCCATACATCTTCTCCCCCTTTGACAAAAATGCCAAAGGTGCAAAATATTCCTGATATCTTCTTTGCAGTACCTGACTAACCAAATCACATATCTTCACAGACTTCTCCCACTAAGCAGTAGCCTCACAACATCAATCCACACATAAAAATATTCAATGAATACACTGGAACTGATGCAACTACATATTATTTTAATTAAGATCAAATAGGGGAATGACCCCTAACCTAACTCTTAGATACTCAAAAGTATCCTTAGGAAATGGTTTAGAAAAAAAAATCAACAACTTGCTCCTTAGTTGGCACATACTCCAACCTTACTTCCTTTTCCTGTGCCTGTTATCTAAGAAAATGATATTTGATAACTATATGCTTAGTCATAGAGTGCATCACCGGGTTCTTTGAAATATTAATAACACTTGTATTTTCACAAAATATAACCACTGGTTCAGTTACAATCTCTTGTATTCCTTCTATAATCTACTTAATCCATACTATTTGAGTACGATTAATTATAACAACAATATACTCAGCTTCAACTGTTGATTGAGGTATACAATTCAACTTCTTACTTGTACAAGATACAAGAATATCTCCAAGAAAGAATGTACCTCCACTTGTGCTCTTTTGATCATCAACATTACCTATCCAATCAGCATTAGTAAACACATTCAAATAAAAATCAACTTTGTGTCCAAACCAGAGAGCATAATCTGCAGTCCCCTTAAAATATCAAAAGATTCTCTTCACTACAACCATATGAGATTCCTTAGGATTAGAAGAAAATCTATCTACTAATCCAACTGCATGTGTTATATTTGGTCTATTATGTACAATATATTGTAGCTTACCGATCATGGACTTGTAATGTGTCTCATCCACTTCTTTAGAATCATCTTCCTTTGACAGTTTGTAACCGGTTACCATAGGGGTACCAACTAGTTTTGAGTCCTCTAGTCCAAAAGTCTATAGTATTTCTCTTACATATTTGGATTAACTTATGTAGATACCATCTTTCATCTGTTGAACTTGCAATCCAATGATGTATTTGATCTCACCAATCATAGACATCTTGAATTATTCCCTCATCTCATCTGTAAATGATCTGCTCATCTCTTCATTGCCATCAAAATTATATCATCTACAAATATCTATGCAATTAGCAATCTATCATCTTTATTGGTCTTCAAATACACATTGTTGTTGTCACTTAATCTGACAAAACCAATTTGAATAAGATATGACTGCAACCTCTCGTACCGTGCTCTAGGTGCTTGTTTCAATCTATATAAAGCTTTTTATAATCTACACACCATGTTCTTACCTTCAGAGTTAGAAAATCCTTCAGGTTGTTCAATGTATACCTCTTCTTCCAAAATACCATTAAGAAAAGTTGACTTAACATCCATTTGATATACCTTGAATCCTTTGTAAGCAGCATAAGAAAGCATTATTCTCACACCTTCAAGTCTGGCCACAGGTGAAAATGTTTCACCATAGTCCAAGCCTTCCTCTTATGCATATCCTTTGCACACCAATCTTGCCTTGTTCCTTACCACTTCACCAATATCATCCATCTTGTTTTTGAAAATACACTTCATACCAATCACATTCTTGTCCACTGGTCTGGGCACTAATGTCTAGGTTTTGTTCATCTTAATATGTTCCAATTCTTCTTCCATAGCTTTCCTCCAATATTCATCTTTCAACGCTTCTTTCACTATTTTGGGCTCAAATTCAAGTAACAAACATGTACCTTCTCTTGCCTTTCTTCTAGTTAACACATCTACATTTGTGTCATGAATAATTTGATCAGGTGAGTTATTCAACTTTACATACTTAGGCAATACTAGTTCGGTTCTAGGATTATGTTCAACTGTTTGTATATGTTCATCTTCATTGACTTGTCTTTCCATCATTTCTTTTGTAGTGTTCAGATGTGCTAATTGCACATAAACAAACCCATGATAGTCTTTGTGTTCCTTTTTGCTGGATTCATCATTTTTCTCAGAAAAATCATCTATCCTGGCACTAGCACTTTCCACTATCTTGTTTGTTCTTTTATTTAGGCACTTGTAGGATCAAACTTTCCATAATTTTCATCTCTTTTAATGTAGCATCTACTTCCAAAGAGTTTGAAATAATTAACACATGGTGTTCTACCATACCACAACTCATAGGGAGTTTTTTTTGTACCTTTCTTTAACTAAACTTTGTTCAAAGTGTAAACTATAGTGCTCACTGCTTCTCTCCAATATGTTTGTGCAACACCTTTATGAATCATTAATGTCCTAGCACAATCAAAGATATATCTATTTCTTCTTTCAATAATACCGTTATGTTGAGGTGTTCTTAGTGCAGAAATTTGTCTTTGAATTCCACGTTCTTCACAATAAGTAGTAAACTCATGTGATGTGAACTCACCTCCTCTATCAGATCTAAGACATTTCAGAGTCTTACCGGTCTCCTTCGCCACTTTGTCTTTATAGATCTTTAAAAAATGAAAAACTTCAAATTTATCCTTTAAAAAATAACCCACGTCATTCTAGAAAAATCATCAACAAATAACACCCATAGTAACTCCCAGTTCTCTTTGGACCACACAGATCGGTATGAACCAGATCTAAGATATTTTTAGAAGAATAAATTTCACTAATAAAACTAGACTTAGTTAACTTCTCAAGTTGACATTCTTTGCACATTACATTGTCTAGTTTCACTAGGTTAGGCAAACCTCTCACTAACTTCTTCTTACTAACTTTGATTAAGTTATCAAAATTTACATGATAGAACCTGTTATGCCACAACCAATAATCTTCAACCTTAGAAAGAAGACAACTCCTAGTAATGGAATTCAGATGGAAAAAGTTACCTCTGGTTTGTTCACTGGTAGCTTTTCACCAGTAGCAATCAATTCTCCTGATTTCCCAATAATTTTGCATATACCTCCATTTAAATCCAATATGAAACCTTTGTTATTTAGCTGAGCAACACTTAACAAATTGTATCTTAAATCATCAACCCAGTAAACATCATCACAAATATTTTTGTAATTAAAATAAATGGATCCTTTACCTTTCACTAAATCTGGAGCATCATTTCCAAACCTTATTGAGCCTCCACCACATTCCTCCAACTTGATGAACTTGATTTTATCACTAGTCATGTGATGAGTGCACCCATTGTCAATAATCTAGTTACCACTATGATTCATGTTAGAAACCAAAGCTTTCTCACCTTCTTCTGAGGGATCTTCCTTAACTGCAACAAACATAATTTCTTCTTCGTCTCTTCCATCATATTCTTCATCAGCCACACCTTCCTTACCTAGGTAGCAGGATTTCTTGTTCTTATCCTTGAATCTTCTTGGTTTTTCCTTCCTGTCATTGTCAGGGCATCTAAGGAAATATGTCCAATTTTTTTAAATGCAAAGAACTTCAAACAAAACTTACCCTTGTATTTACCTTTCCCTCTAGGCAACCTTCTAGCAATCAAGGCTTCTAGTTCCTCCTGATCTCTTTCTTCAGATAAGATAGATTCATAGTCATTAGAGTGACATACTGAAGAAATTTTAAACATCTCCTTTCCCTTTCTAGATGGTGCAAGAGTTAATGGTGAATTGAAAGCATCTTAAATTTTAGGCACACTATTATCATAATTACTTAACTCAAATATAGTTAATTTCCCTATTAATGCATCCAAAGTAATAGTAAAAGTTCCTAAAGAGCTGAGCTCTTGAATAATTGAAAGCCTAATAACATACTGAGGTAATAAATTTCTTAACTTTTTGCTTACCACACCCCCTCAGTAAGATTACCACCAACACCTCGGATAGCAACAACAACTTCTTTGATTCTCTGACTATATAGCTCAATGTTCTCATTGTCTTCCATTCTCATCTCATCATACTTTTCTCTTAAGTTGTCAACCTTTTCCTTTTGCACATGTGGATCTCCACCATAGATAGTTTTGAACTTCTCCCACATTTCATAAGTAGTATCTAAGTATTTAATATTAGCATACTCTACATCCAAAAGATTACTTGTAATAACTTTCATAGTAGCAGTATGTTCATGTTCTTAACCTTCAATTGAACTGGAGTTAGGGTTCTTAGGGGGAAAATATACCTATTATTCATATGATCCCAATATCGATCACCCAAGCCCTTAAGATAGAGCTTCATCTGATCACACCATATTGAGTAGTTCTCTCTTGTGAATTTAGGACCCTCCTTTCACACCATCTTGGATCTTTACCTCAAGTTGTCAAGCTTCACAACAACAGAGGACCAAAGCTCTGATACCAATTGTTAGACTTGAGATTAGATTACTGAGGAGGGGGGGGGGGAGGGTAAGCGATAATCTACTAAATAAACCNAATTGTTAGACTTGAGATTAGATTACTGAGGAGGGGGGGGGGAGGGTAAGCGATAATCTACTAAATAAACCAACTTTACAATCACTTAAACTTTAATCACCATTCACAAGATTAACCTTAATAGCAACAAATGAAAATCATAAACATCCAAGATCATCCACAAATTCGACACACAAATTTATCTCGTGGAAACCCAAATAGGGAAAAAACCACGATGGGGATAAGTACCCACTAAAATGATGTACTCTTCTGAAGTATGCCTTGTGAGTAGCTTAACCTTGTTAGGATTTTACAACAACATTGTTAGGTGCTACCCAAAACACTGTTAGGTGCTACCCAATTAAGTGATTTACCTTAGGTCTGTTAGAACCTTTACCCTGTTAAGGGTAGCCTTTCTAAAGGACTTAAAATACAAGCTAATGTGTCACCTTGTTAGAGTATTTATAATAAAGATACGTTAGGATCTACCATGTTAGGGGATTTCATCTACTGTAATTGTTAGGGAAAAACAACAAAAATTATCTGCAAAATAGCACTACCTCTTCTTGATCAGATCCACTGAAGCACACAATCTCTTTTGAGCATACTTAACTCTTCCTTGGCTTGATCGCAACATGCACCTTACACCACACTTGCTCAACACATGAACAACATTTTTTGCATTCAACTTCAACCATTATATACTGAAGTATTAAGTCCACCACCTTAATCAAACCCTAGAATGAAGTTACAAAGCATTCTTCTCAAACCCAACACACCAAACAACAAAATTAAATGTACAAAACATATTTCTAAAATCGCGTCGGCATATGCAATGATTTATATATGAAATTGAGCCAAAGAGTCAAACACATTTTGACCATACACAAACTTCCTCTAGAATATTCTCCATAAGATAACATTGAATAGTGATGCCAAATCATCACCTTAAATCATGAATACATGTCACCAGATCATGACTCATTCATTGTTAATCACCGTCGCATCGATACCGATCATCGATACAAGATCAACCATCGATATCTCAAGAACACAAACACTTAACCTATTGAATAGCACTATCTCAGCTCACTGATTACTTATGCTTCCTACCGGTCACTCAAAGTAGTTGCAATTGCAACTATAGCATATAAACACTATTAACCACCATATCCCATGGTCATGCCTCAATATACATCATAGATTTGACAAGACATTCAAATAATGTATCACTTTTCATTAATTGTTCTAGCAGTTGTATTGTTATACACCATTCGATTACAACTCTTACATAAACTTACTTCAGTAGTAGCGGTCATGCATTTGACATCCAGAGACATACCTAAGTCTCCCCTAAAGATAGAAACCACTGAAAGTCATTGAAACTCATCATTCATCACAAATATGCTTGACAAGATACTAAGAACACAAAGTCAATAGTTGACATCAATGACAATATAATATATGATCATCTTGTAACCAAATCACTATGTCATCACCAAAACACACTTACCATCACTACATCAGATATGCCAATAGACACGTATGATGGGAATCTAGTGGGGGATATTGCCCACCCCCCCCCCCTTTCCNATTGCCCCCCCCCCCCCCC
Source organism: Thuja plicata (assembly GCA_018584345.1). Lineage (NCBI taxonomy): Eukaryota > Viridiplantae > Streptophyta > Pinopsida > Cupressales > Cupressaceae > Thuja > Thuja plicata. The sequence goes on along the minus strand of MU227781.1, from coordinate 503,641 downwards.
CTTTCCACTTTAATAAGACAATGATTTGGAGGTGAACTGGGTGGTCTCTAATTAATAGGGTTGTAGTCAAATTCGTGGTGTATCCCCAATCGGTTTGTACGTGTGTGAGACACTAAAGTCTCTAGTGGACCACGTTGGCTCCTTTGGCATGTAGGCCCAATCTAAACTATCATCCACACACCTCTCCTAAGATTGGTTAGATATAAGACAATTATGGGGTTTTCCCTACATCTTGTTTATATACCAGTCAAAAGGATTTACCAGTTTGAGGTTATCCTCCGAGGAAGAAACACATTCCACAGACATGCCTCTCTACGAAAAAATAAAAAGTTTTAATCTAATAGAATGTGAAAGCACACCAAAGACTCCAAACACCAAGTTAATCGAATTAAACAGCAAAGAGAAAATTTTAGCTAATCTAAATCGTCCATACAAACACATGGGTTCATTTTTAATAACTAAACCAGATGAGCGCTTAATTGTTCAATTTTATGAACCAAATTCGGATGTACTTTTCTTTGTGCAATTCTTAACCACACATCAATTTTAAGCACCAATATAAAATGTGAATTTGTGATGTTTGAGCATACACTATTCTTTTAAAGCACCAAAATATGAATGGATTGATTTCATATTAGATAGAATTAAATTTTCTTCCATGCCACAAGCTGCAAACAAATAGTTAGTATCAAAAACCCTAGCAATTAGTTTTGATAATCCACAAGCATTCTAGTGTTGATATAATAACAATTAAATTTCTCATTGATTTCTCTTACCTTGTCCAAATAAGCGTGTATAACACCTTCATATCTGAATTCTTCTTCAAACACCTCGATTCTCAATATGTGGGTTGATCCTTTGTTCTTCTTAATATCTTGTTCTCTTTTACGCTATTTAATGAACTCTTGGATTTTAACTTTTTTTTTTTTTTTGTGTTTTGGTGGCCCACTGCGTCTTTTCATTACCACAAGTGCACAATTTACATATTAGAGAAGCAAAAATAAGATAAAAAATAATTTTTTATTTTATCAGGCAACTATGTTGTTTTTGATCTGTAAGTGCATCATTTAGATCTGTAATTGCGTTGAATAAAAGAGTGAAGTGTGTCAATTCAATCTAGTAAGTGCGTTGAAGGAATTTGCAACCTGTATTAAAACAAAAACCTTACTTCGATCAAAAAAACCAGTTGGTCTATAATTAACATCTAGATGTAATCAATAGGGACCGTTGTTAGATAATCAAGCATCAAAGCAAAAACCCCAATGAATAAAACACCAGTCAGATGAACACAAATTGTGAAACAACAGAACAAGGCAATTATTATCAGGCAAGTGTGTCGCATGAAACATGTAAGTGTGTCATTTTCATGTTGTATGTGCATCACTTGAGGCTTGTAAGTACGTCATTCAGACAATGAGTGTGTCGATCCAGAGATGTAAGTGCGTCGAACAAAATTGTGTCTACGTAAAATTAAAATTCGTAACTACGCAAAAATAGAGAAAAAAATTGAAGCTTTGTGCTTCACGTTGAGTTGACCAGTTTTAATTGGGGTAATAAGGATCTGTAGAAACTTGTAATAACATCAAAATGTCAACCACGAAGAGATCTATTAGGTAGTTAGAATTCCCAATATGAAAAGAGGAAGCAAATATATAGCATGCATAATCATCAAATCATAATGAAATCAATTAAAAAACTTGAACATGCAAACCAAAAGTCCTCCTTCATTGTTCTCCTTCTCTATACAATGTGGGCTCTCATAAATGAGTGCTCGATGAGCCAACATGAGAATTCAAAGCAATTATGGTTAACAAATTGAGATAATTATCTCTCTATTTATAAGATTTACATGGTTCCAATCAAGATTTGATAATTGGTGGGACTCATGCATGTGATTGAAGAGTTGAACTCAGAGTGAGTGGGAGTTGAACTCAATTGATTATTTGTTAACAGAATAGATGGATCAGTTAGGAGGATAGATTGAAGAGTTCACTGATTTGATTGAAGACTTTAAATGATGAGGTGAAATAGAAGACTAGATAGATTAAATAGATAATTGATTTGATTGACCAATTAGGAGAGAGAATTGTGGAGTTAACTGAAACTCATAATTTGGGAGGATAAATATAATTAAATAAATAAAATAGTTTATTTATTTACACATGTGGGGATATATATAAATAAATAATTACTTATTTATTTATGAGAGGAACAATTAGTTTAATTAAATAAGTATGATTTTTTTAAATTAAGAGAGGGAAATTAATTTAATTATTACATAAATGTCATAACAATAAGAAGAAACATTTAATTAAATAATATAATTATTTAACTAAATATAATGACATAGGGAATAATTAAATAATGTGAATTGAGCATGAGCTCAAAACGCAATGATAGTTGTGCACCCCTGTGAATAGGGGAGTCTCAAGTTCGAGCCCGAGGAGAGGTAGCAAGAATTTCGCTTATAGATGAGTGCAGGAGCCAAGGAGTGTGACGTGGTGGTTATGTGGATTTCATGGTTTGACAGTGAGAACTATGTTGACGATGGGCCTAAGGGTGTCAATTGGGCGTCGACCAGTATAACGGACATGAGGACTTGCTGACAACAGAGTTGGTGTTGCGATGGCATCTAGGGAGGTATAAGCATCGATGATACACTGCCAGCATGGGAGACATAAGGTGTGATGTTGCAGCTTTGGAGGGATAAGGTTTCCCATGGTATTTGGAGAGATAAGGAGTGGAGGGATAAGGGTGGATGGTCTTCCATGTGGATGTTGACTGGTGAGATAAGGTTGTGTCAACCGGATGGGAGGCATAAGGATTGGCAGGAGACATCAACAAGGAGATATGAGGAGATTACCATCAACTACAAAGGTATCAGTGATGGATAGTGGTGGTGCTCGCGTAGGGAGATATAAGGAGAATGCATAACCATAGGTTTAAGGGAGACATAAGATGGTTAGGATGACAATAATTGTAATGTTGATCGATTCTGAGGATGAGGTTCCTCAAAAATGTGGCCTCACTGGTTCATATCTCCAGTCAAAAGCGGTTATCGATAAAAAAAATTAAATAATGTTAATTATTTAATTACTTTATAGAAGAACAATTGATGAAATATTGATTAGACGTTGAATAGTTAAGTAATTAATTAAAATCAGTTAATTAGGGATTTATAGGAAAATGATGATTTTGAATTTAGAATATAGTGGAAAGACACAGATTAATTAAATAAAAAAGGTTGTTTAACAATCTCAGAAGAATGTTAGCAGAGTTGTTACATGAGAGAAATTGACCATTTTTAAGTGTCTGCAAGAACAAGCTCGTACATATAAGCCATTAATGTAACACAAAGAGATTTCATAATCAAACAATTTTCAGTAATGGAAATGTAGAGCAAGGGTTTTCAACTTATATTTTTAGTGTATACATCCATGACACATAAGTTATCATATTCTATTGCAAATCAACTAAGCAAGAAGTTGAAAGAAGTGTCGAGATCAAGCTTTATTAAGCATGATGTTCAAAATGAGGACTCTAATAATACTTTAAAGTAGGATTCATCATTAGCATTGGATAATCTTTCAAATAAACATGAAACTAAGTCTGAGAAATGCAATGATAACTCAAGAATTGTGCAATATTCAAAATGTGTTTTTTATTTTTGATAATTCAAACAACTAGTTGAGAAATTTGTTCAATTCAATTTTGGAGCCCATTTCAGATCATTCTTGAGTTGAATCTGATCATTCTCAAATAACCTTAAACCAAAAAATTGATCCAACAGTGGACTCCCAATTTTTATCAGACCAAAGTTGAAGGTGACAACTTAACATCCAATTTGACAAAAGGATAAAATTTAAATTCTGACTTGGTCCCACATATTGTTGGAATTTGGTGAATATGGTTTGTGTTTTGATTATAGTATTGTATTGAGGTGTTTTCATTGCTGACTAAATGATGCATTGGATAAGAGATAACAGTTGTATCGATGGTGATAGAGATTCAACTGAACAATTTACTAAGTATACAATCAATCAGTTAAAGAACAGTGAGCGACACTCAAGAAATTAAATATAGAGTTGAAGATCAAGTTAAGGTGTGTGATCATGCAATTATCATCTATAGAGGTATATCTACCTATGTCTATGACCATATCAGTTAGTTTGAATAATTGATTGAGTTATTGAAGATTCAAGTGACACTGTCAGGAAGAACAAAGGATAGTCATAAGAAGTTTGATTGGATCAGTTTACCGATCAGTCTAATGTTAGTTAATGATTATTTGTGACCTGATTTATGTTGTATTGATTTTATTGGATTGACCAATGTGTTTTGGCAGGATCAGTTTTAAATTTTAGGTCAGTGGGTAAAACAGTTGAGGTTGAAGGTCGACTTGTATAACTTTTTATAAAAGAAGGATGAAATTGTGGATTAGGGTAATAGTTTTAGGTGTTGTGATTGGAATTGATGATTGTTTGGAGTTGGTTTATATCTAAGGAAAAACTGTGATCAGAGTTGAAGTAGATCTGCTAGATAAAGAGGTCATATTCAGATCAGACATTCTTGAGTCTATCTCAAGGCAAGCCCTAATAAGTTTGCAAGTAAAAATCCTTTAACAAGGTCACTCTAAATAGGGTGGGCGGGATCTTTAATAGGATATGAAGTGTAAAATCCTTTAACCAGGTGACTCTTAGAAGGATTTTTAAATCTATTAATAGGGTAGTCTTTAGAAAGACTTGTTAGCTTCTAACCAAGCTAGCATACTCTTAACTGGGTATACCCCTAGTAGGGTGATTGTAACAGCTCCTAACAGGGAAAATATCTTGGTGCACTAGTGAAATTTGTGGATACCATTCCACACATGGTTTTATCACTCTAACAAGGGTTTCCATGGGAAAATATTGTGTGTTGTGTCTATTTGATAGGAATGGTTTATGTGTTAAGTTTCTATGTGCTATTTGTTTTTGCATGTTGGATCTTGTGGAAGATATTTAAGTTTTGTTTCACTTTTCTGGGTTCACTAATTCACCCCCCTCTTAGTGCCTTTGAACACTAACAATTGGTATCAAAGCCAAGTTACCTTGAAGAATCCTAACATCTTGGGTAGGATCCTTAAGGTAGATGTGGAGGGTTCATTGCAGAGGCAACTCAAAGAAGCTGAAATGCTCATTGATGAGTTGAAGAATCAACTGAAGAAGCGCTATAAGTCATGAATATGGAGTTTGAAAATTTGAAAAGGGATAAGAAAATTCTGCAAAGAGAAATGAAAGCCCAATCAATCTGAATGAGTGAAGAATTGGAAGCAAGAAGATCTGCAGAAGATGTAAGGAAAGTTGCAAAAGATGCCTTAAAAGCTAAAGATGAAACCCCAAAAGAGAAAATGGAAGAACTTTTTAGATCTAAACAAGAGGTTGCTACAATGCATGGAAATCTACATGATACAAATAAAGAACTTAAGGAAACCCTATGACTGAGTGAAGATCTGAGAAATGAGAATGAGAAACTAATAAGTGAGATGAAGAATGCTAATGATCTGCCGAAGAAATTTAATGATAGTACCAAAAAACTTGATGAATAGCTGAGGAATCAAAGAAGAAGCAAAGAGACCACATGTATTTGTTACATTGGTAAGACTACTACTGAAGTTGGAGAATCCTCTGGAATAAAGGAAATTAAGTAAGAAGAAAATTCTCCACTAAAGGTAACTCAAATAACTTTTGGTAAAAAATTGTACAAACCTGTATGTTTCAAATGTCATAAGGTAGGACATACTGCAGATGTATGTAGAAGTAGGTCTGATAATAGATCTAGAAATTTTGATGGATATTTCTATAACTACAATAGGTATGGTCATACTGCTTATGATTGTAGACCTAGACCCATTAGTAGATCTAGTAACTTTGATGGTTATTGTTACATCTGCAACAAATATGGTCACAAATCTAATGAGTGCAGGATGAGTTTGAACAATCAAAGGTCACTAGTGAACTGGGAAAGATTTTATCAAAGAGAAAAGCAAATGAATGTCACTTGCTCAATTTGTGGTAACTATGGACACTTAGCTATGAATTGCAGAATGAGGACTGCAAGAGGTAATGCTGGACCCTGGGAGTTAACTGGTATGACATGTTTTCTTTGTCATAAGATTGGACATTTAGCGAGGAATTGCAAGTCAAGGAACCAATTGGTAAATTAGTCAAGCAATCAGAAAGGGAAGGAGATCGTAAATGTAGAAGAATTTAGGAATGAGATGAACAAGGTTTGGAAGAAGAAAGAAGACACTCAGTCATCAGAGCAATCCACATCTCCATCGAGTGTGGAGAATTCATCATCAAACTAAGCTATCATATGGCTTAGGGGGAGAAACTATTGTTGAATCCATCTTTCAAACCCCCTAAATATGTGTAGTAAGATCTATCAGCGTTTTAAGATGCATTAATGATTTCTGGAATGTATTATGAAATTTTGATGAATCATAGGATGATTTGATCATCGCGAATGAGTTTCTGGTCAATCAGTGAAAAGGTTAACTAAATTGGATCAGCGCATTTATTAGATATGTGCGAAGGTAGATAAAAATGTATTTTTAATTTTCATTCCCACCTTGCGCATTGTGTAAGTTGTTGTGAAACTAGAGGTGCATTATTTGAAGTGTTTGTTGTGATCCAAGAGGCAAGAAATGATTGTGTGTGTTGATCTACAAGAGAAAATTTATCGGGAATAATCAAGTTTGTCTGAAGAATCCCTAGTTTTCAAATTGTTTAAGGTATTTATCAAATAAGTGTTTGCATTATTGGAAATTTGAGATGGTTGTGCCAAAATTGATATATATAATATAGAGACCACAACCAATATTTAAGTTCCATCCTTTTAAGTCAATGGAAATTGATTCAGCGGGTGCATTATCTAGCGTGCCCTACGAAGTTTTACATACATAAGGTGTAAGACCTTTCATTCATTGAAAACTAGAAGATTTAGGGTCAGGTGCAATACAAGCTTAGTATGAGGGAATGTGTGATGATAACACGATACTAAAATATGAACACAAACACATAGAGGAAAAAGGTTTTCATTATGCAGACAACGTTCCTGACGAGTTTGAGGAAGACCAGGTTAGGTTTGTCTTGAGCATAATTCATGACTAGTTCATGTGGCTGGACAGACCGTACAAAATCACAAAGGAATCCATCCATGTTGTTTCTGGCCTATACTCAACCAGTAGTGTACCTATTCTTCAAACTATTCCAATGGATGAACTGATTAGATTGACAAAGTCTAGATGGGATGGACGTGCAATGACTATTAATGATATAACTGATGAAGAGATAAAGTATGTTGCTATATTTTAGCACTCTAGTAGGTTTAATAACATACCTGGTGGGGCTATTCATACATCACATATGATAATGAAGGAGAACGAAGATTGTGACTTAGTAGAAATCACGAGGAAGAAATTGTTGGTGAACCTAGAGAAGATAAAGAAAGACAAAAGGTGGAAATTCAAATATGGCCAGGTAATCTTGTTTTTATTCTTCTATTTTTACAATTTATTTCCTGGAATAGGGAAGGTCACTTGGACCAATGATGTTCCAGTATCCATTTAGAATAATAGCTGCATGAAGTTGTTTGATAATGGATTCAAAAGCACAGTTTGGGGTTATTTGAAATATTTCCAGAAGAAAATGCACGAGAGAGAGAGAGAGAGAGAGAGAGAGAGAGAGAGAGAGAGAGAGAGAGAGATCCATCTATTTTTGTAGAGAAGTACAAGGATACCATATGTTTCATGATTGACACTGATACATGCATGATGGAAGCATTTGAGCCCAGAACTTCATGGGTAATTCTCATGGGATACAAAGTGGAAGGAGACATACTGTTTTTGTATGAAGACAACCTGTTGGCTCAACTGGTAGACCCTGAGACACCAAGATTTGGAACTTATGAAGAAACATCTCTCAAAGTTCACAATGAGTTAATGAAACCTGTAATTGAAAAGAAAGTAAAGAAAGACATTGACACATTTATGATGAAGAAAGGTTTCACTAAAGAAAAGTTGGAGAATATTATAGCAAAGCATGCTGCAGAACAAGCTGGCACATATGAAGCAGCAGAAGTTGAAGTAGAAGAAGTGGGTACAACCTGTAGTGCCTCAATCAATAGACATGCGCGAACCTCCACTCAAGTAAAGAAGGGGAAACCTTCTCCTCCGGTCATTGCAAAGAAGAAACCTACAACAAGTGCAAAGCCAAAGGAAATTATAGTAAAGGAGACTCCTAGCATTGCCAATGTGATAGGGAAGAGAAAGAAGGATCAAGCTTAGAGATAGAAGAAAGGAGCAGCTAAAGAAAGCGAGGATACTAAATTAGGAAGCAAGAAGAAGGAGCTTAAGGCAGAAGGAAATAAATCAAAGATAGTAGGTTCCCCTACCACTAATTATGTTGGAGGTAAATCTGATAAAATTGATTTTGCAAAGTTTATATCTGTCAAAAAGAAAGTGGGTAATATCAACACTAAGTTGAGAGGCAATCGGTCTGAATAAGAAAAGAGGATTGCTAACTCATTAGAGTTTCAAAGTTTATTGATACCAAAGCTATAAGTATTTCAATAGGGAGTGAAGGGGGTAGAAAAAGCTTTGGATTCCCCCAGTGTGTGTACTACTAATGGTTTGGAAGAGATAGCATTTTTGTTAAGTGGGCAGATAGCTACAATGGAAGTTCTACTGAAGACACTGGACAACGAACTATAGATTTTTAATGTCAACTTCAGCGATCTTTAGAGTACAATGTAATTAGGTGATATGACTCTTTAAATATACTTTTGAAATTTTTGTCATACCTTTGTCATTGTTGTCAAAGGGGGAGATAATGTAATGTAATGATGTGCTTAAGCTGAAATTTGGCACAATTCTTTTTGTAAGGGTTAAGGGATGTAGTATTCATGATTGTAATTCCCAGGGGGGATATTTGAGCTATTGGGAATTTGTTTACTACAAATGCAATGTAATGTATTTTTCATTTGTGTAGTAGGTTCAACACTTAGGAAAATATCATGTTTATTACACTAAGTGTTGTCATCAATGCCAGAGGGGGATATTGTTGGCATTCGGTGAATACGGTCTATGTTTTGATCCTAGTATTGTATTGAGGTGGTGTTAGGAATAATACAACTGAGAGGGGGTGTAAATCAATTGTATGCCAAATAATTAAACTTTACACTTTAAACCAATTACTTAATGCAAATATGACTCTTCGAAATTAACACCATAACACAATTATTTTGTTGTCTAGGAAACCATGTTAAGGGAAAAAAAACCGGTGGGAATTAGCACCCACAAATAATGCACTAGAAATATTGTATCCCTGTTAGAAGATATAGCCCTGTTAGGAGATAATTATTACATCTAGTACAAGTCCCTATTAAAGGACAAACCCTATTAGGAGCCTTCTAAACCCTGTTAAGAGTTGAATGAAATGATGAGCTCACTGCCCAATGTGAAGGTTAAACCCACCTTCTAGACTCACTATCCAAAGAGAAGTACATAAGTATACTTATAATAGTGAACTGACTGATAGAAAATTTCCTTGCCTCTACAGTTCCAATGAAGTGCAATACAAATATAATTACAGCTCTACATCTAGTAGAACTCGCATCCACATGCTCACAACATCCAATACATCCAATCCATATATTTACACATCAAGACATTTCTTTCCTTCATACAAGTTACAATAAATAATTAGGTCGACCTGTTAAGACTTCCCTAATGCATAAATAATTATATAGACCCTTGCTAAGATACACACGGTACCTTACACAAGTAATTATCAAATATAAGTCAACATTTACTCACTAAGATCCATAATTCACGCTCGTCATCTATTAAGCACCTTACATCTCTGTAGTTGGCCCCAAATAGGCCTTCTCTAGTCCATACGCTTCAACTGGCGTCATCAAGAATCTAGTGACCCAAGAATAAAAAATAATGTTCTCCCATGTATATTCTATCATGACTTAAGCTCGCATATCATAACTCATTCTCGCATCCAAGTTATCCCAAAAACTCAGAGACCATCTCTCTCATAATCCTATATCACTGCACTGTAATCTGTCTTTACTAAAACAACTATAACTCATGAAAATACCAATATAAGACCCAATGACCTTAGACATAAGGTATACACTCATCCCTCTACACAAATCTATGCTCTCATACTCTAATATGTCTTACAACATCCATACACACCTGTCAATATCATATGTACCTGTGATAACCAATCTTTCTGAGACTTCTACTATATCCAACTGAAACATGTGTTGACATAAATGACAAAACATGAATGTCAACACCTCAACAACAACAATTTCAACAATATCCCCCTTTGGCATTGATGGCAACATATGTGAAAATTCATCAACCCAAAATTAGTCTTCTTAATACAACTTTCTCAATAGCATCTTCATGGCTCCCCCTAAAACTGTAGGGATTGGGATTTTCACTTGTATATCTCCCCCTTTAACATCAATGGAAAAGGGTATCATAGCTCTCATCCTTCTCTGTCCATCCCACCTCTGCAAGGTGTATCTTTTTCAAATATTCATGCTTGCAACAACCAATTGCTTGATCACCCAAATATGTTATGTCGTGTTCCTACAATCACTCCCCCTGAAGAGTGGATCCAAGCATCAAGTCCAGAGAATAATATGGCTCTAATAACTTCTAGACTGATGCATTCTTACATCATTTAGCCCTCACAAGGAGGGGTTCTCACCCCAAGCATGCCTTTGAGATACTCAAAGGCATCTTTTGATAAAGGTTTAGTGAATATATCTGTTATTTTCTCCTTTGTACTGATGTACTCCAATCTGAATTCATTTTCTGCAACCTTGTCTCTCAAAAAGTGATACTTGATTTAAATATATTTAGTCTTTGAATGCATAACATGATTCTTTGACATGTTCACTATTCTTGTATTATCACACTGTATAACCACTGGTTCTTCAAAACTTATGCCAATGTCCTTTAGCATCTGTCTCATCCAAAAAAATTGTGTACAATTTATAGCTGAAACTACATATTATGATTCAACAATAGATTGAGCTATACAATCCCGTTTCTTACTCAACCATGAAACCAACCTTTTTCCAAGGATAAATGCTCCTCCACTGGTGTTTTTCTGTCATCAAAACTTCCTGCCCAATCAACATGAGTATAAGCATATAATGTAAAATAATCAGATTTTTCATACCATAAACCATATTCTAATGTTCCTTTCCGATATCTGAATATCCTTTTAACAACACCAAGATGAGTCATCTTAGGATCTGCTTGGAACCTTGCAACAATTCCAACTGCACTAGCTATATCTGGTCTAGTGTGAGTTAAATACTGCAAACCTCCAATCATGGATATGTATTTAGTTTAAAAAATACTTTGAGATTCATCAGTATTAGTAAGCTTGCATCAGGTAACCACAGGTATTCCAAAAGGTTTAAAATCTTATGTTCCAAACTTATTTAGTAACTCCTTAAGGTACTTGGTTTGAGAAATAAAAATTCCATGGTTACTTTGAGTAAATTGCAAACCAAGAAATAACTTCATTTCACCAATCATAGAAATTTCAAATTCACTCGTCATTTCCTCAGAGAATTTGTTGCTCATTCATCATTGCCTCCAAATATTATATCATCCACAAAGACTTGAACAATCAAGATTCCATCTTCACAAGTTCTTAAATATAGATTACTGTACGCCTCTCTCTCCGGTTTCCCACAGCTTTCCAAGGGCGGGGGTTAGTAGCAAAGGTTCACAATTGAATGCAAATCAAATACGCAATGACTACTAAACGAATAACAGAAACGTGAGCAATAAA
>MU227781.1:470556-486868 GCA_018584345.1 Thuja plicata | reverse complement strand
TAATTGTTTTCAACATGTGAGATAATTGAATTCTTTTTAATTAAGAATTGCTTTATTTGATGAAATTAAATTAATTTAATTGGAAGAATATAATTAGTAAGTTTAAATATTTGGATTTAAACTATAGGAAATTGAGTTTAATTAATTAAATAATGATAATTTAATCAATTAAAGCTTAATTAATTAAATAAAGTTAATTATTTAATTAATTTTGGGGATTAGATTAGATGATTTGAGAAATAAATTTAGAAGAAAATAGATGATTAATTAATGATTATGAAACCATTAATTAATAGATGAAAATTAGTGTTTTTAATGTAAAGTCGCAAGCCTGTCCATTTTAGGGTGTCTACAATTACTATCTACACCACCTTTTATGAAACCAAGATGTAATAGATACTTGTTTAACCAAGCATACCAAGCCCTAGGAGCTTTTTTCAGTCCATGTAATGCCTTCTTCAGTCTACAAACCATGTCTTCATCATCTGTCAAAGAGAAACCATCAAGTTGTTGAATGTAGACCTCTTTCTCTAGATCACCATTCAGAAATGCAAAATTCACATCCATATAATAAACCTTAAAATATTTATGTGCTTCAAAAGCAAGGAACAATATTACTACTTCTAACCTCGCAACAGGTGCAAATGTTTCTTCAAAATCTATACCCTCCTGTTGTGAATAGCCCTTGCAAACCAATCTAGCCTTATTTCTTACAACCATGCCATCTTCATTCATTTTTTTTCTGAAGACCCATTTGGTTCCAATTACAGTCTTGTCCTCTGGTCTAGGAACCAATTCCCATGTTTTATTTTTCTCTATTTGATCTAATTCTTCCTACATTGCCTTAATCCAATATTCATCCTTACATGCCTCATCAGTAGTCTTAGGTTCTACTTGCGGAATCAAGCAAAGCTCATTTATAAATTTGGATCTTGTCATCGTACCTTTATTAACATCACTAATAATCTGATCTTTAGGATGAGTCATCTTAAGATACCTTGGTGTATTTGGTTCTTCAATAGACTCATCCAAGCATGTCTGAATCTCAAGATTTTGTTATGTCTCTTGAATTTCAGTGATCTTCTCATTTTATGAAATCTCATTCTGAAACCTTTCAAAAGATTTCACATTAGCACTTTCATTTATTTTTATCATTCTCAGATTAAAACATTTATAAGCCTTACTTCTAGTATAATAGCCAATAAAAATTACTTCATCACTTCTAGCATCAAACTTTCCAATTTTATCGTCTCTTTTGATGTAACACTTGCTACCAAATATTCTGAAGTATTTTACAGTAGGAGCATAACCAAACCATAGTTCATAGGGTATCTTATCTATACCTTCTTTAATCTGAATTATGTTCAAAGTGTAGATAGTAGTACTGACTACTTCTCTTCAATGTATATGAGATACATTACCTCAAAGTAACATAGTCCTAGCCACATTCAGTATAGTTCTATTTCATCTTTCTACTATCCCATTCTACTGAGGTGTCTTAGGAGCAGATGTCCATCTATATATCCCATACTTTTTGCAATAAGCATTGAACAAGTTTGATGTAAACTCTCAACCTCTATCTGACCTCAAACATTTTATCTTAATACCTGATTCATTCTCAACTTTTTCTTTGAAAATCTTGAACTTATCAAATGCTTCATATTTTTCTTTGAGAAAAGCAACCCAAATCATCCTAGAATAGTCATCAACAAAAAGTATAAAGTACCTTGAACCATAGTAGGATCTAGTTCTTGTAGGACCACAAAGATCTGTATGTACTAGATACAACTTCCCTTTTGCTGAAAAGGATTTTCTTTGAGAGCTTTTCTTAGTTTGTTTTCCCATCACACACTCTCTTCACATAGTGTTAGTAGGCTTCACAATTCTCGAAAAATCCATGTTTGCATTAGTGTTACTGGCCCTTACAATATTGTCAAAATTTATGTGACAAAACCTCCTATTCCATAACCAACTGTCATCTTCCCTTGCAACAAAACAAGTTGCCTTTGTAGTATTTAGCTCAAACACATTGCCTCTTGACTTAGTACCAGATGTGATCAAGTTTCTAGATTGACCTCTGATAGTACATTTTCCATTCATGAACTCCAAACGATAACCCCTATCTACCAGCTATCCAACTATCAAAAAGTTATGCTTGAGTCTATCAAGAAGTAAGACATCATCAGTGTTATTTTTACCATCAAGCGAGATCGAACCAACTCCAATGATCAACTTAGGAGTGTTATCACCAAATCTGAATACACCACCATCATATCTATTCAATTGAAATTTTTTTTTTATCACCAGTCATATGATGTGAACAACCACTATCAATGGTCCATTCAAATTTCTTTTCAATATGTGAGACTAAAGCTTTTTCTTCATGAATATGTTCATCATCTTTAATATAAATAAATCCAATTTCATTCCCATCATTCACAGAATCATCATCAAATACACCTTCAATAACATAATAACATTCCTCATTCTTGGAGTAATTAGACTTGTAAAACTTAGGCTTATGCTTAGGAATCCTTGTAGGACATCTTGATGCAATATGACCAATATTATTGTAAGAAAAACATTTCAGGGGTAATTTTCCTTCAAACTTACCCTTACCTTTCCTTTCCCTTCTTGCTATTAGATTTACAAGTTCATCCACTTTCTTTTCTTCTTCGTGAATCTCTACCCACTCATCAACATATTCTCCAAGCTCTTCGTATCTATTGCTTCTGCTAGAGCTCACAAGGCTTGATAATGTCTTTTTGTCATTTTGAGCAATAGCCTTTAATGAAGACTCTACTTTGGGTAAAGCATCCTGCAACTCGGCGATCTCTAAGGTGGTCATATTAGTAATCGGGACCTCTCTGTTGAAATTACTTGTCAGTGGTATGATCTCCTTAATTGCTTGCACTTTATTCTTGTAAGCATGTGTTAAAGATCTAAGAATCTTTGCGATTACTTCATCTTTAGTATATGCACCTCCTGAGTTTCTGATTCCAGTAACAGCCTATGTAACCCTCTGTACATATACTCTAACATTCTCATCATCTCGCATCCTCAGAGTCTCCATTTTAGTCTTTCAATTTTGTAGTTTTTCTTGCTTAGTGTACTTATCTCCTTCATATAGAGCTTGTAGCCTTGTCCATATCTTGTGAGTTGAATCAAGATCTTTAACCTCTGTAAACTTTGCCTCAGAGAGTGCACTTATGAGTGCTTCCCTTACAACTATATTACAAGAAAACAATTTATTTTCTTCCTCAATAGCATTCCCTAATTCATCTTCTACCTTGATAGCTTCATCCCTTTTTGTAATCATCCAGTAGTTGATTCCCAAACAGATCAAATGAGTTCTCATCTAGTTCTTCCAACTGTCAAATTTTTCAGCATCAAATATAGACTCTCCTCCCTATAGTAAGTCATCTCAAAATATCCTCAAGCGGTTAAGTTTTATCTTAAAGTACCACAAGTTCTAAAACCAATTTTTAGGAATAATACAACTGAGAGGGGGGGGTGAATCAATTGTATGCCAAATAATTAAAATTTACACTTTAAACCAATTAATTAATGCAAATATGAACACTTCAAGAACAAAACCATAACACAAGTAATTTTTTTATCGAGGAAACCCTATTAAGGGAAAAAAACACGAGTAGGGATTAGCACCCACAAATAATGCACTAGAAATATTCTATCCCTGTTGGGAGTTGATTATTACATCCAGTACAAGTCTCTGTTAAAGGACAAACCTTGCTAGGAGTCTTCTCAACCCTGTTAGGAGTTGAATGAAATTATGAGCTCACTGCCCAAAGTGAAGGTTAAATCCACTTTCTGAAGGTTAAACCCACATTCTAGACGCACTGTCCAAAGAGAAGTATAGAAGTATACTTATAAAAGTGAACTAACCGATAGCAACTTGCCTTGCCTATATAGTTCCAATGAAGTGTGGTACGAATATAATTACTGCTCTACATCCAACAGAACTCGCATCCACGTGCTCGCAACATCTAATACATCCAATCCATATCTTTACACATCAAGACATTTCTTTCCTTTATACAAGTTACAATAAACAATTAGATCACTTTGTTAAGACTTCCCCAATGCATAAACAATTACATAGACCCTTGCTAAGATACACATGATACCTTACACAAGTAGTTATCAAATATAAAACATCAGTTACTCGCCAAGATCCATAATTCATGCTCGTCATCTATTAAGCATGTTACATCTCTATAGTCGGCCCCAAATAGGTCTCTGCTAGTCCACACGCTTTAGCTGGCATCATCAAGAATCCAACGACCCAAGAATCACAAAGAATGTTCTCCCATGTATCTTCTATCATACCTTAAGATCACATAACATAACTCGTGCTCGCATCCAAGTTATCCCAACAACTCATAGACCATCTCTGTCATGATCCTTTGTCACTGCACTATAACCAATCCTTACCAAACAACTGTAACTCATGCAAATACCAACATAAGATATAGAGACCTTAGACATAAGGTATACACTTATCCCTCTACACAAATCCATCCTCGCATATGCTGATACATTGTACAATGTTTGTACACACTTGTCAATCTCGCCTATACATGTGGTAACCAATCTTTATGAGACTTCTACTATATCCAATTGAAACATATGTTGACATCATTGCCAAAATATGAAGTTAAACACCTCAACCACAAAATTCTAGTAGTTGTAATTTTTGGAAACATGATGTATTGTAAATGAGAGATCACCTATACTGATGGTGATGGAGATTCAATTGAAGAATTGACTAAGTGTACAGTCAATTGGTTAAAGAACAGTGAGCGAAACTCGGGTGATTAAATTTAGAGCTGGAGATCGAGTTAAGGTGTGTGATCATGCAATTATGATCTCTAGAGGTATATCTACCTATGTCTATGATCACATCAGTTAGTTTGAAGAATTGACCGAGTTAGTGAAGATTCAAGTGACACCAGCAGGAAGAATAGAGGAAAGTCAGAATGAGTTTGATTAGATCAGTTTACCGATCAGTCTAATGTTAGTTGATGATTATTTGCGACCCAATTTATGTTGTATTGAATTTATTGGATTGACTAGTGTATTTTGGCAGGATCATATTTGAATTTTAGGTCAGTGGGTAAAATGTTATAGGTTGAAGGCCGACTTGTATAACGTGTTATAAAAGAAGGATGGAATTGTGAATTAGAGTAACAATTTTAGGTGTTGCAGTTGTAATTTATGATTGTTTGGAGTTGGTTGATGTCTAAGGTAGAACAATGATTAGAGTTGAAGTGGATCTTCTAGATAGAGAGGTCATATTTAGATCAAATATTCTTGAGTCTATCTCAAGGTAAGCCCTAATAGGTTTGCAAGTCAAAATCCTTTAACAAGGTCGCTCTTAACAGGGTAGTCAGGATCTTTAACAGTATCTAAAGTGTAAAATCCTTTAACCAGGTGACTCTTAGAAGGAATTTTAAATATCTTAACATAGTAGTCTTTAAAAGGACTTGTTAGCTTCTAACCAAGCTAAAATACTCTTAATTAGGTATACCCCTAATAGGGTGATTGTAACAGCTCCTAATAGGGAAATTTTCTTAGTGCACTAGTGAATTTTGTGAATACCATTCCACACGTGGTTTTCTCCCTATAAAAAGGGTTTCCACGGGAAAATATTGTGTGTTGTGTCTATTTGATGTGAATGGTTTATGTGTTAAGTTTCTATGTGTTATTTGCTTTTGCATGTTGGATCTTATGGAAGATATTTGAGTTTTATTTCACTTTTGTGAGTGCACTGATTCACCCCACCTCTTAGTGCCTTTGAACACTGACACATATGTCAGAATTGGGAAATGATATTTTTGACCACAACTTGAGAAAGAATTTGGACTTCATATCAGGTCATGTTTCAGTTCAGAAAAATACAGAGGAGAAGGATGACTTAAGTGCAATGACAAATTCTTTGTATGAGGTAAATAATGAAACTAAAAGTTCCAATTGATAGTTCAAGCAAGGTGTCAGATTCAATAAGTGATTTACATTTGAATTAGAAAAAGTAGGAGGTAGAAAATATGTTCTAATGCCAAACAAGGAAGCCATGACCTACAAAGATTAACATAAGTACAAATCCAAGATTGCTATAGGTATATATGCAGTTGGAAAAGGTAAAAGTTTATTTTATTTTTTTCACAAATGAAAAGAAAACTCGTGCTAGGGCATGAAATATCATAGAAAGAAGCTACATAAATAGTGGTCTCCTTTTACTATAATGAGCACCAAACATTGATACCATATCATCATGAAAGTAAAGGGAATTGAATAATTTATTAAGAGATATCATTGCCCTGATGGATATAAGGAGTCAAATGCAACTGATAAAACATAAGAAAAACCATCAGCATCATCAATTACAATGATATAGGAAAGCACAATAAAATGCCTGTAAATAATGAAGATGCTACAACTGCCAAGGGGATATGAAAAACATTACAAAGGTCTACATAGTTGCGGTCCCAAAATTGAGTTTCAGATATGAATAAACACAGAGCATGTGTGGGACTCACCATCAATGTGAGTATAGTAGTGTGAAGATAAAGCCAATAGTCTAGGTTTTACACATAAGGTTTAAGAAAACCCTCAATCATAGGTAGTATGCAGAGGTATCACGGATCCATTTTTATGAACATTATTAAATGAAAATCAAAAGTCACGACCTGAGAATGCCTTACAAAAACCCTATAGAATATAAAAAATCAAGGGTGTAAAAGTAGATCAAGTTTGAGGGTTTATTTTCTTTGTTTACACAGAGAGCTTCGAAGCCATTGGATAATTGGTTTTCGATGCAAAGATAGAAGTTTGTCGGTTGTCGATGGACATTCAAAAGGTCATTTTCTCACTTCCGGGTTGGCTGTTTTGGGTTTTGAAGCGACGAAACTCAATTTATATTTAATATAGGTCCACTTATAGGGGTACAGGTCTAATTAGAATTTAATTCTCCTATGTAGGCCTCTCTAGAAGATTGTGCCCTAGACTTGTATATAAGGAAGATTTCCTCCTCTCATTTTTCCTAAGCAAGAATCTAAGTGAACAAGGCTAAGTAATTCGAGTATCCATCATTCTACATGTTTTCAAGCTTTCAAGTGTTCATTCAAGGTTTTCAAGTCTTCCTCTCAAGCATTCAAGTTCTCCATTGAAGATCAAGGATTCAAGCATTCAAGCCTTTGAAGGGATTTGGTTCAAGCATTCAAGATGCATCATTCAAACCCTAGATCCATCCATTATGGTGGTGTGATCTTCCTTCAAGATCCTTTGTGCATCCTCAAGATTCATTCATTCTTCCTTCAAGGTGGATTCCAAGCATACAATCATGGATGTTTATGGTTTCTAATATTCAGTCCAAGCTTTCATATTTACATATTTGTTTATATTCGAAATACAATTGCATATCTATTTGAATATCATAACTTCATTATTAGATCTACTTCCACTACTTGCCAGCATTATCTATTTCAATTATTGGTTTCAAGGTTAATTCCTAAATTAGGGTTTGACTAAGGCAAACCCCTCCCCCCCAACAAACAAAACCATTTTTCTTGTAGGTGCAGGTACAAGATAGTGAATCTAAGAGCAGATTTGGATACCCTTTTTGGCCAATTTCTGGGATTCGTGAACAAAATTTCCGTAGGAGCAGTGTAGGTCAAGGTCGACATTCTAGGGTATGATTGTGCCCCAGCAAAGAGGTCAAGGTTGACCTGGCTCAGAAAAGGAAAATATTTCTGGGTTTTGTCTGTCTCTGCGTTGTTGTTCCAAATCCGGTTGTAAAATTTCCCGAAACTCAACACAGACATCAGAAAATAGGATTTTCCAGATCTGCTACATTCCAAGGTAAATGGTTCATTTCAATTAAGGTTTAAAGCAATTCAGATCTATTGTGTTACTTTATAATTGAGAAATTAGATCCTCTTCCCCTCTTTATCCATAACTAGTAGATTTATGTATTTTAATCCTAACAGAGATTCTCTTTCCCTTTTATAATTACTAAGAACTTGGGCCTTTCTTAGATCTGGTACTGCATATGGATTATGAGAGTTAGTTTTATTCAGGATTCATTGTGGGGGAAAATAGTTAAAATTCCTGAAGATTAAATATTCATTGGATTTCCTTTTAGATTCAGATTTAAATTTCACTAATACATTTGGGGAAAATTTTTGACGACCATTTCCGAGGGCTATGGTATTTATTTTGCTCCGTCGGATTTTACAAAGGGATATTTTTTTTAAACATTGTCTGTGTTTGTAGGAATTCTGATGACAGATGAGGACGTCAAAATTATGACTCCCACGGGCATTACTTATAAAAAAGGTAATGTTTTCTTATTTGACCGCGAGCCCTTGTAAGATCAAGACCGTATCAAATACATAAGCTACCCTCGATTAAAATTTCATAAGTATGTAGAGGGGTGAAACACCATTGTCTCCTCCATCCTCTTCTCCTACTTCTAGTCATTGATGGAGGGGAGTCGACAGATTCAACCCTATTTTGTTTCTTTTGATTTTTCTGTTGAATGAAAATGAGCCTCCGGGATTTTTGGTTGAATGAAATGAGCCAAAGGTGTTACACAATTTCAGTGCAAATTGTTTATTGAAGGTAATGCCAAAAGCCCTTCTTTTTTTTTTTTATGTCTTCAAAAATCTATGCCTTGTTCTCCATATTTGTCTACATTTTAATATAGGTTAATTGTATGGATTTTCTGATTTAGTCTCGATATATAGAGAGGTGATAAATGAAATATCCATTGTCTTATAATTCATGAATACCAGCAATGATTATTGATGTATATGTTGTGCCCTGTATTTTAAATTTACAATACATCTATTTAGCAACAAATATTATTGTTGTCCTGTGCTATTTTTCATGTGAAATGCATACTGAGCTTAAATTTACGTTTGACCAACAAACTAAAATTGTGCCCATGAATTTGTCTGGTTGGAGGAGAATATGTCTTTATATATAATTTCTTTCTTTTCTTTTCTAATTTTGTATGTCTAAATTATCATTCATTTATAAAAGCTATATTGATTTATGTTTTTCGCATATTTGTTATTCAATTCAATTTATTGCATATTACCATATCCACTGCCACTCTTGACATAATCTACATGATATACATTTTTTTAGTATTTTTGACCTTTATTATTCTTACATTTTATGGTTAGAGATTACGGTTGCAAAGGTGGTCAATTTAAATAAGTGAACAATAGAAAATATAACAATAATGTCCAAAAAGAGAACAACTCAAACCTTCTACAAACCCTTTCAAATGTGAAAAATGTGGTTCTTATATGATGACTTCCTAAAAAACATAAAGTAATGGTGGCAAGAAGGAAAATTTGAAGGGTAAAAATATTCTGTTTTATAGCAAAATGGAAATTGTTAAAAGTTTTTTTTTATAAATGGAATAAATATCATTTTAATAACATATTTGAAGAAAAACTAGAAAATGAAAGGGATATGAAAAAGCTAAATGAAGAAGTCATTAGGGACAGAATGGATATTGATAAATATTTCAGAGAGAAAGAACTACTTGCTAAATAAGAAAACATATTAGTGCAAAAGAATAAATATACTCGAAACAAAAATCACGTGAAACTTGGCTTTCAGAAGGAGATAAAAATACACAAAAAAATCATAATAGCACTCTTAACAAAAGAAATATTAATAGAAACATGAAAATTAGTGATAATGAAGGGAATGTATCTAAAAATCCAAGTCAAATAGCAAAAGTTTTTGTAAATTATTACACCGATATCCTAAATAACTTTGATTCTTCCAACTTAATAGCCCAGAAGAAGATGAAAGGCTCTATCTCCAAATTAATAACAACAAAAGATAATAAGTACCTAAATAAGAAATTCACTGTAGAAGAGATCAAAGAAGCCCCTTTTCATCTTAATCTGGACAAATCACCGGGCTCAGATGGTTTCCAAGCCTTTTTATTCCAAAAATGCTGGGATATATTAAGATTCAAATTATGGTAGGCTATTGAGGCAACTAGAAATTCAAGGTCTCTTTTATCTGAAATAAATAACACCTTCCTAGTTTTAATTCCAAATAAATCAGATCATAAGGAACCATGGGACTTCAGACCCATAGCTCTATGCAATACTATCTATAACATCCTCTCCAAAGCACTAGCAAGTAGGATTAAGAAAGTTTTACCAAAGCTTATCTTGGAAGAGCAGACATGCTTCATTCCAAGCAGATCAATCTTTGACAAAATAATCATAATCTAAGAACTAATACACTTGGTGCAAATTAATAAAGAACCATGCATGTTAATGAAGCTAGATATTCAAAAGGCATATGATAAACTAGATTGGAGATTTTTATGCAAAACTATGGAAGCTTTTGGTTTCTCACATCAATGGATTAACTTAATATATAAATATATCTCAACGCCAAAATTTCCCTTCTTATCAATGGTACCCCAGAAGGTTTCTTCAACATATCAAGAGGTATTAGGAAAGGGGATCCAATATCCCCTTTCCTTATTATTTTTATGGAAGAAGTATTTGGAAGAGCCATAAAAAAGGCCCAAACAGAAGGAAAAATAGAGCAATTATAGTAACAGAGGAAGTTCCTAGAATAACACATCAACAATTTGCAGACGATACCATTCTCCTAGGAGAAAGTACATTAGAAGAGGCCCAAAACTTTAAAAAAATAATTAAAACTTATATGGAAGTGTCAGGTAAAAAATTAAATGCAAACAAATCAGAGATTTTCTTTCTTAATACTTCCCCTAAAATAGAAAGAGATATATGTAACATAATGGGATATAGGAAGGGGACCTTCCCATGTAAATATCTTGGCATTCAACTAGAAAAAGGTTTCAGAGAAGGTAAAACATGGAATCTTATCTCTGACAAATCATGTAAATATCTTGGCATTCAACTAGAAAAAGGTGTCAGAGAAGGTAAAACTTGGAATCTTATCTCGGACAAATTAGATAAAAAAATAGAAAGATGGAAAGGGAAATGACTAACCAAAGCTGGAAGGACAACTATGATCAAAGCAATTTTATCTACGATTCCTACATACCAGATGTCTTGCCTTCCACTCCCCAAAGGAGTTAAAAGAAATATAGATAGAAAATTTAGGAACTTTTTTTGGCAAGGCACTTCAGAAAAGAAGAAACAGACACTGATCAAATGGGATATAATATGTAGACCTAAAGAATTTGGAGGATTAGGCATAAAGAACTGGAGTTGAAAAAATGAAGCCTTAGGAGCAAAACTCAAATGGAGAATGCATCAAGAACATGAAAGTAAATGGGCCAAAATATTATACCACAAGTATTTGAATAACTTAGATCCTCTAACTCTATTTAGAACTATAAACCCACCTAGAGGATCTAGAACGTGGAATTTAATGATGCACTATCGCCCATTCATTTCTAATAACCTCACATGGGACTTTGGTCAAGGTCATGATGCTCTATTTTGGGAGGAATCGTGAGATGGGCTTCCCTCACCAGATGGTTTCAACCTTCCAGCTAATATAAAAAAACACCCTCTCCAATCTCTGGGGACAACAAGTTAGTGATTACAAGCATAAAATTAATGATGATCAATACGTGAGTTGGAAATTTAAATCCATCAAAGACACACCTCATTCAATGTAGGAAAACAAATATTTGAATAATTCTTAAAAATCAGACAAGTCAATCACAAAGATAGGAAGGACATACTAATATGGGAAGCCTCCAAGGATGGGAAATATAGTGTCAAAAGAGGTTATCAAATGATAATTAATTCCCAAAAAATGGGACAAACTTGACATCCCTCTTAATCTCTGTTGGGACACTGCTTGTCTACCTAAGGCATGTATCTTTCTTTGGGAAGCCCTGCAAAAAAGAATCCTTACAGAAGACAAGTTTATAAAGATGGACTTTGAGAGTCCTTCAAGATGTTCTCTATGCGAAAATGAATCTGAGACGACTGGTCATCTGTTGTTTCAATGCCCTTATGCTAAGAAATTTTGAAATCTTCTCAAAAGTTGTCCTGCTACAATGACTTATGGAAAATATCTCCATCCACACTCCTATGGGAAATATGGAAGAAGAGGAATAGAAGAATGTTCGCAAACGAAAGTATGGATATAATTCCTTTCCTTAGTAAAGTTGAGGTGTGCATTATAGAGGTGGTATATAATAACTTTAGGAAGTCATACAAGGAGGAAGGATCCCTTTCAAACTGGGTTGCATAAATGTGCAAGAATTGGTTCAAGTTAATCAAGCCACCTATGATCTATACAAAAGCTAATAAACAAGCTAGGGCCAAATGAAAATGGGAAACCCCACCAAATTGTTGGGGAAAACTTAATTTTTGACGGGGCATCAAGGGACAACCCAGGACCAATAGGTTTAGGATGTATAATACATTCTAATAAGGGCTCATGTATAATTAAATGAGCCAAACCATTAGGGGTGCTCTCTAGCAACCTAGATGAACTTGAGGCCCTGATTGAAGCTTTAAACCTTAGAATAGAGATGAGCACTAACAAGTTGGTAATTGAAGGAGACTCACAAATTATCCTAAATGCTCTAAGGAAAAAGACATACCCCTAATTGGATACTAAACTCTAAGCTTGAATATGTATTATTGATAGCTGATAAATTTAAAGAAATTAGAATAAAACATATTTATTGCGAAGGAAATAAAGAAGTGGACACATTAGCCAACAAAGGTGCAGATGGAGAAGATATCCTTTTAAGATAAATTAGTTTGCTTAGCAAAACTGAAATCCGTGATCTAAGACTTGAGGAAACTAATTATATGAGCATAAGATTCTAAGTTTAGTTCTCCTTGTATGTTAAACTAGGCACCTTCCTTTAAGAATGGTATATCCTAGAAATATATCTCTTTTTCAAAGTTTTAAGCTTAGCTTTTCAGTTGTAGTGTGGTTTCATATTCCTATAGTGCCCTGTTTTGACCTCCACCATTAAATATGACACACATATGTGTTTTCTAGACTCATTTGTCTTGCATATCTTAAGGTTTTAGAATCGACCTCGTTAGGCTCTCTTAGTTGAAAGTGGCTATCGAAGCTATCCTCTTTTTGTAGTTTCTTAGCGTGCTTCATTCCTAACTATATGGTTATATTACTTCATATTTAAGGTTAATCCTAGCTTCAAGGATTCTTAGATTTAGTACTTAGTTTTATTTAGCCCTTACTTAGACTCTTAGTTATCGTAATCTTAGGCTCTTGTTCTTATTGTTCATATTCGAAACCAAAGATGCTTAATATAGGACCGTTAAGCTTTAATCCTCTGTGTTAAGGGAAATTAAGGGATTTAAAAGTTTTCCCCTATAAAAAAGTGTTAGCATCATCATTTATAAGAGTATTTAACTTAGTCCTGCTATAATCTAAAACTCTGAGTATATATTGTTTGAAGGATTGATCCTTCTCTAAGAAATTAAATTAAAAATTAAGCACATTTTGTCACATCAACATTTATTCATATATTTCAAATCATCACAGGAACAATATTCTAAAGATTTGGATAAGTACTGGTAATGACTATCTCCATTAAAGGATATGTCATGATGAACATAACGAACAACAATTAGCCTTGTCAATCGAGAGCCTTTGGTCTGAATATCATTTTAAAGCCTATCAAAGTCACATGAATTATGTTGCCAGCTATATACTCAAAATAAAAGGATAATCAAAATATAGAGTAGCAAGAATAAATAAGAAGAAGAAAATATTAAATACGGGGAGAAACGACCTAAATTCTAATAAATGGAGAGACAAATCCTTTTAAGATTTCAATAATTTAAATGATTCTTTAGGTTGAAAGATTTTATGTCTTAGCACTATCAATATTTGGGTATTTAGTAAGCCCTAAGTATTGGATAATTCGTAATCTGAATCTCTACAAATAGGATTTGCCAAGTTCTCCCCAAGATTAAGAAGCCTTAGTTATTCAATTTTTAAAATGTCAGCCTAAATTAATATGAATATTAACCAATTCAAATGCACATGCATTAGCAGTTAGATATAACTCAACTTTTCCATATCTAGAGACCAAAAAAACTATAACTCATGCAAATACCAACATAATATCTAGAGATCTTAGACACAAGGTATACACTTATCCCTCTACACAAATCCATCCTTGCATACGCTGATACATCATACAACGTCTGTACACATATGTCAATCTCGATTGTACATGTGATAACCAATCTTTATGAGACTTCTACTATATCCAATTTAAACATATGTTGACATAAATGCCAAAATATGAAGTTAAACACCTCAACCACAACAATTCCACAGTTGTCATTGTTGGAAACATGATGTATTGGAAATGAGAGATCAATTATATTGATGGTGACGGAGATTCAATTGGAGAATTGGCTAAGTGTACAGTCAATTGGTTAAAGAACAGTGAGCGAAACTCAGGCGATTAAATCTAGAGTTGAAGATTGAGTTAAGTATGTGATCATGCAATTATCATCTATAGAGCTATATCTTCCTATGTCTACGATAACATCAGTTAGTTTGAATAATTGATCGAGTTAGTGAAGATTCAAGTGACACTAGCAGGAAGAACAGAGGACAGTCAGAACGAGTTTGATTGGATCAGTTTACCGATCAGTCTAATGTTAGTTGATGATGATTTGCGACCTGATTTACGTTGTATTGACTTTATTGGGTTGAACAATGTGTTTTGGCGGGATCGAATTTGAATTTTAGGTCGGTGGGTAAAACATTTTAGGTTGAAGATCGACTTGTATAACTTGTTATAAAAGAAGGATGGAATTTTGAATTAGAGTAACAGTTTTAGGTGTTGCGATTGGAATTGATGATTGTTTGGAGTTGGTTGATGTCTAAGGTAGAACAATGATAAAATATTAAGCAAAACAAAGCACAATTAATTAACACATGTCAAATGCTAAGTAAAGGAAGTAAGAGGAAGGTTCTAAATGGTCAATAAATAGATCCTTACCTCAAAATTACATTTTCATTATTTGAATTGCCATCTATAAGTATAATTAAGTTATGCAATAAACACCTAATTCATCCTAGTGAACATGTTTTATCTACCTGAACAAAATGAAAAAATCATAATTAAAAAGGAAGAAAATAAGAAAAAGAGAGGTTCTAAATAGTTAATGAAGAGCACATAGCCTTAACTTGGAAACACACTTGATATATGAAAAACACATTTTTTTATGTCTTGTTTGCTTATTTTTGGTGTCTTCTATTTCAAATTTTTTTTTTCCATTTTTTGGGTACTTAGGCTATTGTCTCATGAAAGGGGCCTTTTAAAATATCTGACCATGTTGTTGAGAATTTTTAGGAGTTTTTATGAGTCTGAGGTCTCATATATATTTTTAATAATAAACACAATTAATAATTTAAGTTCCAAAAGTTTTCAACTGTAAAAGGTCTATTTGCCTATAAAATATCTATATAATTTTCAACTATTTGAATTATTTTTTGTTGTCTTAATGGAGATAGAAGCTGTAAAGCCCATAGAGATATTTAATCTTATTGTTTTTGCCTTGTTTATTTTAATCCTCCTATTCAAGGTGACTACGAGCTCTCCCAACTTCTCAGCAATGGATATGGGGCACAATATTTGGACTCGGCTACATTCATGCCCAAGTCAAATCAGCCCAGCCTAATGTCAAATCAGTGATTACATAATGCCAACTTGTTGCGGCTGCTGTAAAAGAAAATAGAGATTCACAAGTTACTCCTCGATATCCGATTCACGTTCCATCACCTGCAATGATCTCCATTCAATCTATTAACATAAACAAAAGGCATGCCTAAACAAAAGGCTGTTAATTTGCAAAACGCGGTAGACACTTCAAATTTTATGGTTAGAAAGTTTGACAGCAAATGGTTCATTTGGAAAAATTATATGATTAAATAATTTCTAACATATGAAATTGAATCCCCTTGGAACCTTTGGAACAAATGAAATTGTTTAAGTTTTGTAGTCATCATTTTAAATTATTTAAATTGTTTTATATATTATTTAATAATAATAATTGAAAAATATATAAACTTTTAGATATAAAGAATATAAGAAAAGTAAACATGTGATCTTAATTAACTTATATATATATAATATTAATAATAATAATAATAATAATAATAATAATAATTTCTAACACATGAAATTGAATCCCCTTGGAACCTTTGGAACAAATAAAATTGTTTAAGTTTTGTAGTCATCATTTTAAATTATTTAAATTGTTTTATATATTATTTAATAATAATAATTGAAAAA
>MU227781.1:444962-465534 GCA_018584345.1 Thuja plicata | reverse complement strand
ATTTTCTCTTAAATTTTAAATTTAATTTGAATAACTTATTACAATAAGAATAGTAGATATTCACAATCCCTACATAATCTACAAGCTGCTTCCGGGTTTGATCATGTGATTGTTTTTGCAAATAACTTGTTACACTTAATATCATCATATATATTATTAGCATTATGTTTTTTATTGATAATGAAAAATTTTCAACTACAACTTATTGATTTGATAATTTCATGACTCATATTATATCTAAAATATTTTTCTTTTTAATAATTCTCTAAGTCC
Organism: Thuja plicata; assembly: GCA_018584345.1. Classification (NCBI taxonomy): domain Eukaryota; kingdom Viridiplantae; phylum Streptophyta; class Pinopsida; order Cupressales; family Cupressaceae; genus Thuja; species Thuja plicata. The sequence goes on along the minus strand of MU227781.1, from coordinate 465,261 downwards.
TAAGATGTCTTTTCCAACTTTTATTAAATATGTCAACAAAAAAAAATTAATTAAATAAAATTTTCCAAATATTTAATTTTTTAAATAAATTATATCATCATAATAAAAAAAAACCTTTAAACCATATTACGAAATTAAGAGAAATTCTAACCAATAAATGAATATTAGAATTTTAGTGGCTTTATTAACTTTAATAGTTAATTAGAACAAAATTAGATTGAGTTTACTTCACTTATTTTTTTACTATTATAAGAATCTAAACCATAATTTTTTTAACTTTAGTCTTTAGGCTAAGAAGACACTCATTAAAAGGGACTTAAGTTCCTAATTGTTAGCGCTCCCACTAATGTAAAATTATTATTCTCTATATTCCTAAATATTCTTTCCTATTTTTTTGTATTGCCCATGGTTCAAATATTTTCTTTCCTTTTTCACTTATGTTTAGCTAGTTTGAGACCTTCGTAAGTCTAGTTCATTCAATTTTAGGTTATACATTTTTTGAGGCCTAGATTTGCAACTCATGCTCAAATTAATGCTCATTGAATTTTAGGTTATAACATTAGATTTTGAACATTATTAGGCCATTATTAGAAATCTTTTTTTGACAAGTTTTCTATGCTTCACTATATAAGATTGCAAATTAAAAATTAATTGTGTAACAAAGTGCCTAAAGTGTTGTACATTTCTTTAAAAATTAAATAACTCATAAAACTCAATATAATTTAAAAATATAAAATATACAATTTGATAAAATTATAAATATTTATAATTTTTTTCAAAAATAATTTACATAATGTTTGATTAAAATAATTATTTATATATGTATATATGAACTAACTTACAACATTTTTAGATATTACGTAGTACAAAATTAAAATTATATGATGAAATATGATGAACTTTCCAAAACCTCAAATATATCTGTCTCCTTCAAGTACTCTGCAAAAAAAAAAGGAAAATGTAGAAACATTCAATCAACTAGAAAAATGGGAAAATGTAGAAACATTCAATCAACTAGACAAAATGTAAAAATTTTCATTCAAACATACAACATTAAAAAGAATTGCTAAAGAGAGCTGCATTATTTACTTCTAATTTCACCGTGTTTCTATTCTTTCAATCATAATTTCCAGTTGGGTGGCTTTACTCTCTCAATTTTTGTAAAACACAGACGAGAAAGCAAGAGGCACAGGAGGTATAAGTGGAAATTCTGTTATTTCCGCAGACCAGATGGAGAAGGAAATTGGGCAAAACTAGGTGCTGGTGAAAAGGCAGGTGCCTATGAAAGGTCCTAATAAAATCCCTAATCAATTCAGTGCGATTGAATCAGAACTGCATAATCTACTGAATTCACAGAATCAACAGATGAAACGACTGCTTCATCAATGGCTAAGGCTGCTGGCTCTAGGCTTCTTCCACAATAATAAGAGGGGGGCCGCTGCTGGATTTACGAATTTGCAGAGCCGAGAAAGTCTGAATGCAGCCACAACATGTTCTGTTCGTAATTATGGTTGTGCGACTGTGAATTCCAAAACTTAACCACAAAAAATGGCGGGAAGGGCATTAAAAATAGGCAGGTATGCCCTCATTAATATATTGAGTGAAGATTATTGCAGGTAAGATAGGCAATGGATATTGGCAACTCAGCTGTGAAAGGTGATGGGACGTGAATCGACAAGTTACTCCTCCGTTTTCTTTTACGGCAGCCGTAGCAAGTTGGCATTACGTAATCACTGATTTGACATTAGGCTGGGCTGATTTGACTTGGGCAGGAATGTAGCCGGGTGCAAATATTGTGCCCCATATCCATTGCCCAACTTCTCAAGAGTCCTCTTAGTGAATATACTATACCAAGAATCAATTGTTAATATATTAACATGTCTATTTCTAATGTCTCTAAAAGCATCACACTCCACAATGAAGTGCTTTTTCTAATACACTACCTTGATTATACAAAAAAAACAAAAAACAAAAACAATTTCTTCCCATGCTTCTTTTGACCTTTTCCATGAGCCCAATTCACACTGTGAAAGTGATGAGAGTCAGTTCTTAATCGAACAATAAGAAATTTGAATCTCCATAGAATACAAGCCCCTATGTAGAGTTGAACAATATAATATTTATTCTTTCTTCCTAGCACTTCACCTATGTACACTTACACATTTATGAATAACAAAAGTCTTTTTCTTCATAGAATACTATAATGAACAAGATCTTGAAAAAGTGGAACAAGTTCCTATAGACCCTCCTCACTCACAACTTAAAAAAAATAAAAAAATATTCCATTTACTCATCCACTAAATACTAAATATTTTTAATATTTTAATTCATCCAAATCTTCTTTAACTCAAAATGTCATTGAAACCCTTAAACCGTATAAACTTAATTGCCTCCCGTTCATTTATTTCACTCATCATTTTCAAAAGCGTATAAAAGTAAATTTAGCTATAGATGTAAGTTGCAAATTTAGTTTCCCGTTCACAAGAAAAGAGCGTTGAAGATCTAGAGGTACAGTAGTGGCGCAGAGACACTAGCGAAGGTGTCATTGTGATCTCCATTGTTGTTGTGAGCAGAGCAGAACAGGTCATTACAACATGGCAAACAATCCTTCACACCTTCTTCCATCAGGTTTTCTTTTGTTTTTTGTTTTCACAGTTATAGACTGCTCTCAGCAATCCGGTATGTTTTGCATCACAAGGAAAATGTGTTGTGATGGTGGGTGCAGAGCTAATAGACAGGTGCATAGGATCAAAGATATGGGTGATCATGAAAGGCGACAAGGAGCTCGTTGGCACTCTTAGGGGCTTCGACGTTTATGTCAACATGGTTCTCGAAGATGTCACAGAATAGTTAGTCATTTTCACACCTTCAAATATGTTTTTTCTTTTAAATGCTTTTCAATTTGGTTGTATTTGTGGGTCTTTCTGTAGTAGGTAGGATTAAAAAAATAAAACAGAATGGCAAAAGGCTCTTGGGGATTTGATAGCACGAGTGCAATCATTTCAACCGCAATTGGGGTTTTGATTGAGAAACTCTCGTTCTTTTTGAAATATAATGGATGTTTTCACTATTGACTCTTAACCAAATGCTAATTTGATGTACGCGACCTATCTTGTGGAAATCGTAGCAGATGGCTCTCCATTTTCCTTATATATCGCCATATGCTGTTTAGGTTTGGTGGAGCTAATTTTATGACAGCTGTAAGAGCCGAAAGGCCATTTTATTCTAATGCCGACTTTACTGCTGGTCTTTTTGTTGTTGCCTGTAGGACCTTTTTTTTCCTTAATCTTGGTAAAAATTGGGGAAGGTTATGAGTATTTAATGAAGAATGAGGAATGCCTTTGGAGGTATTCTTCTGTGGGATAATCTTAGATGATATTATTATGCAAAGTATGCTCGGACCACATTTCTAAGATTAAAACCTCAGCAATGCTCACTGTACCCCATTAAACACTGGTCAGGTTCTTAGAGTCTCCCTTTTTACCATTACATTACAACTTCGTTGACAATGATATCTCATTAATCATTAATGTAAGGTCTCTTTTATCAACTTCAACTTCTATTCCTCGCCGCCACTTTTGTATTGAAAAAATGCAGAAAAAACAGAGAAAAAGCTGTTTTCTAAATTTAAAGACATTTTAATTGTATATAGATACAGAGAGTAAATAAAAATGAGAGTTTAACCCATGAATTTTGCAATAAGGATTTTGTCATAAATTGCATTGCCCAATGCATACTGCATGGTACATAATTATAAAGGATAACTGCATATAATAATTTCAAAATTTATATTAAAATAAAATAACCTTAACAGTAAGTAAAATTGCTGATTTTTTATTTTCCTTTTAGGATTACTACGAGGAGTTTTTTGGGTAAAAAAACCCTAACCTGGACCTTAAATGCTTATTTTTTTTTTCTTTTCAACATTTAGGGTTGGGAGTTAGGGCCTTTAATGCTAAAAAAATGGTATACTCTTTTGATCGAAAAGGATTTGGAAAACATTTGAAAATAGGAAAACAGGAATGGAGAACAAGTTTTAGATTCAAGGACAAGTGTTCAATAGTGCTGTAGACTACACTAGACATAAATGACAATGCAAGAGAACTTGAGCTGATACCATAACATGGGTGTGCTAGTGTCCACGATTGCACGGATATTAAATCTTGGAATTCAAATTGTAGAATCATCGATTTAACCTCTAGTGATTGTTGATGTTCACCTAGGGCTCGACAATACTCAACTATGCATTGGAAAAAACTATAAATATTAAGTAAAGCTTGTTTGAGAGAATTCAATCATTGTTAGTTGGAGAAGTTGGAATTATTGTATATTTGTTCTTGTAGGAGAAATAAGCAAAAGTAGAAGGCAAGATTGCTCACTTGGTATAATAATCTCTTTGCAATGTAATAAAGGAAACTAGCAAGGCACTTTATCACTACCAAAACTGGTTTTCCCTCTACGTTGAGGGTTTTCTAAGATAAAACCACGCGTCGTGAGCTGTTTCATGTTTAATTATGTTCAAAGCATAGCATCTCTTAACAATATGATCTTTTCATTTGCAAAGCAAGTGGAATACTATAAATATTCTAACTGATTTTTAAACTCGAAAGTAGAGTTCATAGCTTAATTTTTGTATCAAAGTGGTTTAATCATTTATGGATTTTTGAAAGGATTTTGCATGATTGTAACAAGACCAACAAGTGCAACCGTGCAGGAGTTGAATGCATGTGTCACAACATTAAAAGGCCACTTCAAAGGAATCATAGAAAAATAATAATGAAATAACAGAAAATCAGGAATGATTTAGGCAACAAGAAAAGCATGAGTAGGCAACAAGGTAAAATGGAAGATGAACAAACTTCCTTCTGTGAGTTGCTCAAAGCAATGACAAATAAATTTTGTATTATCATAGATGATATGTAAGAAGAAGATTTTTTAAATTAACCTAATATAGAGGCAAAAAATGTGCATATTTATAAGATTGAAAGAAAAGTAGAAACGAAACATTTTAATGGACAAATTAATGCAAAAATATGAGAGAAATAGATTAAGTAGTGAGAAGACTATTTTAGTTGTGCATAAAATAAATGAAGATCAAAGGATTAATTTTGTATGCCTTCAGATGATAGTGTTGGCAATATGCATAAGTTGTACAGTGTTGTCATTGATGTCAAGCTATGTTGGAGACAATATCAAGTGATTGAAGTTTATTACGAAATGTTGAGATGATGTCCAAGTGCTTGTATGAGTTTTTGTCAAGGGTCTGGTAACTAGGTAATTGTATTTTGGTCTGCAATGCCCCACACCATAACATCTTGGCTTGTGGCTTTAGTATGTGTATTATGAATGTACAAGGAAGATACATTCCAAGTTTTGAATGCTCAATCCTTTTGTAGATGAAATGGTGAATGATTGTGTCGGTCTGTACAGGGATAGAGTATTACAATTTAAATATGTTTTGTTGATGACAAATGAGGATATGTTGTGCATCGCAAGTGTTTTTGGTGGTCCGCATGGTGAATCAAGGTTGAACAGTTGGCTTGCTTCACTTGTTCTATATTCCAGAGTCGATTTGAGTGTTTTGGGACCCTGTGGTAGTGTGCAAAGATTAATGCAAAATTTTGGGAGAGCTTGAAGGTCATGTCAACTTGGTTTCGTGGCGCACATGCTTTGTTTTCCTTCCGCAAGGCATTTGAGATAGAGTTCTTGTTTGACAAATTGTGCGCTACATGTTTCACCCATTTAGGGCGAACTAATTAATATATTTGTATGTTGCAGAGGATATATATATATATATATATATATATATATATGTTCAAATCTTTTTTGTGGAATGTAGCAATGTGTGTGAAAGGTGTATGGAATAAGTGCGAAGGTGTGCAAGTGCAAGTGCGAATACAAGAAGACGATCAGTGAATGTTGTGAAACATAATGATAAAGTTAGTTTTTTGATGTATGAAACAAATAACTGTAATCAACATTCTTGAGAATACCTTTCTACTACAGTTCATCAAATATATTCATTGTAATGATATGGTATTGTATCTTGCTCTGAAGAAGTGATCTTCAGTCCACAAGTCTTTTGTATCTTGCACTAAGGCAATGCGTCTTAGCAGTAAGCCAAAACAATCATTGTAAACAATTTTCATATAGTGTTTGGATCTCACTGTGGTTTTTCCCTCCTTGGGTTTTTCACGTAAAAATCTTGGTGTTCTTGTGTGTTGCATGTTCTGTTCTTGTTATTTACTTTTGCATATGTGATGAATGGATTGAATGGGTAATAATTGATTAAGTTTTTTAATATATGTCGATTGATTAAGGTTCTTGAAGTAATAGTTTAACAACTGAGGTAGATCTTATATTTGAACATATAAGGTCCAAAGCAAGACTAAATAAAATGTTTAATTCAGAGAAAGACTTAGATGCCATGGAACCTGAAGTATGGGATGTTGAGGAAATAATAGATCACGAAGGAGAACTTAGATTTGGTCTTGATGATTTGAAAGATGCCAGAGCTCTATGTAGAGAATATCAAGATAAGCTTAAGAAAGCAAAAGATGACATTGTCCATCTAAAGATTCAATTTGAAGGAGAGAAGATTATTGATTGTCTGGAAACCAAGCTACATGACAAATCTGTTGAATGCACTAAGCTTGAGGAAGAGGTTACCTTGAGCAAGGAGTTGAAGGATGCAAAAGAACAAATTGACAAAGGATTGAAACTCAAAAGTAGCAGTGATTTGTTGGATGAAATGCTTAGCTTTTAGAAAACACCTAAGGAAAATGGTTGTCTTGATTTTGATAAAGGAAAAAAAGTTCTAAAACTTACAACAAAGATGACAAAGGCAAGGAAAAGGTCAAGAATGAATCCAAGAAGACAAAAGAAGATCAAAACAACTTCACTCCAGTCTGGAACAATAATTTCTAGAAGTGGGAGCGATTGGTTGAAGGATACAAAAGAACAAATTGACAAAGGATTGAAACTCAAAAGTGGTAGTGATTTGTTGGATGAAATGCTTAGCTTTTAGAAAACACCTAAGGACAAGGGCGGTCTTGGTTTTGATAAAGGAGAAAGTTTTGAAACTTACAACAAAGATGACAATGGCAAAGAAAAGGTCAAGGATGAATCCAAGAAGACAAGAAGATCAAAACAACTTCACTCCAGTCTGGAACAAGAACTTCTAGAAGTTAGCTCGTGCTCAAACCAGGTATTCTCAATCCTTCAACAATAATTGTTTTTCTTGCAACAAGTTTGGACATAGAGCTAGTGAATGTAGAAACAAGATCAAATCTTCAAGACCTCAACCCTTTAATGGTCAATGCTATGCTTGTAACAAATTTGGACATAAAGCTAATGAGTGCAAAAGTAGAATGATGCAAAATGGTTCCATAAGGATGAATGGTAGAAATGCTCAACCATTTAATTGTTATTACTATACATGCAACAAATTTGGGCACAAGACTGTTCTACTTGTTACAATTTTAATAAATAAGGATGCAGTTTATATTGAGGACATTAGTGCATACATCCATGTGCTGTTAACTGAGATCGGTTATATGAAGTTCAATGATTTGTTTTTGAAGTTGGTTGAAAGCGATATGAAGACATTTAAACCCGAGTACAAGCATATTCTAGAAAAGGGTTTGGATATCTGGAAAGATTTTTGGATTTCAGCTGTGAATACGAATGGATCAAGATTATATTGAGTAGAATGCATAGTGATGTGATGTATCTAGACAGGTCGCATAAGATTACTAACGATGCTATTAGGGCATTGACAGGGTCGAGTGCTTTTGGAACCGTTCTTTCTAGTATTGAAGTCAGTGAAAACTAACATGGTTACTAAGCTAACCAGTGCACAGTTTAAATTGGAGCATGGTAGTAGAAGACATCATAGATCCCGGTGTTCAATATGTTACGAAGGGTATTGCATATAAAATCTATTTCTAGAATCGTGAGGGTACCACAATTGCCACCACCATCCACACGACTTATTAGACGGTGATATATGGTGCTAACTTTGTTTTGTGCAAGTTGTTGAGGGAGCAATTTTTGGACAACCTAGAAAGAACTAAGAAGACAAAACACTCGTTTAGGTTTGGGTCGCTTATTATATGTTTAGAATTTTTGTTCTTGAATTAGTTACTGAATATCAAGGATAGGCAATGGAACAAATTTTCTCCTGTCGCATCACAAATAAAAGAAAATGTAAGGAGTTTTGGAGATGATGCAATTGCATATAACACTTTGTATTAGGGTTTCTTCAAGAATTTGCAAATGGAAATGGAAGAAAGGGAAAGATTTTCCTTGGATTTGGTCTGGAAATATAAGGATGAAGTCCGACTCTTGGTAGACAAGGACCATTGTTACATAGAGGCTGTAGAAAGAACATGTTGGTCTTTTGAGCTTCCATATGAAGTTACCATTCAAGATGCATAGAAAAATATTGACATTTTGTTACAGATGCCTAAAGATCTAAATGAGGAAAGATTTGGTATTGCAGAACTAATGACCAAAATCATTAAGAAGAAAGGTTAAGAAAGGAAATGACAAAAGAATGACAATCTTTTCAAGAAAATAGATTTACCCTGTGTGTCAGAAGCTTTTGGAATGGCTCTTTTGGAAGAAGGTAGTAACAGACAAGTTCATAGAAGATCCACCAAATCTGCTTCTGTCACTCCACTTGTTGTGAAGAAGTGTTCCTCTAGAACTCCTGTCAAAGAAAAATAAGTTGAGAAGACCCTAGGCCCAAAGCCAAAGCTAGAAGAGAAAAGATCACTCTGGAAGTAGATGAAATTGATGTTGGCAATGATGAGGAAGATGAAGAAGAAAAGGAAAAATATGTTGTAAAGGAGAGAGTGAAGAAGACATAGGAGGCAGAAGAAGAAGAGGAAGAGGAAGAGAAAGAAGATGTGGAACCTCTTGTGCAGAAGAAGTCCAAAGTCTCTTCGACAAAGACCACTATAGAAAAAGGAAAAGGAAAGGAGAAGAAGAAAACTGAGGATACTCCTCCAACCGCCACCACATATATGCCTCTAGATCTTGAAAGTTTAGTAAATGCTATAGCCAAACATGATTCACTTGAGATGACTGTAAATTTGTACGAAGATGCTCCTCCAATAGATGAGGCTACAATTGAGAAGTCAATTATTCTATATATGATAACCTTTAATGTGAATTTGGATGATATCGTAGACAAGCTTTCAAAGGGACTTAGAGATGCATTGATTGCAGAAAGACAAGAAACGATATTGGTAGAAGCATAAATCTGAAAACAAGCCTTAGATAAGATGTGTTTCTCTGTCCCATGAAGGTAAGATAAAGATCTCCCATGTACTTAAGTTCAGAACAAAGGAAAGGGTTAATACCCTTATGGGAAAAGATTTGGAAGACATCTATCGGATAATATGCATATAGAAGAAAAGACATTGAAGTTGTTGCAGATCTGAAGATGGTTGAGACAACTCCTATAAAGAAGATTGATGTGGAAGAAGGTCCATTAGATACATCTCTTCGGGACATCACAATGAATGAGGAAACAAGAAGAGTGTTTGAGAGAACACTGGAGAAGATGCTGTTGGCAATATGCTAGATACAGAGAAGGATCTAGATGAGTAAAAGACTGCAGAGGAGAGCTCCAACAACGGAACATAAGAGAAAGGAAAGATGCAGATTAATGAATCTTTTGAACCCTTTGGTGGTTAATTGAAAGACCTCTCGAGTTTGCAGATACAATTTGAACCAGTAGTGACTACAAAAGTTTTGCAAGTGCGAATGCAACAAGTCAAATGGACATGACCATACTTACCCCTCTTCATAAGTTACATCTTGGTGGCATACTCCATCACTTTGATAGAAAAGAGTTTATTAAATCACAAACCCCTCTTCATAAGTTACATCTTGGTGGCATACTCCATCACTCTGATAGAAAAGAGTTTATTAAATCACAAATGTAGAGCATTGAGTTAGAAGAGGTTACAATTAAGGTCTTACATGAATGGCTTCGGGAAGTCACAATATATTCTTCTTTGTTGAGTGTGCAACAACTGAAAATGTTGCTTGATCCTTTCAAAGAATATGCTTCTAAATTGGAGGCTAATGTACAAAAGGATGTAGAGAAAAGAATGGAGTAAAAGAGGTAATAGGATATTGTGGACAAATGTGTAATTGCACACAACAGGTTGCAAGACAACCTCAAAGAGTTCAAGAAATGTGTAGATGAGGTGATTGCAGTTTATCAATTTTGTCATAGATGGCTAGTATCCACCAAAAACATAAAAGATTGGATAGACTCAATTGAGTCTCAAATTGTTCAGATGTCTAGTGCTTTAGATTTGGAAAAAGGACAATGATGATACTAGAAGGGTACAAATAGAGAAGCTCTACCTGCAAATGTCCTTGCTGGTAGATCAAAAGTAGAAAATCAAGAAGCAGTTCAGTTAGTTAAGAGACATTGTTGATATGAAGCTCATTGGCTTGGTGAAATTACTTGATGAATAAGAAAAGTTAGATTAGGAGATAAAAGCTCCAAGCTCAATAAAAGAGGCCGAAGATCTTCTGTTGTAGATTGAATGTTAAAGTAAAAAACTAGCCTCTGCAAGAGATGAATGGAAGATCACTTGATTTAACTCAAAGTTATCTATCAGGGCATCTTGCCTCCATAAAAAAGAGTTGCCCATTTTTGCCAGTAAGTCAATTTTTTGCTCTTATACATATGCATAAGAATTGTTGTGTTAAGGTGCATTTTTTTGCATTCGGGGCACTGCATTGTATCTAGTTAGTACACTAAGGGGGGAGAGGTAATACAGTTAGGGGGAGCATATCCAGTGAATAATGTTGTAGAGATGATACCCTTTGCCCTTGAGAATAAAGGGGGAGTGTTGCAAAGATGATACAAGTGTTGCCACCAATGATAGAGGGGGAGATTGTTGGCAATATGTATAAGTTGTATAGTGTTGTCATTGATGTCAACCTATGTTGGAGACGTAGTATCAAAGTGATTGAAATCTATTGCATAATGTTGAGGTGATGTCGAAGTGCTTGTATGAGTTTTTGGGTAAGGGTGACGGTTCCGGTAACAGGGTAACTATATTTTGGTCCACAATGCTTTGCATCATAAATCTTGGCTTGCGGTTCAGTATGTGTATTATGAATCGACAATATGTGTATTATGAATCTACAAGGAAGGTACATTCCAAGTTTTAAGTGCTCAATTCTTTCGCAAATGAAATGCTCAATGACTATGTGTTAGTGTGTACAGAGACAAAGTACCCATTGATGGAATGCTTTGCATTCCTTTGTCGATGATGGTTTTGTGCTGTGGCTTTCAAATATGTTTTATTGATGACAGATGATGATATGTTGTGCATCACAAGTGTTTTTGGTGGTCCGCATGGTGAATTAAGATTGAATAGTTGGCTTGCTTCACTTGTTGTATATTTTGGAGCCGATTTGAGTGTTTTGGGACTGTGTGGTAGTGTGCATAGATTAATGCAAAGTTTTGGGAGTGCTTGAAGCCCGCGCTGACTTGGTTTGGCGGTGAGTACGCTTTGTTTTCCTTCTGCAAGGCATTGGAGATAGAGTTTCACCCATTTAGGCAAACCTAATTAGTATATTTGTATGTTGTGGAGGATATTTATATGTTCACATCTTTTTTTTGGAATTTAGAAATGTGTGAAAGGTATATGGAATAAGTGAGAAGGTGTGCAAGTGCGAATACAAAGTAGATGGTCAGTGAATGTTGTGAAACATAACGAAGTCAGTTTTGGATGTATGAAACAGAGAACTGTAATCAGAATTTTTGAGGATGCCTCTTCTATTGCAGCTCATCAAATATATTCATTGTATCTTGCTTTGAAGAAGCGATCTTCAGTCTGCAAGTCCTTTGTATCTTGCCCTAAGGCAATGCGTCTTAGCCTGCAAGTTAGGAGTTGTAAGCTTCCATGGCAGTGAGCCAAAATAATCATTGTAAACAGTTTTCATATAGTGTGAGTTGGATCTCACTGTGGTTTTCCCTCGGGGTTGCCATGTAAAAAACTTGGTGTTCTTGTGTGTTGCATGTTTTGCTCTTGTTATTTACTTCTGCATATTTGATGAATGGATTGAATGGGAAATAATTGATTAAGTTTTTAATGTATGCTGATTAACCTCCCCTCTCAGCATCCAGAGGTTTTCAACAAATTGACCATGCTCATGAATGATGTGAGGCATATGTTGCAAAGTGTAAAAAAGGAAAAAGTCAATAGTTGATAAATGGGAAGAACTCATAGAATTAATAAGAAGATATTTCTATCTTGTAGGACATAAGATAGATCAAAAAATGTAATGGATGTATTACAAGCAACAAAATGTTCACATGGAATTCTAGCAATAGGCTATGGCGAATGGGATGGATCTTGAAGAGGAGAATACAATGAGAAAAAAATATTGAACTCTACAGTCACATACAAAGGAGGGTGGTTACCATTAATCCAAAGGACTTGGATGAGGGATGCATCCAAGCATATTTTGTAGAGTAGAAGATGTATGAATGAGATTCATCTAAATTCGAAGGGAAATATTAAAAAATGGAAAACAAGGAAGGGTAATACAATAGTGCACAAAGAGGATAACAATGATGATATAAAGGACACAAAGACTCATTGTATTTATTGCAATTTAGATGGGCACGTAAATTCAAAATGTTGGAAACTCTTGAACTAAATCCCAAGAATAAAAATATGTGTAAAGAAATGATACAAAGAAACCTATGTTAACTATTTATAAGGTGATATGGAAATATAATAAGATGGTTCAGATATAAATGACAAACTTGGATTTGTGGCCACTAAGGAAAATGAACTTGAAGAGATGAATTTTGTTGTCTTGGAGTTACACATTAAAAAGAACAGAATTAATGCTTGTCTAGATCTAGGGTTTTAGCATTTAGTCTTATTTGAGAAAATTTGGTCAATAGGCTTGGGCTTAAAATAGAGGAGCATCCATATCCATACCCATTGGGATGGGTTAAAAGAGGTGTAGAGATACAAGTATATAAAATTGCAAAGTAAAAATTGGGATAAATACACAATACATAGATGAGATAGAAGTTGAAAACATTCCCCTTGATGCTTTTGATATTGTTCTTGTTACTACATATCGCTATGTAAGAGATGCTATAAGCACGAGGAGAGCTAGTATGTATAGATGGGTCAAGGATGGGATCAAATATATAATCGAAGGACACCAGAGTAGGGCCAAAGTTGCTATAATAAGTGCCAACAAAACAATGAAATAAATTGAAGAAACTAAACAATTTTGCTTAGTTTTGCTGAAAGGTAAGAATAAAAATATAACTTAAAAGTGGGCCACTTTATCATGATGAGCCATGGCCTTGAGGAAGTTCGAACCTCTAGAGGAGGATTCAAAAATGAAATAAAGTATTTTAATGTTTTAACTTTTAAGAAATAAAATATTAAAAGCCTAAGAGGGCCGACTTGCTTTTCGAGGGATAGAAATTAGAATAAAGGAGGGAATTGGGTTGGAGAATGGATTGACGCCAGGTTATTTTGCAAACACAATTTGGAAGAAGCTTGGATGAGAGCTTTCAGCAGATCTTCCCTTTCCGAGAACGAAAACTCTCAGAGAAATAATTGCCTGCAGGTGTGAAATAGCACCCAAGGGTTTCCAGTTGGATAGATCAGATAGATTTCATTTGGAGGGGACCAAATTCGTATGGAACTGCATTAGTGTCAGAGTTGGATCAGAGGAATAATTCCATCAGACTGCAGAACAGGGATGCAAATTGTAGTTTTCATCAATTTTGAGTTTTTGGAGCTAGCCATACCACTTAGTTTGACATGAATTCAACCCAGTTTGGACGTAGGCTGCTAGAATTGGAAATCTGGGCATAACTACTACTGATCTGGGTAGAAATCTCAGTCTACAGCAGTCAGCAAGTATTATTCAAGAGCTCCTGAGGGTTATATTTGGTGTTACCAGCCGTACATGAGCTGCAGCTGCACATAGCCATCCGTACCTCATCAAATTGCAGCATCCTGGTTACAAATCAGAGACATTAGACTGCTGCAGCAGTGAACACAAGGGTAAAATCAGACATTTGGCATTGCACTTCAGTTTCCATGCGTGTGGAGAAGACGGGTGCTGGAAACTACATTGTTTTCTGAATGTATGAAACCATAACCTGGTACGATTACTCTAGAAACTAGAAATAAATAAAAGCTGGTTGGTTTCCTATTGCATTTAGTTGATAGCAATTGTCACTTTCAGTATTTCACGAGTTGTTTATTTCATTGCAAAACATTATTGTGAAAAAACCAAAAAAATTGAAAAAAGCCTGCAAAAACCCAAAAAATCAACCGTCAAAAATTTAAAAAATCAGGAAAAAGCAAAAAATTAGACTTACCAGCAAAAGCAAGAAAAGGTTAGAATTTGCCAAGTTGAATTCTGATGGCAGCCATTATAGTGGTATTAGAGCACAGATATTCCTGCCATCCTATGCTTTCAGCGGAAATTCAGAATTTAAATAATGGGTTCATATGTGCAGAAGAAGATGGAAGAAATTCTTAGCATGCTTGAAGAATATGACACACTTCGCCAAGCTATTAAGGAAGAATTATATTTCAATGGTTTCAAACTTTCATGAACCACCATCCGAGATTGTGCTACAAGACTGAGTTTGCAAAGAGAGTATTATATTATAGCTCTTGATCTATTGGCTTCGGAAGAGGGTAGAAAAGCTACAAGTGAGGAGTTTGATAACGATACCGATGAAATGCATGCACCCACCATTGATGAGATCCTTAATGTTTCTTACGGAGCTAGTGACAGTGTTGAGATCAGTCAGGAGCATGTCGCAGGCACACGGGTTAGCACAGATAGAGTTGTTTCTATTCCTGAGAAGGAACCTGATGTATCTTCAGTTGCAGCTGACTATGAGCATGAAAATGGTGATTTTGATAACTTGGACCCACAGTACACCATTGGAAGTGATGGTGAGGACGTACAAGATAGTTCGGACAGCGATGGAGTCATTTATGACAGAGATGATAATTCCGATCTATACCCTCACCATAGCAGCATACCACCTCCACAAATTCAGAGTTTGGAATTCTTCTGTAACCCATTGTTCGAGATGGATGTTGAGGAGTCTTATGACAACCCGTTGTATGAGATGGGAGGTGGAATACCATCTGGTTCTAGTATTGCACATGGAAATGATAATATGGTATGGGCTTTGATAGATGATAGAGGCCATGGGTTGGAGTGTGATTCCCAATTTGAGGTTGATCCTACTTCACATGGGGTGAGTGGTTACTCACCAGGGAGACCACCGGATGTGATATATGCAGAGATGAGGAGGTAGACCTAGAGTGCATAGGGCATATCACGGCACTTGGAAATGTGGCTTCTTTATGTGATGCATTGGTCCTTAGGGATCGATCTTGGTTTGACATCCATGTTGGAGATTCTCAACAAGAAGCTATGGAGGTGGTTGGGAGTCATAGGGATGACCCTTGGAGCTACGAGGATAAGATTTTCAGACTTGCAGGTGCTCTTCACCTTCTTACCAGCCACATTGTGTTCCATAGGTTTCATCTACAGGTGGATTTGGGCGTTTTTTTCAATAGAGGATGGTCCATTGATTATATTGTCACATTTGAGAGTGTTCCCAAGGCAAGGAAAGACCCATATTTTTAGTTGTGAGCTCACTGATTGGTTGCAGACCCGTCTTATCAGTTTGTGGTTTGCCCTTATACCAGAGAGTTGGCAAGTTCTTGGTCAAGGCAGTGAGAGTTCACAGTTTCAGACTTTGTGGGGTTTTTTTCCAGTCACTTCTAAGGCAACCTTGAGCATAGCGTTGTTCAACATTCATTCTAAGACTGTGGGCCATTCTTATGCTGGGAGTGAAGTGCTGAACCTAGTGATATCAGGTTGTTCTTCACAGATCTCAGTTATGGGCAGCAACATTGTCACCCAATATTCATGAGTTAGCGATATATACTCTTGAAAGGGCAAATAATATGGACCCTCTATACATTGATCATGATGATTTTGAAGAGCCCTGCAAGAAAATACCTTGGGGTTTCGAGATAAATCTAGAATCGGTGGTGTTTGTTGACTCCAAAGGAAGCAAAGGAGAAGATCATAAAAGTCTGATTTTGGGCAGTGTTAGTGTTTTTTCTTATTTTCCTGAGACTTCAGCCTTTAAACATGGAGCGACGGATGGGGAAGAATCTACAAGTGTGAGCACTCAAGATGCAAGTGTTGGGCATGAAATTTTCCACAATGATGCATTTAGAGGTAGTGGTGATATGATTCGAAAATGTGGCAACCACTCTGATTACTATGACAGCAATCATACTTCTTACCATCATGGTTTGGTAACAACATCATTACTTGGAGTTGTTGATATTACAGAATCTACCTATGCTAAACACTTTAGTTGTTGGTGATAGACATGAGGAATACTTTATGGATCCAAGTCATATGGAAATTGGACAGTTGGTGAATAAGCCTTTTCTTGCAGCCAATTATATAGAGAATTGATAATTTATTGGACAAGAAATAAGGTATGACCAGAAAAGTTTTGTTGTATTACTGATTTTGGGCTCATCGTTAATGAGATGCCACAATTGGTAAACAAATTGAAGGCCCAATTTGGATTTAGGAGAGGAAGAATGGCAGATATACACCATGGGGCAGCAAGGAATGAAGTTGGCAGCGCTCCACTGATTGATACAGCTGGCAGCCCTGAGAAAGGGAGTGTGAGAGTCCTCGGTCGCCCTTGGAGGGGATATATGATGGATGAAGAAAACATCATGGCTCATGTAGAAGACAGCAGTACTCATGTTTATACGATTGGGTTGGAGCTCTCACATTGGTGATTGATGGTTGTTTTTTAATTCTCATTACAGAGGATTCAGTTTGGTCCTTCAGGACAGCAGCTAGTTGGAGGATTTGGGAAGTTTGGGACTACCTAACTTTTGTTGGAGGTTGGTACAGTGCTGGGATTCCATCCTCTTCTGACATTGGGGATACTAGTTGCATTTTTTCGAGTGAGAGTTTCAGTTGGATGGATGTTGTTCTAAATTGTACCAGCAGTATGTGGTGGATGAGCATGGTTGATAATGCACCCATGATGAGCTCTCTTCACATCAATGAGAGCTTATTCCCATATAGATGGACATCTAGCATTGGCACACTCCTAGATGATATACAGTTGAACACAGTGAGCAGGATTAATCGTTATTCTCAAGGTGTTATCTTTGACATTTGGGAATTAAGTGTAGGTCTCATCATTCCAGCCTTGGTTGGTTGATCATAGAGTCGAGCTAGTGATTGATCTTCACTTTGAGGGTGTTAGGTTGGTTGATGATTGTGACTCTGCTACATGGCTGGGCAGAGTATTTTTTGGGGTGCCCAGGATCACAATAAGAAGTGAGGTTGATTTCAGGGTTTCTTCTGGGGTGCTTTGGCAGGAGACATTCCATGACATTGATTTCAGTCCTTTCAGGTATTTCAGTCTGGGATTTGATGATGATCACTTTAGGGAATTCCAAGAAGGGAGACTGCAGTTTTGGCACAATGGGTTTTCAGTTATGATCAGAGTGGCGCAAGATTAGCATGGTGGATTTCTTTTGAGATTGTCGTAGGACCTTGTGATCTTTCTTGATTTCAGTTTGGTACAGTTGGTTTATTGGAGATTGTACTGGCATTGAGGACAAGCAATCTTTGGGGAGAGTGGATTGTAATGTCCCAATTTTTGCACTTTCCTTAGTGTCAGTGTTTCTAGCAGGGTTGGCCTAATATCCTGTTCCCGTAGGCCAGCAGATTACATAGGGGACCCGTTCAAGGGCTTATGGAGACATATCAGGGCTTTGTGAGTCAGTTTGACCAGGTTTGGGTAGTCTCCTAGATTTTAAGAGGAATCCGTATTTTTTAGGGATGATATGGGAGTTAACAGGGACACACCAGGAGACCTCCAAGATCGTCCTGAACACTTCTGGCATAGTTCCTATTTTTTAGGAGAGTTCCTAAATTTTAGGAAGGGATTGCCAATTAGCTCGCAGTGGTCAGACAACATCAGCGGACTGGGGGCATCAGACAGAATCCAGATGAGTGAGCTATGAATAATTGGGAAATAATTTAATAATTTTTTAAGTTAGAGATAATAAAATAATAAGAAATGTGATTATTTTAATCACTTTATGATATAATAAGTTATCATAATATTTGGCCCAAGTCCCTAGGCATTAAAATAAAGCCATAACTTAAAAGTGGGCCACTTTATCATGATGAGCCATGTCCTTGAGGAAGTTCAAACCTCTAGGCGAGGATTCAAAAATGAAATAAAGTATTTTAATGTTTTAACTTTTAAGAAATAAAATATTAAAACCCTAAGAGGGCCGACTTGCTTGGAGGGAAAGAAATTAGAATGAAGGAGGGAATTGGGTTGGAGAATGGATTCATGCCAGGTTATTTTGCAAACACAATTTGGAAGAAGCTCGGATGAGAGCTTTCAGCAGATCTTCCCTTTCTGAGAATGAAAACTCTCAGAGAGATAATTGCTTGCAGGTGTGAAATAGCACCCAAGGGTTTCCAGTTGGATAGATCAGATAGATTTCATTTGGAGGGGACCAAATTCATATGGAATTAGATTAGTGTCAGAGTTGGATTAGAGGAATAATTCCATCAGACTGCAGAAAAGGAATGCAAATTGTAATTTTCATCAATTTTGAGTTTTTGGAGCTAGCCATACCACTTAGTTTGACAAGAATTCAACCCAGTTTGGACGTAGGCTGCTAGAATTGGAAATCTGGGCATAACAATTAGAATTTGCCAAGTTGAATTCTGGGGGCGGCCATTACAGAACAATAGGCATTTACTACAATTTGGTAGGGGTTTCTCTCATAAAAGGAACACTTAATTTGTAACGACCCACAAATTGAGATCACCAAACTTTATTTAGAGGGGTGAAACTTGTGATCAAAGCATATATTAAGTCTTGCAAATTAATTTATCTCTGATGAACTCCAAAGATACTCATTAATGTCTAAGGAAACAG
Source organism: Thuja plicata (assembly GCA_018584345.1). Lineage (NCBI taxonomy): Eukaryota > Viridiplantae > Streptophyta > Pinopsida > Cupressales > Cupressaceae > Thuja > Thuja plicata. Next base: position 446,195 of record MU227781.1, on the reverse strand, counting down.
ATTGACTCACGTTTCATTGAAAGCCCATGCTTATTTGTGAACTTGGTTAGAGCTGATCCTGACACATGAAAGTCAATGTGTCCTGGATTTCATAGGTATGGTTAACTAACACACTGCATCCAGAATTTAACATCCTTATCAACTATCACTATATCAAATGAATTTCAAGCAGTTGTCAACTGTTATTTGACTGGTCCAAAAACAATACAGTAGCTACATGCCACTCAGCTAGTGGAAGCATCTTGCATTGGGTCAATTGTCACTTGATTAGGTACAATACTTACGCATGAATCAAATGTTACTTGATCATCATGACAATCCTCATTGTTTAAATGTCGCTTGAGCAATGTTGCACATGGAGGTTACAAGTCTTCTCTTGATGATCAACCACCAAATCTGTTCATATAAGACTGTATACAGCCCCATTGGAGATTTGTGTGACAGCCTTCACATCTAAACATTTCATTTTGCTTCTTTCACCATAATTCCTTTTGCTTTATATTTCACATCTGCAGGGTGTCCATTGTTCAATTAAGGTTTTAGGGTTATGCCTTGTGGGCCAGGAAGTGGAATTGGCCTTCCATGCTCTTGGGCTTGATCAAGGAGGGCAACCAGCCTCCAAGGTGAACTGAGGGATGGAAGGGTGACTGACCCTCCATGTTCTCAGCAAGTCAAGACGGTCAGACTTGGGTATTGCATGTTCGCAAACACTTCCAAGAAATTCATATGTGATTTTTTGCTATGAGGAATATGCTATGATGTATTGATTCCAATATTATTGATGTTATGATTTATTGGTCTAGATATTATGATGTTTTATGTATGAATTTGAATATTATCATGATTTCATGTTATTTTATTTGAAAATTCAGTGATCAGTATTTTTGCTATTTTATAATATCGTGTTGGCTTGGCTTTTGTATATATTTCATAGTATTTTTGTCCAAGCAAGCATTTCTGTAATTACTAATAATTTATTCTTATAGTTTAGGCCTCTCAATGCCTATACATAGAGATCATCTCTTCTTTGTTTGACACATTGAAACAAGAGGGTTTTGGTACGAGTGCATGTATGACTCACTAGAGGATATTAGAAAGGGCTCCTTTGACTCACTGTCCCATTTCAATTGTGTATTAATCCAACGATATGCTAGCACTATTACTTCTTTTTCAGAGCTTTAGTCTGTTTTGGATTAAAGCAAAATCGGGTTTTGAAGGCCCCCCCCCCCCCCC
>MU227781.1:403414-444388 GCA_018584345.1 Thuja plicata | reverse complement strand
CAAATCTGCCAAAATAGGGGACACCATCTCATGCTCCGGAGAATCCTCATAGTTAACCAAGGGAACAATATTAAAACCATAACCCCTTCTCCCGATAACAGGTGAGGAGGAGGGATCAACAACTTCCTCCAGCACCGAGACCTTCTTTATCTGTTCCTCCGCCTCATTGATGGAAGGAGTCGGCGAGCCATGCGCCGAGGCAGGCATCTTATTTTGTTCGTCCTTCAAACCTTCGCCATAGAGATCCACCTGAATCCCAATCTCCTGCTCTTCCCCATCAATGTCCTCCATCTCCTATTCCTCATCCCCTTCCTTCTCCTCCTGCCCTTCATCATACCCTCTCCCTCGTCCTGCTCAGAATCCCCGCCCTTATCCTCCTCATCCCTTTCCCCAGCTTCTTCCCCACTGTCATCATCGACAGTATCCATTCCATTGTCAATTTCCTTATCTTCCTCCTTATCAAATTTCACCTTTTTCGTCGATTTTCGCTCAGAATGAGCAGAACATTCCCCTTCTCCACTGGGAAACTTTCGTTTCCCCTTATCCGGCGAAAAAAGCAGTTTCTTATTTTCATTAATGGCCAGAATTTTACAGTGGTCATAGATAAGGAGGATAAGGCTGTTATGGAGCACTGGAGAACTTACCTTCTTGTGTTTATTGAGGCTGTCCACCAACGAACTACAGAGGTAGTAGGGCAGAGAAACCCTCTTCTTGTGTTTGAAATGGTTCAGGAGGATGAAGTGGTAAGTATGGGCTCTCGTAAACCTTTCGTCGACAGTGAAATACTCCATTATGACAGTGAGAACCATTTTCCACAACTCTTTAATTTTGTTGGGATCATAATACGTAGAGACGGGCTTTCCCAACAAAACACGCTCTTCTTCATCCCTAGGAAAAGACTTCACAACTCTGTCCGAGACCTTCCTGTCACGGTAGAAGCTCATACCAGAGTGTTGCATACTAGTAACCGCAGCAATGAGCTCCGCCGAGAGCTTAAACCTTGTGCCATACCGAGAGAAATGGCCCTTCTCCCAATGCTTTGCAAGGGTTGTGGAGTATCAAGGTGTGAAGAAGCTTGGGGATATATTCTTTTGTGATACCAAAACCCTAGTACCTCACTCCCTAGTCTAGAGCTAATTTGTTTGTACTTGTTGGGTGCTCTTAAGTGCTCTTGGGGTAAGTTGCTGCTCTTTCGGTGATTAGCAGTTGTTTCTAAGTTTCTGCTATCCTGAATTGGCGGTCTTGAATACTTAGCTTCTTTGAAATTCTTCCCACAAGCAACGACATGTTGACCAAGTATTTAAATGCTTGCTTGTCTATAGAAAACTCAAATGGTGTGGCCTGCATATAATACATGAATTTTTGTAGAGCATAGAACATTGCTAATTCTTCTTGTTATGTTGTATTGTAATTCTTGTTTGCTGGAGACAACATGTGACTTGCAAAGTGTATAGGGTGAAAATTTACTGATGACTGTGCTAGTAGGCTATATCACTGCTCCAGTAGTCATCCCTTAAGTATCAATCTGGACATAAAATGGTTTTGATCAATTTGAAAGATGGTTATAGGGTCACAATGCCTTGTAATACTTTCTCAAAAAGGTTGTCTGGCTTGTTGTTGGATTCAAGTTCCATATTGCACAATCTTTGTTTGAACTACACAACTTTGTCACTACATACAATAAACCCTAGTATTAACTGAATAGAGTGGTAAATAAACATTTCTTGAGATTTAGAGAAAGTCCCATTGCCCTAGCTATTTCAAACATAAATCTAAATTTTGGAAAAATGCTCTTTTAATGATGGTCATACATCAAAATTATCCAAATACACTTAGAGGAATTCATAAGTGAAGTCTTTAAAGGCTAAAAGTGATTACAACAATTCTCGAGAATATAACTAGAGCATGTTTAAGTCCAAAAGGCACTATCTTTGAGGAAAATTTTCCCCATTCCATTGCAAATGGTGGCTTTGCACGGTTCTTTTGAACAATTGGTACTTGATGATAGCCGCTAAATCTGTTTGTAAAAGACTAGACTTTATTACCTTCAACGTCCAAAGTTTCACTAGTGAAAAGAGCATAGAGTGGTTCATTAATAAAAGCTTCATTTAAAGTCTAAAGGTTTCTGGACACTAATTTGCAATGGTCCATGGGGACGTACTCCCCCCTCCACCCTTCCCCTCAAAATTCTTGCATTTCTAGGATGTGGGGACTTGGAGGGAACATCCGCCCACCATCCCATCATTTGCTTTGCCATCTAGGGGACATTTGTGAGGTGCCTCCCTCTCAGAGGGAATGTTTCTCAATGGTGGTACGAGTTTTAGGTAGGGGGGAACCAAGGGTCTAAGTTTGGGGAGAACGGACGGTAACACAATTACATATAGCACTTAAAAATAGTTATCAAAAGATTTTTAAGAATTACAATCAAAATTTGGACAAACTAGTAAAACTATTACATGGTAAACTTCAAATTTGTAAACACATTATAATAATTGCATTAAACATTTGAATTTTAAAGCGAACATTAATAATGAAAATGTCGAGTTCAAAATTTATATTATATTCAAAATTTCATAATGATGATTAAAACGACAAATGATCAATATAACAAAATGGAGTGAAGTGAGGCCTCTGATTCTCCCCAAACTCATCAAAAGTAGAGCTACTAGAATCCACATGCTCAAGCTCCTCCAAATGAATACCAACCAGCCATGTCTTCGTAGCATCATCATCATCTTGTGTTGGCTCCTTAGGCTGTACACCCCACCACGATGCTAGAGTCGCTTTGTACGTAATTGTCTTGCGGTCAATCAGATGCAAGGCACTATGTACAACCACAAGCTTCTTTGCCTTCCCAGAGGTAAGCTTGTTCCTCTTAAGGGAGTGGATGAAGCTATAAGTAGATCAATTCCTTTAAGCAAGAAAAGAAGAAGAAACCTTGGATAGCAAACAAATGGCTAGATTGGTAGCCAAAGAAGTCGGCCCATGCATAGTCCACCATAAAACTAGGTCCTCTTGTGCCATAGTTTCCCTATCCATCTTAGCCTCATACAACCCTTAACTATGGAAAACTTTGCCCATTTAGTAAGAATGATGCTGGCCTTTGTAGATTCATACATCTTTTGGATGACCTTCATGAACCCTACCTTCATCTCAACATCCTGTATGGGTGTAATTCTACCAAGCCTTTGCATGTACCACTTCCAGTCCAATGCATATGCATCTATGTGCAAGGGAGTGTTGAGCGTTCTCCCATCTTTGATGAATGATTGGCTGAATATGACAATTGTAGAATTGCAAAGTAGGTTCTTGTCACACAAAAAACTTCATTTGGTCAAGCATAGAATTAATGCACTCATACATATCTCCAAGGCTAGGTGCGTTGGCATCCTCATAACTAATCACTTGGAAGATTGGAGAAATGATAGATGCAATGTATTTCGCATCATCCCAAAAAACATCACTTCTCACCACATCCTTCACCCTCTTCCCCTACTTTGTCTTGGACTTGGCCATTGACTTCATTCTACTATCGTAACCATTAGTTGCAGTGTGTCTTACAACTCAAGCATCTTCTCCAAGAGAATGGAATACGATGCATATCTAGTCTCTATAGGTTTCAAGAATTCCTTCTTAGAGAGGGTCTCAAAGAGTGCATGTGAAGTGTGGTGGTTGCAAATAAACATCCTACTCATCTCTAGCATATTGACAACTATTTTGATCCAATCAAATTTCCCCATGTCCTTGAGTGCATTATTTATTGCATGGACAGAAGGATTCCACCAAATATGTCTATAAGCTGCCTCAATTAACTTCCTTACAACTTTGCACACATGGGTTGCATTTGTCGCTACTTGGATCACATTTTGTAGCCCAACCTCCTTTTTAGCATCTTTCAGGACCTGGAATTGAAAATTGGCATCTTTGTGATGCCTTGAATAATCAACAACCTCAAGAAAATAAGAGCCCTTTGTAAATGTAACAATGATATTGATGAGTGGATGATGCCTAATGTCATCCACCCATCCATGACTATGTTGCATCCACTTGTAACCTAGGATTCCTTCATCTTCTTCATTAAAATATTCATCTTGGAATAGTTCTTATCCTGGTGGAACATAGGATGGTCCTGCCCTTGCTATCTTTGTCACCACCTCCTTATAATAAGGAGAGTGAACCACATGGAATGAATTGCCATTGGCAAAGAAGAATTTTCCAATGACATCATTTGTTTCATCCTTTGATTGCACCTTGAATAATTATGCCAGTGGGTTTGGAGCATCCCTTGTCATCTTGCGTTTCCCCCGCCTCTGCTGCCACTAAAATAGAAGAATTGGCATATATGCAATTTGCCTCTATAAAGTAGTAGAAATAGAACCTCATGTCTCATGATCCCTTGAACTTAGAGACAAAGATGCAAATGTAGGTGCATTGTCCACACTACTTGGTCTACTCCATAACTCCATAACTGACATAACTGAGCTCTATAGTTCAATTTTCTTTTTTGTTTGCCAGTCTCACATACATCTACATCTTTGACTTGAATATGGAGGTGGGCATGAACTTTTCTAATGTTACTTTGAAATTTAAGCTTACAAATGTGGCACTTCCACAACCTAGTGCCCTTAGATGCTCAAAGCTTGATTTGTAATTTTTTTGGAAATTGTCTAAGAGAGGAAACTTAGGATCAAAGGGGACCCCTAAGCAAAATTTGCTAGTATTGTGGAAGGCCAACTAATGTTTTCACTTGCAATGGAATTAGTGGTTTGGGTTTTGCGATCACCCCTCTCTGCTTCTGCACTTTCACAACGTGCATAATTGGATTCACTATCACTTTCAACCTCAACTTGTTGAGGCTCAACCTCATCCTCACTCATGCTGTGAGAAGTCATGGTGACAGTGCAATAAATTATACATAATTTGAAAGTTTAGAATTTAAAAACTAAAATTCAAACTATGCATAATGCAAAGGCTTAACACGCAAAGATTTGCCTTTTTTTTTCTTACTTTAGGTCACACCAAGTGCAGAAGCAAAGGACCCACAAATAAAAATCTTTGCTCTTAACCTTTGTCAAACAAGGATTTCATTTCTGTTTTTTTAACTTCAGGTCACGTGAAGCACAAAAGTTAAAGGATACACAGTTATAATCCTATTTTGACAAAATAAAAATTTGAATATCTAGAACTAAAAAAAAATATGATTCATGATTCATTGATATATTCATTGAATCATTTCCAAAACTAAACTAATAACTATTGAAATTAAAATTGAAATTTGCAACAAATTACAATCAACAATGTAAACTAGTATTTCAATTTACAAACTGTAATGAAAGAAACTAATTAAAGAAATATAAAGTTGAAAAATCAATCATGGAAAAACATTGAACTAGAAGCCTGCCTCTTTGCTTGAAAAATGCTTTCAATTCTTTGAGTTGGTGTCACTCGATGCCTCTTCTTGCTCTTCTTCAATTGTCTTTCTTCACTCACTCTTTCACCGTGCACTTGTAGGCTTGATGCTCTCAAGACTTACTCTCACACTCACTGTAATTAACTGGCAGCCTGGCTGCTGATTTCTTGTTGGAAGTTTAAATGAGATTGCAAGGCAAATTTATAGAGTGCTTGGGGTTTTGGTGGGGCCTATTGGCCATTAAGGTTCATTCCTGGGCACGATTTAAAAAAATATTGTTTTTAAACAATGAATTTTTTTCACTGGCAACGCCGTGGGAGATACCTGTGTCTTCGAGACATTTTTGGCATCCCTGAGACATTTTGGATGTTCCTTGGAGGTCTCAAAGTCCTCTAGAATTTCTCAAAAAAAGAATGTCTCAGAATACATCCCCTCTAAGAGTGAAGCGTATCAAAATGTCCTCGGAATGATGGACTAGGTGGTGGGACTGCGAGGAGACATCCTTTCCAAGTCCCCATTTCCTAGACGTCCTCATCTTGGGAACACAAGGATTGTTGTGGCGGTGGGTGGGGGGTGCACATTTGTGGTTCATTGCTCACGATTCATCAGTTGAATCTGACTAAAAAACTACATAGTTGTGTAATGGTGTAAATCTGCCCTCGCCAAAGGAAAACTATGTTCCCTTGAGAGCCAGGTTCACAATATACATTTAGATATCTCCAACTAGCTAAACCAGTGGAAATATCTTATTATAGATAAAGAGAGAATATTCTAGCTGCAGAAATGGTAAGACCAGATGATAGAGTCTTTGGTCCAAATTTGAGCGTCTTGGCCATGGACGCTAGCGCGGTGCGTGGACGTTTGCGCATTTGCGCTGTAGTCCTGTACGGATTGCGATAGAAAATACTCAGAATGTGGAGAAAACCCAGGTCTATGCTTTAAATAACCTGCAAAATGCAAAAGTCAGAAATTTAATAAAATATATATTAAATAACATAAATGAATGTAAATGAAACAAATTAAATATAAGCAAACCCTCGTGTGTTTGAATGTGTCCAATAAACCTGCACACAATCAAGAGAGAAAAAATGTTTGGGGCTGTTTGGAGACTTGCCTTAGTCAAGTCCAGGGATAACTTTAAGAAACCCCCTCCCAGGAAAAGGTGTAAAATCTTGGTGAATCCTACATTATTTTGGGGGAAAATAATTAATATTGTTGGCAAAATTTTTTAATTTGAAAGGAAAAAATATTAGTTTGCATTGGCGATTTTTTTTCAATCGTATGAAAATTCTATAAAATCCTGGCTAATCTTTCATTTTTGAAGAAAATCACAGCCACAAGCAATGGACGCACATACCTAGCAACCGTCATTTCATCATTATTGTTATATGGAGCCTAATCAATTATCAGACTTGAAGGTTAAATTCTCCCCCCTTTTATTTGTGCAATTTCTCCCCAAATTATTCAATGGAGGTTTGGGGGCCATGCCCCCAAGACGGGGTCAAGGGGCAGCGCTCCTAGCGCGTTCCTTGTTGCGATACAAGGCTGGGTCGAGGGGCAGCGCCCTGCGAAGCCAAAAATGATTTTTATTATTTGATTACAACATCCAGAGTTAATTTTCTATAATCTGACATATACTAACCATATTTTTTGTAATTGTTGGATGATCCTACATCAATGGTATAAATTCTATTACGTGCAAACTTTTAAAGGACACAAAGTTCCACAGAAAATGGCCAGAATAGACACGTGTCCATTGTCAAATCTATTTCGGGCCAAAGTTTTAAAGGACAAAAAGTTACATAGAAAATATTTGGAATAGAGACACATGTCAACTTAACCCATGCCCTAACCTTAAATATTGACCACATATTGGCGAATATGGCTGTCAATTAAGACACCTCCGAAATTTCAGGCGAAAATATTAAATAAATCATTAGGAAAACATAGATTATATTGGTAGAATCCATAAAATAGATGAAATTAATTAATAAAAATGATGGCGAATTGAATTTCATTTGACCAAAAATTTATATAGTCAAGGCGATATGGCCACCCCCAATTGGTACAATATATTCGCCAATTTTCAGGTCGCGAACGTGAAATATTCGTCACTAAAGTTATCACTGGTCAAGTCCCTGCTTTGGTGTTTCCACCTCCACAACAACTAGATAGATAGATTGAAAAGATACATTTAAATAAATGATAATGTAATAGAAAGAAACCCTGCTTAATGGAGGAAAACCCCTATTACATGAGACAAGCCATAGAAACAAACCTCACTTGAGGGAGGAAAGCCCCTGTTGCACAAGATAAATGATAAATAAGGGATGTGAGAAATCCCAGGATGCTCAAAGACTCAAGTGAGAGAGAAGGATATTATTGAATGTGTTGTAAGAGATTGTTGTAGCTAGTAAGAAAGCAAGAGAGCTATGAAAGCCAAGATAATGCAAGAGCACAAGAGAGAACTTAGAGCCCTTGGATGAAGCAAGAGGATTGATTTAAAAGGGAGAAGAGGGGGAGAAAAGAGGCTTCCAAGCTATTCTAGAAGATTCAGGGCCGTTCCATCGACAAAACATGACAAGTGGAAAGCATGCATAAGATCGACATTTGAACGTTAAGATGTTGATGGACAAGTGCACGACGCGTGGATGTCCACGCGATGCGCTAGTGTCTAGATGAATCACACTAAAAAATGTTAGGTGGAAAAGAGAACACGCGGCTAATGTGAACTTGGAATTGGAATATAACTGTTGACAAGGATTTTGAGCATCCTTAGAGGGTAAAGGCTAATGTAAGGGCTGAAATGGACCTACACAAATACTAAGGAAACGAAAGTGGTTACAAAAGTGTAGCCTAAATTGCAAACGCGGGTATGCAATTTTCGACTCTACATTTTGTCCCCACTTTAGTGGACTTATGAATCTAAATGAATATGCACGCTAAAGGAAGTCTACTGAAAGAAANGGTAAAGGCTAATGTAAGGGCTGAAATGGACCTACACAAATACTAAGGAAACGAAAGTGGTTACAAAAGTGTGGCCTAAATTGCAAACGCGGGTATGCAATTTTCGACTCTACATTTTGTCCCCACTTTAGTGGACTTATGAATCTAAATGAATATGCACGCTAAAGGAAGTCTACTGAAAGAAAATAACATCATGATTCCAAAAGGATACTGTAGAGGAAGCAGACAACTCTTCGAGTCAAGGAAGCATGCCCCAAGGGTAAAGACCTGAAAGACAGATGCATTGGAGAGAAAAATTGCACAAGACAACAAGGTTAGAACATGACATCCACAAAGCCATGGGGTTAGAACACACACCAAACAAACAAAAAGTTTTGGATCAACAAAGTTAAAGAGACCTTGATATAAAAGTTTGTCTCAATACAATGCATCGTCCCCAAAATACAAGAAACAACAAATAGAGGAATTCTAAACAAGGAGAGAAGAATTTAGGATTGATTGCATTCAAGGAAGAATGCAACCAATAGATAGGGAAGCAACCAATGTCGAAGAGACACCGCATGACTAAGACACTAACTTGCTCTGTTGCTAGAGGTCATGCGGATGATCATGATTAGTAGCACCAACCCCACTATGGAGGAAAGCAACTACCAAAAAAGACACTCAATGCAATCAACTTTGCTATGGAAGAGGGCCACAATTGAGGAAATTACGCCAGTATAGGTAGCAAATTGTATTATGCTAGATAGCCATATGATAGGGCAATTTTGATTGTGCTCCGACATGCATAGTGAATGCTAGATAAGCATGTGATAGGGAGGCTTTGGGTGATGCGTCGACATGCATAGCAAATGCTAGATAGGCATGTGATAGGGCGGCTTAAATCATGCCGGTACGCGTAGTGTTAAGCTAGATAGGCGTACGATAGGGCCTCAACAATCCTTGTAGAGCCTCACACAAAGGCAGATCTTTTGTAGAGCCTCCTGAAGCTTATAATGATAAAGGGGAGAAGTTTGAAGGAGATCCTAGAGAGAAATCTTAGTGGGAGAAACATGGAGTTGCTCAATATGATCACACTCTACTAAGGATTGAGAGGATGTTTTGGGAGTAGATGAAATAATAGGTTGAGAATATGGAAGAGATGCAGGAATATTAATATTCTGTTTGATCCCACTAGTATGATAAGTATGACATACTCTTTTATAATTAGTAGCCACACACTTCTCAGAGTTTAGAGATAGATAACAATTAGAGAAAGGATGCGTAGGGTGAACCTTATAAGTGCCACCACTAATGGTTGTAACCTTCTTTGACTTTGGTTGTGGATCTTCTCTATTAACATAGATTTTTGGTCTCTTAGGCTTTTTAGGGACAACAGAGACAACAATTACATTACCAAATTTATGCTCAACATCAACTTGTGGGAGTTCAGATGTGAGATGAGATTCCCCATTTACTAATGCATCTTCTCTAGAAGAGAGTGCATTTGAATGAAGAGATGGTAGAGTAACATTAGGAAAATTATCAATGATCTCATCTTCTTGCAACAAAATATCTTCTTTAACAGAAGAGATTTTACAAGAGGGATGAAAGGCATATAGGGACATAGGAAGAGCTAAGTCACCATCATATGTATGAAAAGGGACATTGTTAGTACTTTGAATAAAATTACAAATTGAGCTAATAAAAGAAGACAACAAATGCATCTTGAAAATAATATACTAGAATAAGTAAATGACGCATAAACGAGTCAGCCGAAGGCCGATGTATTATCCCATAAGTGATGACACAGAATGGGGTTTGGGGCAGCGCCCCCAATTTTTTTTTGGGAGGGTGAAACCTTTGAATTGTCCTTTTTTTATATTAGGGGGATAAAGACTACTCAAAGGAATGATAAATAACGCCCTTGAAAACGATACAAAAGTAGTGTTCACGTTGGGTTCACTAAAATGTAATGGTGTAAATTTGACCCCGCCAAAGGAAAACTTTATTCCCTTGAGAGCCAAGTTCACAACATACATTTAGATATCTCCAACTAGCTAAACCAATGGAAATATCTTATTATAGATAAAGAGAAAGAATATTCTAGTTGCAGAAATGGTAAGACCAGATGATAGAGTCTCTGGTCCAAATCTGAGCTTCTCAGCCACAAACGCTAGCGCAGCGCGCAGACGTCTGCGCAACGCGTTGTAGTCCTGTAAGGACTGCAACATAAAATACGTGGAGAAAACCCATCTTTAAATAACCTGCAAAATGCAAAAGTAAGAAATGTTATAAAATCTATATTAAATAATATAAATGAATGTAAATGAAACAAATTAAATATAAGCAAACCCTCGTGCGTTTGAATGTGTCCAATAAACCTGCATATAATCAAGAGAGGAAAAATGTTTGGGGCTGTTTGGAGACGTGCCTCAGTCAAGTCTCTGCTTTCGTGTTTCCACCTCCACAATAGCCAAATAGATAGATTGAAAAGATAAATAAATAAATGATAACGTAATAGAAACAAACACCACTTAATGGAGGAAAACCCCTATTACATAAGACAAGCCATAGAAACAAACCTCGCTTGAGGGAGGAAAGCCCCTATTGCACAAGATAATGATAAATAAGTGATGTGAGAAATCCCAGGATCCTTAAAGACACACAAGTGAGAGAGAAGGATATTACCGAATGTGTTGTAAGAGATTGTTGTAGCTAGTAAGATAGCAAGAAAGTTGTGAAAGCTAAGATAACGCAAGAGCACAAGAGAGATTTTCCAAGAATGAGAGAGAGAGAGAACTTAGAGCCCTTGAATGAAGCAAGAGGATGGATTTAAAAGGGAGAAGAGGAAAAAAGAGGCTTTCGGGCCATTCTAGAAGATTCTGGGCCGTTCCACTGACAAAAGGTGACAAATGGAAAGCATACATAAGATCGACATTTGAACGTTAAGATGTCGATGGACAAGTGCGCAGCGCGTGGACGTCCATGTGGCGTGCTAGTGTCCAGATGAATCACACTCAAAAATGTTAGGTGGAAAAGAGAACATGCGGCTAATGCGAACCTAACACTAGAATATAGATGCTGACAAGGAATTTGAGCATACTGAGAGGGAAAAGGCTGATGCAAGGGCTGAAATGGACCTACACAAATACTAGGGAAATGGACACTAAAATGGTTACAAAAGCGTGGCCTAAATTGAAGGGGGTATGCAATTTTCGACTCTACAAGTTGAATCTTAAAAAATTATCATAACTGCAGACGCATTGTCATAAAATCATTGAATTCATGACATGATAAAACTCATGCATGACACTATCATATAAAGTCACCTTGAAACTTTATCGAAGTCATTTAATTATTATTGTTTCCCCAAGTTCAAATTAAATTAACAAAGGGGGAAATAAAGAGACAAAGAAAAGGAAAAGCAAGAGATAGGAAGAGGGAAAACAAAGAGTAACAATGAAATCAATTTCAAGTACAAATTTCTTTAAGAAAGGGTACTTAAAGTAGTAAGACTATTTTAATATAAATAGTTTAAATAGTTGGCATGTTGTTATGCTGATTTTTTATATTAAATGTGTTTTCCATTATAAACATTTACATAATTATTGTAGAACATCAATAATTTGTATGAAAAATGGGTTAAGCAAAAATTTGAACAGAAAAGGAATCTCTAGTTTTAGATTATAACTAAAATATTCTTTCTTTAGGCCTGCCATTTATTGATTATTTTACACATTTCACTGACTGGGACAAACCTTGTCAGCCTTATTTGTTTGGTACTCCATTGGATGCACCACGGAACTAGTAAAGAGGATTAAGGGAATAACGAAATCTCTTAAAATCTATGTGGTGATGTCATCATGTGGGACTGTAAGGTGAGATAGAGAAATTGGACCTTTTGACTACTATGTTGGGCAAGATTGAGTGTTGTATACATTCCACTATAAACAGAGGTGTTTTAATTTCATCGACTTTTCTCAAAGGTATATTAACCGTTTTGGGAGTGTTGATTAGCAATAAATGCCGTTCATATAATTTTTAAACGAGGGCTGTCATTAATGCTTTATATCTGCAATAAATAGTGCTCTTTTATAAAGCAATGACTATATTCTTAATTAGCTTTCAATGCTGCATTATGGTTTTTTGTTATTGTCTTTTATAAATATATATATATATATTTTTTGATCGGTGAGGGCTTTTGACTGGAGCTTGTACCAGGCCGAGGCATCAACACCTCACTGGTCAGATTTGAACTATGATTGCAGCATAACACAGTGTTGCAACTACCGTTGCACTGTGGGATCAACTCAAATATTATTTTTATTTTTATTTCTATACATAATGACAGATTGACCTCATTCTTCCATTTTGGATCACTTTTATTTTGTTGCTCTAGTGCTTCTACATTAAGACTCTCTGACTGAAACTCCTTACAAGTTAATGGGAATTCAAGTAGTTACTCACCAGTATTCTATCCTTCAAGGGGATATGGCTTTACTGATGTAAACTACTCTTTCTTGGACTTTTCAAGTTAATGGGAATTCAAGTAGTTACTCACCAGTATTCTATCCTTCAAGGGGATATGGTTTTACTGATGTAAACTACTCTTTCTTGGACTTTTCCGATGTGACAGCTAATTTTTCTGGATTTTAGATCAAATATTTGTTTTTGAGTTTTAAGATTGTGGTAAATGTGGGATATTATAACTAAACTTACAAGTGTCAACAAGTTAGTTTCTTAGAGCTGTTAAATTGATTAGTAAATAATTGACTTGCCGTAAAAATTGGCTAGTTATCAGTGTGAACAAATTCTCTTTTATAGTTCTGAATAACATTGTCTAATAAGTTTACAGAGTTCGTTGTCTAAACTCAAACCTTACAATTTTCGTATTTCATTAGTCTTTAATAACAAATTACAAGATTTTCTTTCAATAATTTTTTGCTCGAAAGATTTCCTTACTTTTTTGTCATCTCTCTTTCTGTAGTGAAATAACATCTGAAGGCCGAAGGATTACAAAGCTTGATCAAATTTTGCTCAATGGAAACAATATTGCTATTGTAAGTTGAATTGAAATTCACAGCATATTTAACATATGTGCCTGTTAATTCAAAGTTGTTACTATAGAATGTCTGTTTCTTCTGTTGGAGTCTTTGTGCTTGATGGCTAATCATCTTTTGTTCTCAATCCCAGCTTGTTCCTGGTGGCGGACCTGAATGAAGATGAGCATATGTTTTAGCTCTGTAGAGTAATTTTCAAACATAGCAGAGCTTTTTTGTGATATGGATGAAATTAGTTGGTCAAGGCAAATTTGCCCTTGGTCCCTTTGTCATAAACGATAGTACATCTTTGAGATGAAGTTTCTTTGATTTTTAAAAGTAAACAAGGCCAATTAACTTTTATGTTAACTTTAATGTAAATTGAAAATGATTGCTCCTAGTGTTCATACTTTTAATGCCAGAGGCGTTTTTATAATATCTGCGGTACCATTTATCAAAGTCTAGATTCACAGCTGCATGATTGAACCAAGTTCAACCCTTGAGAGAACTCTGATGAGCTGGTTCTCCTTTTAACAACTTGAAAAAAACTTTTAATTTAGATGCGGACTTATCATATTATAACATACCCAAGGACGAGTCTAAGTTTGTACACGAGTAAAAGGGCTGTTGCTTTCTAGTAGGACCTAACAAATCATCATATGCCCAATATAAGAGAGGAATCGAGGAAGTATATGATTTCAAGTATTATTTTTATTTTTGGTTAATGCAACTAGTCCCAAACTTGTACGTAAGGGAGACGCCAAAATAAGTTCAAACATCACCATTAACGAAGCTCTATAAAAATGTGGAAGAGTTAGATTAAGCAAAAAAAAGTGGAAGAGTTAGATCAAGCTTCAAATTTTGATGGTCCACAAATATGCAAAAGCATGTAACTTAAAGATGATTTCAAAATGATGAGAAGGGACTTGATAGAACTGATTTAATATCTAGAATTTTAACAAAATGATTGCTTTGATTATTAATTTAGATTGGGTTGGGTAGATGGTCTTAGTGACGCACTTTTGATAAAGTGCGTAAAAACAAACACCTAATATTACTAGAGACAAAGTTGCAAAGATGCTTTTAGTTTTGAATTTTGAGCTTAAAATTTGTTTACCATGAAATTATTAAATGTTTGACTTCACTAATTTAGTTAAAAGAGGGGTAAAAATTTATTCAAACACAAGAAAGATATAGAAAACAAGGGCAGGGTGCACAACATACAGAGCTCTACACAATCTTGTTACTTTCCACTAATTGATCTAAAATTTGAGACATATCAGGAGGTAATTGCCCCCTATCCACTATATTTCAAGCCTGTATATGATTTGAAGCTTATTTAGCCAAACAATCTGCAACACTATTCCCTTCGTTAAGAATGTGTCTAAAAGTAACAGACTCTAAGGAGCCACACAACTGGAGAATCTATCTAATAATCAAAGCGAAGTGCCAACTAATATCAACAAACTGTTTTCTAGTAAGTAGATTCACCACCACCTGAGAATCAAACTCACAAATAACCCTTCTCCAACCTAGAGCACAACTACACTCAACAACATACAAAATGGCTAGAACCTCCATTAAATTATTCGTCTGAAGGCCCTTATAAATATAAAAAATAATTGAATATTACTAGAACTATCTTGGCCAACTCCACCAATGCCAGCATGCCCAGGATTCACTCTTAATGAACCATTAGTGTTAATTTTTAAAACTCCACGGGGAGGATGTGATGAGCAATGTTGGCTCAACCTCTATCCAACTAGCAACTGACTAGTTTGTTTTTTTGAAGAATTTGTATTTTTTGTATTTTAGGATTTTTTTTTTGTGTTTTTGTGTTTTTTTGGAAATAAAGAACAATACATGAAATGAAATTCTAAATGCTTTCAAATTCTGGCAAATATTATTTACTATATTTAAAGATAATAACAATGCATACATTTGCATTTATTGATATTGAAAATAGACTTGCAACTAATAGAGTAACCTGGAATCCAGACACAACTTACATGGATTTGCTAGAATCCTTTCAAAATCACCATACATTGTAGATAAACTACTAGCTGCCCAACTTTGCATGGAAGTAAGCCCAAAATGCTGATCAATTTGTTCTAAAGGCCAAACGTCTGCCCTACAAGACTCACATAGGCTAGAATAGAAATTAGTTGCCTCCAAAAATGCCACACAACCTACCTTAAGTTGCTGCGATATCTTATTGTTGGCCACCTATAACAACTCAGTACATTTATTCTTCAATCAGATTCAATAAACTCCCTGCAACTATGAAATTCAAGCACATTAATGGCTCTCGTGTGTAGCCATCATTGGAATGCAACTTCAATGGGTCTTTCACCACCCCAGATTGCATAAACACTGGTGAATCATCACTTTCCAATGTTGTTGTGCAAAAACCCTTGTCTCATAGGCACCATTCCCAAGACATCTAAGAAACAAGTCAAAAGCTCATCTTCATAATGAATCGATTTTTATAAATCCTTCAAGAGGTTTGATTTAATAGGCTTCTCAAATAAGTCACATTAATGACTTATTAAATTGCTTTGAATTGACTTTATAATATTAAATTCATAATCTCCTTGGTTTTGGTGCCCACTTAATTTAATCGCTTAATGCACTTTAATGATGTCTTGAGGCCCCCATTTACTTTATAAACTCTATAATAGACTATAATAAGTTATTAATAAAGTTCACTTTATTAATAATTTAATAACATGAACTTGTACCATTAATTTTAAATCACCGAGTCAACTAGGAATCATGATGTCAATTGCATATGCCATGTGACCAGGTGCCCTACCAAAAACAACAACTCTGTGAATATGACTTACTATAAATAGTAAGTGAATAACTGTGCAATCCAAAGATGCCAAAGCTCAACACTGCAACATAGCCAGTTCAGGTGCCTTGCTATAATCAAAATCTTGACCTTCCTAAAACATTCACTTATTATAAATAGTAAGTGTGCCAGACTGTACCAAACGAAGAGCAATCCTGAACATCCCTGACCTCTGGAAGGGAAAGAGCCTCCTGTTCTGCCAACTGGGACCCTCTAACCATCTGACTTAGCCTACAAGGGCCAATGATAGACTAACCCAAACCACAAACCAAGATGAGCTGAAATGGGGACATTACAGAGGAGGTGTCCAATGACTCACAATTGATCCTTTGCAAAGGATGTATGCATCTACTACTTCTAACCTAACCAACATACACATGAGCACCCAATTGAAGAGTAAAATTGAGTTGATTGCAAATAACATCTCCAAGATCCACACCTTTAGTCAATTCACACTTAGCCAAGACAACCTAACAAAGAGAATGAATAATTTTCCACCACAAGTGTTGAACAACCATCTTAGCATCTTGAAAAATTCTCCGATTCCTGTACAACCAAATATGCCAAATGATAAAAGTAGGTCAAGAGTCCACACAACCTGAAGAAAAGGGATTTTAACAGGGGTCTTACCCCAATGGACCTAGAACTTAGACAAAGAGGAGACATGCCAACAGGTCTAAACCCAAACACCCCACCAAAAGTGCCAGCTCTCCTTAGCAAAGGAACAGTGAAAGAAAAGATGAGAAATAGTCTCTTCACCATTACAACACAAGATGCACTTCAAGGGATCCTGAAAGCCCTGGTTGTACAAATTATCCCACGTAAGACATCGGTTTTGAACCACCAACCACATGAAAAAATTTCATTTGGGCCTAGAGAATTTATTCCAAACCTGTTTCCACCTAGGCACTTTGAAATTGCCAAACAACTATTTATTAAGCTCCAAGTATCTTATAGAAACAAAGTATTTGTCAGACGAGTCACTGCCCTAGCCAAAACATCTGGTCCTACCAAGGAGTTGCACTTCTGAGAAGCGAGAATCTGAGCCAGCTCATTCTAATCCCTCTCTAAACCGCCCAGTGGCCATTTAGAAGAATCTTTCAATCTATATCCAACAACGAGGCCTAAATTCTAAGCGGTCTTATAATGCACAACCTTATCCCACCCAGCTGCTGTAAAATAATCACAAAGGGATTTTAGATAAGGATACATGGAAATAAGAGGGGGATTGCCATCCCAAGAATCCATCCAAAAAAGATCTTCGAAGCCCCTATCACAAATCCAAAAAAGGCCACTCTTAACAAGCTAAGCCCCCGTTTTCACAGTGTGCCAAATCATAAAGCCCCTACCTTCTAAAGGGTAGCAAGAAACATCCAAAGAGTCATCTCCTTTTAAATACTTATGCGTGAGAATGCAAGCCCAAAGCTAATTATGTCTGGTACATCAATACCAATATATTTTGGTAGCAAGAGCCTGTCCATTCAAGATAGTAGAACGAAGACTAAGACCCCCTCCTTCCTTGGCCGACACATAGACTCCCAGTCCCACTTAATTAGGCTCCAATTAGAAGTCTACAAATTACCACTCCAAAGAAATTGACGCGAGTGGGCATCAAATTCCTTAAGAAAATACATGGGGGCCACCTAAACAAAACTTATGTAAATAGGAAGCCCCTGAATCACCAATTGACTTCACTAATTTATGTTAAGTGTTTGTTTAGAATTTCGCATAGAGACTTTGTAATATTGGAATAAGATTATTTTAAAAATATTATTATGAAATTATTGACTTCACTAATTAGATAGTGGAATAAAGAGAAAAGCAAGGAGCAAAGAAATTGAAAGAATAATGAAGAAAAAAGTAAAAAGCATGAATATTGAGATCACAAATGATTGATACAAAGAAGAAATCAATGCAACTTTTTTATACAGGTTAAATGATCCATTGCAAAGAGATAAAATGTAGTTTTTATATAGGTTAAATGAGGCCATTTCAAAATTGTAATATTTTAACTTACAGAGGGGTAAAAATTTATTCAATAGAAAGAGAGTTACAAAGCAAGAAAGACCAACTGCCCAACAGAGAAAACAACACTACGCAACCCTATTTTTATCCACTAACTGATCCAACATGCGAGACAATTCGAAAGGTAAATATCCCCAATCCACAATATTCCAACCCTGTATTTGATCAGAAGCTCATTTGTCCAAACAATCTACTACTCCATTCGACTCTCTAGGAATGTGAATAAAAGTACAAATTCCAAAGAGCCAAGCAAGTTTAAAATCTATCTAATAGCCAAAGCTAGGTGCAAACTAACATTATTTGGCGACTGCTCATTTAGTAGAGTCACCACCACCAGAGAATTAGATTCACAAATAATATTTTTTTGAGCCAAAAATACAATTTCGCTCCACAACATACAAATGGCGAGAGCCTCCATGTAATTATTTGTATGAAGACCTTTATAAATTGCAAAAATAGACTCAATATCTCCAGAGCTATCATGCCCTACTTTGCTAATATACTAGCATGACCAGGATTCCCCCGAGAAGAACCATTAGTGTTCATTTTTAAAACTCCTCTAGGAGAGATCCAATGACCCTCCTAATTTATCTTTTGCAAAGGATGTATGCATCTATTGCTCATGACCTGCCTACCACTCACCCAAAGAGAAGGATCATCTCCCTGAAGAGGAAAATTGAACTGATTGCATATATCATCTCCAGGATCCACACCTCCAACAAAGTCAAACTTTGTCGAGACAATCTTTTAAAGAGAATGAATAATTTTCCACCACAAGTTTTGAACAACCATCCCAACTTCATGAAAAATCCTATGATTCCTCTACAACCATATATGATAGATAATAAAATTAGGTTCAAGAACCCAAGAAACCTGAAGAAAAGAAGTCTTAACTGGAGGCTTACCCTGGTGGGCCTAAAGTTTAGTCAAAGAGGAGACCCGCTAGCAGACATGATTTGAAACTACTCACTAGAAATGTTGAATCTCCTTGGAGGAAGAGCACCAAAATAAAATATGAGAAACACACTCCTCACTATTACGACACAAAACACATAGAGGGACAATAGAAGCCCCACTTGCACAAATTATCCCAAGTAAGACATTGATTTTGAAGCACTAGTCACATGAAAAAGTTGCATTTGGGCCAAGAAAATTTGTTCCACACCTATTTCCACCAAGGCACCCTTATACCTCCATATAACTATCTATCATGCTCCAAGTACCCCGCAACAACATAGTACTTACCAGACAAATCCCTACCCTAGGCCAAAATATCTCACCTTGGCAAGGAGTTTCACTCATGATAAGCAAGAATGTAAGCCAATTCTTTTCAAGCCTCCACCGACCCACCAGACGACCATTCATAGAAATCCTTCCAGACCTAAATTTTGAATAGTCTTATAATTTACTACCATATTCCAACCAACTATAGTAGAACTATCACAAAGGGGTTGTAGGTGCAAATACATGGAAGGAATAAGAGGATTACTATCCCAAGAATCAAACCAAAAAGAGCTTCTGAGCCCTTATTGCAGATCCAAAAAAGCCCACTTTTAATAAGCTAAACCCCACTTTTTAGAGTATGCCAAATCATAGAGTCTCTTTCCTCCAAACAAAAATGAGAAAAAACAAAAATGGTAACTCCTATTAAATACATAAGTGTGAGAATGCAATCCCAAACTTGATTATGATTGGCACACCATTACTAATATAAATTTGGTTGCAAGAACTTGTCTATTCAAGATTACAAAGCGAAGATCAAGACCCCCCTCTTTCATTGGCCTATACACAGACTCCCACTTTATTAATATCCACTTAGAAGCATGCAAATTACCACTCCAAAGGAACTGGCATGACAGAGCATCAAATTCCTTAAGGAAATACAAAGGAGCCTTTTGAACAAAACTCCCATAAATAGGAAGAGCCTATATCATAGATCGAAGAAGAGTCACCCTAGCAGTATGAGATAACCACTAGTGAGTCCAGTAATTAATCTTCTAATGCAACTTTATCCAAAAAGTGTTGCCAATAAGGATTAAGTTGCTTTCCAACAACGAGAAAAATACCTAGACAGAGCAAGGGAAGAGAACCAATTTGAAACCTTAAAATATTGGTATTCCTTCTCTAACTAGGCTTAGGAGTGTTAAAAAAGTAGGTAGAAGATTTGTTCTCATTGCCTTCTGACTCAAAGTTGGAAAATAAATATCAAACATCCATTTGAAAGATTCTAATTCATGAACACGAGCAACTCTAATAAGATTAGTATCATCCACAAACTACATATGAGAAAGCTTAGGCAACCCATTATCTTAGTTCGAACCCTAAATCAAGCCTTGGAAAACCCAAGACTTAATAAATCTACCTAGGTAACAAATACGGAGAAAGAGGGTCCACTTGGAAAAGACCCCTGGAAGCTCCAAATAACATAGAAGGCTTGCCATTGATAATAACAAAGGACAAAGAAGTAACACAACTCATCATCTAACTAACCCACTCCTAACTAAAACCAAAGACTATGAGAATGTTTTGTAAAAGGTGCCACTTAACTTGACCATAAGCTTTGGCCATATCTACCTTGATGAACATAGATTTCTCCTTAGACACTACCATAGAGTGAATGGCTTAAGAAGAAACCACCACCCCATCCAAAATGTCTCGTTGCCACAAAACCTACTTATTCATCTGAGATCGAAGATAGGAGCCAAACTTTGAGCCTCTCTGCAATAAATTTAGTAATAATCTTGCACACCACATTATAAAGAGCAATGAGCTTAAAGAAATCTAGTTGATTATCTCCTTCCTTTTTAGGAATAAGAACAAGAAAAGTAGCATTCAAGACCTGAAACATTTATTTGCTACAATGAGATTCCTAGACCACCTCCAACAAATCTAAATGAATAATATCCCAAAATTTGTAAAAAATTTCTTTAGGAAACACATTTGTATCAGGAGCTTTGCCTTTACACATCCCCAAAACAACCTCTTCCAATTCAAATGTGAGACCCAACGGATGAGAGATTCATTCATCTCATTGGTGACTGAAAAGGGAATACATGCTTGAATCAATTCTTCTCTTCTTGAATAGGAGGCAAATCTTCAATAAAGAGTACAAAGTATAATTATGTAGCCTCATGACACAATGCTTGCAAAGATGATAACTAAATTCTTCCCAAGTTAACTAAAGAGAAAATATAACTCCTATTTTGATGAGCTTGCACAAAATTATGAAAAAAAAACCGTGTTCTTATCACTTCTTGAAGCCAATCAATCTAAGTCTTTTGCTTCTAGAAGTTCTACTTGTGAAATTTCTGTATGCACCCTAAAATGGTCGCCTAGACTATGGGCCCCCATTCTTCAATTTATCAAATGACCGAATCTATTTATCAAATTCCCGAATCAATGCCTTGCAACATTTTAACTCAAATCAATTTCCTTGATCAAATCACAATTAATTCAATTATTTCAATATTTCCTAAGGTTTGATCATTTCATCAATAAATCTTATTTAATTAAAAGAAAACAACTCCTTTTTATTAAATAAAATAATCTTATTTAATTAAAATCTCTCTTAATTAAATAATCTTATCTTATTTAATTAAAATCTCAATTTTTAATTCTTTTAATTAAATAAATAAATTCCCCACTTAAATCCCTCTTTGTGTTGAAAAAGAAAATAAATCAAATAAAAATAAATAAAGATCCCTTTTCTTCACACACATTCCTAAGTGGTGGACTTTTTTGCCTCTTAATCATAGCCTTTGATTTTGCCTTTTGAAAATATGAGCACATGGATCAACCAAGATTTAATCTCCCGCATTGCTCATTTCTTTTTACCTCTTAATCTCTATCGTCCATTGCTCTTTAAAAGGAAACCTCTCCTTCTCATTTGAATATACACTTTTATGCTATTGTTATGCTGCAGGTTTGGAGAGCAATTTTGGAGGAGAGTTTGAGCATTTGAGCTTGGACCATGCAACTTCTTCTTCTTGTCTTCTTCTCTCATGCATTGATGACAATCCATTTAGAGTAGATCCATGTTAATTTAGATTCATATTTCTTTCGTAGATTAGCTTGCATATTTCCTTTCATGCATTGTTATCATATAGATTAGTTTGCTTTATGCATTGTTATCATGTAGAATAGTTTTCATTTACATGCATATTTTGTGATCATGGAGGCTAGCATTCTTGCTCTTCGTCTTTGAATCTCTCATTTCATGGTGTACTTGCATGGGCATAACTAGGTCTAAACTGAGGGCCCTCATCACAAACCCTTGCACTTCATGAATATGGAGCTATGAGTCGCCATTTGAGACCTCACTCTTGAGCAATCTTGAATATAATGACTCATAGAAGTGTCACATTTTCAGCACACATTTTTGGCGCCCACCGTGGGGCAACCCACCTTTACATGCTGGTTTTGATTATTTTTGGAGCTAACCCCTTGTGCAGATTTGCTTGGAGACGAAAACCCTAGATTCTCAATGATTTGATCATATCTCCCAAAAATTTTAGAGTTTCGATCTGAATTTTTTTTTTGCAGGTTGGGGACATATTAGAGAAGCTTCAGTAAAAAATTTAGAATTTTCTGAGGTATCATGAAGTTTTTCCAAAATTTTCTTTATTTTTCATAAAAAATTAATTTTTGGCCCAAATCAACATATTTTTCAGAAATTTTTACATTTTCGGAAAGGTATTTAAATTTTACAGGGGGTCCATTCTTTGTGTTTTAAATTTGGATGCAATATCATAGCTCATTTTGTCGATTTATGAAAACTAGTCTATTTTGGGAAAATGACTCCCTAGGGAACAAATGAAAAGATCTTTTTAAAATTCTGACATTTTTGGAAAGCTCTCTATTTTTTAATAGAGGTCTCTTTTCTGCATTTAGGGTTTGGGATTCGAATTCATGTCATATAGGTCCAATCTTGTTGACTAGGTAAAAAAATTAAAATTAAAAAAAGGGCATTTAATGATTAGCTTGCACTTATTTTTCACATGGTTCAATGCATGATATGAGTTGTTATTTAGATTATTTGCTGGTTATTATTGCTCCTAACAATTGATTTTCAGATCTAACCCTAGGGTTTGCATAAGTTGAGTATATATTACATATCTTGTTTGTTGTTTGCTCTTTGCTGTGTTTTTCTGATTTTTATTTATGAAACAACTTAACATGTGGTTTGCAGGACGTTGAAAATAAGACTCAAATAAAGACTACTAACGAATATTCTTGCAGTTTGCCTTAATCGATAGTATGCTAAAATTTGTGCTTGCATTTCACTTTGTTTTATTACAATAGGAACCCACATGCAAGACTTCTAAACTGAACTTCTATTTTGGTATTTTAGGAATGACAATGATGTTAGGAAACTATGCTCTTGCCCTTTTGGGATGATAAAAAATAGAGAAGCATTGTTGTCATTTTCTTATGTGTTTGAAGTGTCTTTTATATTTTAATCCTAAGAATTATATGAACGTATCCTCTCCCCTTGCGTTTGTGGATCTTGGGTGCAAGAGAAACTCATATAATTTTTCTAGTGTGGCTACCTCCCAAATGCTTTAATAGAGCCAGTGAGAGTGGATTGCCCAACTGGTAATAGGCTAAAGCCAAGTCCTTCCAAACCGGTGTATAAAAAATGCCATTGTGATTAGTCTCACAGTGGACAAGTGTGAATTTGTTGTGGCAACCAAAATCTCCTCTAGTACCCTAGTGGTACGTTAAAGTCCCTACATTGTTAAGGTGAAAACCTTGCTATGAAAGGATTGGGAGAGCCCCCTTAGTTGGGAAAATGAATTGATCACAACCACCTGAACGGATTCCTTGACTACAAACTTTGTTTTAGTGACCAAAAACCCTCTATCTGTTGGCGCGGAAGGTCAGAGACTGACTAAGACGTCTCACATTTTCACGGTTCTTAGTAGAGACATCGGTCCTTTAGGAAGTGATTCCCTTGGGATTCGACGCTTGGTATGCTTGAGAAGTGAGTGCACTGTAAAGAGGATCCCGTGCCTCCAAGCTTCTAAGTTGTCTGCTATGAGTAGATGTGGTTGAACTTTGGTTCAAGAGGGAATTCAACAGATATTGCCCTAGCTTACCTAGGTTGTGGAGTGACTGTTCTATTTATGACAAACAAACTGCTTGATGTGTCTTGCATGAGTGAAACATCAAAATATACACCAAACACCAAGACAAACATCAAAATGAACATCAAATCTGCATTCTTAAGTGTCAAACTGTCAACTTGCCCAATTTGCTATCTTGTCATTTTCAGTCTTCCTTGGTTGATCCAGATCAGATTAAGTCACTTACCTCACTGTTAGAAGCTTGTTTACACTTTGGATTCTTGCATTTTGACCTCTTGAACTAGTAATATTTGAATTCACAAGTGACCTTGTTTGGAGTTGGTGAGCTAGAAACCGTCATTGTTGAGAAGATAAACCTCTAGATTCTTTGATAACACACTTCGAGATTTTTGGTAATCTCTTTTCCATTCACTTTCATACAGATTCAATTTCAATCAATATAACTTGGTTAAATCAACCTCCTGATCCATATGTGTTAGGGTATTCACCCGTTCAGTGGGCACCTCTTTGGCAGTGTTGGTTGACACCCCTTGCAAAATTTTATCTTATCACCTCTCTTTTGGATAAGTGAATGCCTTTACTATCCTAGTTTGGTACCAATGTTTCTTAGGGTCATCCTACCAGCTAGTACCTTTTCTTTCATGCCAGTTACAACAAGATATCAAGTAGATAATGGAAAATGACCTCAAGTAGTCTTTAACCAATTACCCTTAGTTCAAACTCACAAAAAATGTAAGGGAAAAGAACCCATATTTGATCAATCACCTAGGAACAATTTAGAAGTTTGGTTTGATTCCAAGAGTCACCTTAGTGAGTTGGGTACACCCTTAGCATCTTCTCAATCGGATATGGACATGAGTTACACAATGACTCAATGAGAGAGAAGACATGGATAAACGCCTTGATGACATATTTTCAAAACATAGAGATACCATTTCATTTGGTGGTTCCTCTCGTAACACTCAACCATCTTCACCCCTTATCTCAACTAGATATCTAGATGCACACCGAAGGGCTGAGAGAGGTAAGTAGAAAGCCTATCAAGATGAGCAATCAAAACATGAAAACCAAGATGAGGAACTTTATGACACTCACGTAAATGCAACATACACCAATAATTTGTTTTGACATTCAAGACCAAGTTCATCGCTCAAAACATCTTCAAGATAAATGAGTGAAAGACTTAAGAGAATTGAACATGAAAAGAAAGCCTTCCTAGATGAACAAGCTGAAAAGGAAGAGCAATTTAGACTCCTAGAGTTGGAGAGACAAACGTTGTTGGAAATAGAAAAGAAATCCCTCCAGGAGGAGCAAGATAGACTCTTGGCTTAACAACTTAATGACCAATTTAATAACATGTGTGTTAGTGGTGGAAATAACTCTCCTCCATCCACTCCTCCTGAGAATCCACGAAGTGGAAGACATTCAAGGACGCCATCACAATCTCCTAGCCCTAGAGGAAGAAAGGCTTCAAGACATGATCATTATAGGAGACAAACACCTCCTAGGAAATTGAGACAACCTTCACAACATGCTCACCATGGTTCACAATATGGGGGTAGTAGCTCGAGTTTTGACCTTACCTCCCAAGACTTCATGAAAATGCAACAAGAACCACTTTTCCAGCAGTATGTGGAGAAATATTTAGAGCAAAACAAAGACAAGTTCCTAGAGAGTTTAATCAACAAGGGTGCTAGAGTCCCCTACGACTTTGATGTGGACAAAAAGATTAAGAAGAAAGGTCCATCTAAAGAAGAGGAGATCAAACAACTTAAGAGCACGATGGAAAAGATGTTAGCACCCAAGAATTCATTCTCACTTGATTCAATTTGTTATAATCCTTTTGACAAAAGTGTTAACATGAAAGAATTCCCTAGAAAGGTTGAGATCCCTCAATATGACAAGTATGATGGGAATGCAGATCCACATGACCACGTGCGCCAATTTTATACCACAAGTTTTGAGTTCCATCAAGATGACTCGTACCTCATGAGATTGTTCCCAAGGAGTCTTAAGAGTCAATTGATGGAATGATTCACCAACATAACTCCTCCCGTCAATACTTTCAAAGAGGTTGTCCACAGATTTGTTCAATACTTTACGTACAACCTTTCAAGATCTATCACCATGTTGGATTTATGTAACTTAAAGAAAAAATAAGGGGAATTCTTTGCTAATTTCTTGGAAAGGTGGAGACGACAATTCTCTCGCTACTCTAGAACCATTCCTGAAAATGAAAAGATTGACATCCTTGTTAGCAACTTGGTTCCTGAAATGCGGTATGAAGTTAGGAAGATGGTTTTTGATTCCTTTGACACCATGGTTGAAACTGCGTGTAGGATTGAGGATGTTTTGAAAGAACAAGGAATTTTGACCAAACATGGAAACAACAATGACAACAATGGTCAAAACAACAACAATTCTAACAAGGATAAAGGGAATAACTCACACTGGAATAGGAACAAACAAGTGGTCAATAATGGAGTTGTGGACTCCTCACAACCCAAAGATCAAACTATGCTCCACTTGTCTAGTGCTGTTCAAGCCATGAAGCTCAATACATCTAATCAACAAGAGAGAAAGCCAAGATACCAAGATAGGCCTAAGAAAGAAAGATGTCAATTTTCAAAACTTGGTGACTCATATGAGGATGTTCTGAAAAATGCTCATTGCTAACAACCTTGCACATCCTCAAGATCCCATGAAACATTATATACCTGATGTTAAGCCACATTGGTGGGATGCGAAAGCCTTTTGAATATTTCACAATGGTATTGGACATGACATTGAAAACTGCTGGAAACTCAAGCATATTATTAAAGATCTCATTGAGAATGGCAGACTTAAGATAGATGGATTAAACACCAATGCTGATCATAAGGCATTCAAAGAACCGTTGCCCAAGTATGAAAAGGGGGAAACCTCTAAAACTAAGAATGGCAAAGCTGAGATCAATTACACTTACACAGATGCGGAGAATACTATCAACATGCTTGAATTTGTAGAAGAAAATGTCAATATGATGAGGGGTAAAGATCCCTATGGTTATGATCTAGACGTGGACTCTCCTCCTATCTTTGAGGAAGAGCCCGTCGTGGTGCTAAGGGGTCCTAAATCTAGAGCATCCTTGCAAACCCTCAATGCTGTCACACGAATTCAAGGTCCCATTGTCATTAGAGGACCTAATTCAAGCCAATCAAGTAAACCAAAGCAAGTGGCATCCAAGAATGTCACATCGAAACCAACAGTTGATCCTAAGTCAATCTATAGTCTTGTTGATCAGTTGCAAAGAACCCCAACTCAAATTTTGATCTTTGAGCTCTTAGAGTTGTCTCTGAGACACAAGCAAGTCCTTGAGGATGCTTTGTGCATGACAAATGTGCCCAACAACTTAGATGTCGATCAATTATAGAACATGGTTAACCACATTGCTAGCCCTCATTTCCTTACCTTTTTAGAGGATGATGATAAATATTTGAGCCACCCACACAATCTTTCTCTTCATATTGAGGTCATGATCCATAGAACCCATGTTAGGCACATGTTGATAGATGGGGGTGTTGGGCTTAATATATATTCCTTTAGTTTTTTAAAAGAGTTGGGTTATTCTAAAAAATTCATAGATACCAGGAAAAGGATCACCATAAAATCCTATGATGAGGCATAAATAAGTTCCAAGGGGTTGGCCGTCCTTCCTGTTAGGATTGGCCATGTTGAAAAAGATATTTTATTTCAAATAGTTGATGCTGGCCCCCTTGCGTATAATATATTACTTGGTAGACCATGATTCATGGTATGAAAGCGGTGCCATCTACCTATCATTAGTGTGTTAAGTTCCCCTACAATGGAATAGAGATTTGTATACCTAGGGATAACACTTTATCTGTTAACTCAATTTCAGCAGGAACTCATGTTCCCCTCAATAGATAAGCAGAAGACTTCGATGCAACCTTAGCTGAATGTAAAGACAAGCTTAAATTGGTAGACCTTGGCATGGGGGTATCAACTCGACTCCCTCACAACATTACCAGTTTCACCTCGGTCTTATGGAAAGCCTTCACAAGAAAAGAGACCCTTATCTTCAACTATGACTTTATTTGGCACGTTTGTAGAGTCCTCGGTGCCTATTCAAGATGAGAAAGAAGAGACATTTGTTAGAGACTGGATCTATAGAGAAGAGAAATATATGCACAATGAACTTATCTCCCTCTCCTAAGGCTTATGAATGAGGGTATACTTTTGTCAGAAAGATGGGCTATCCTGGACATGGTCCTCTTAATCACAGATTGGATGCCAGAGCTAAACCTCTTGATCATGCTATTTTTGGATGCAAATCTAAGAAGCCGGTTGGCCTAGGCTTTGAAAATCTCAACAAGAACACTAATCCTATCCTTGATAAGTCAGATAGTGAAGATGAACCAACATACGTGCCTATTTTGACAAATCAACAAGACATGTGTGAATATTGGGTCCCTTCCACTAAACTCCTCTGGGGAGATTTAGATATCCCAGTCACTCATGCATCAGTTGTAACTTTAGAACAAGAATCAGATGTAGAAGATCCTTTCAAAGAACGTCAACGAAAGAATCTTGTTCATTTAATGGAAAGAGAAGGTACTACTCTTGATGACACTAGACCTTCCACATCAAGATGTCCCAAACCTTCATGGTGTAAGCATCCTAGTTGCAGTTCAGACACAAGTTCATATGAGTATGAATGGGACTCCTTCTTAGAGCCTTCCATAGTTGACATGGATGTCGATGTCATCCACATTTTTAGTTCTCAACCTGAGGTAGTTGACTAGTCACGTGTAAGATTAGAGGATTTGAACCCATGTGTTGCCTTAGTGGACGATTCTTCGCTTGTTAGGATGAATCCTAATTTGGGTAGTTTAGAAGGATACTGGATGGACTCCGAATCTTCGGTCACCAATGATAATATAATTCAAATTTATAATCTTGAACCAGTCATTGAATTACCCCTTGTTCATCCTGATCTCATTGATTGGTGCCTACGCTATCAAGAACCTGAGCTCTTAACATTTCAAAATGATTATGAGATAGCCTATTATCTAAATTCCATTGAACCCATAATCTCTTCCACCAGTGAACCGACTACCAGCATGACAGAGCCAGACATCAAGTACCTTAGTCACAAGATAAAAATAAAATAAAATCAAAATAATAGGAGTTTTGATAGAAAAAACCACTATGTGGCGGTGTCAGAACTGAAAAAAGTAAAAAGAAATGGCGTATCCAAGGGTGAAAACCTCTATGAGGTGCCTAAGGATGAGGTACTTGATCATCTTCCTAGATAATTTCAAGATAGATCTTTAGTTCTTATTGAACCAGGTTTGTTGTTTGTTTCTCCTTATGGGTACATGATTCCTAGGTCTTACAAGTTATTGTTCCCATGTACAAACAACATTGCTAAATATGAAGCTTTAACAACTGGACTTAAGATGGCCATAGAATGGAGAATCACATAGTTACACATCTATGGGGATTCACAGCTGATAATCAACCAAGTTAATGATGAATACCAAACAAAGAAATGAAAAGCTAGTACCTTACAAGCAAATGGTTGATTCCTTGAAATGATACTTCACATTTGTCACATTTTAGTAGATCCCCAGAGCAGAGAAAAAATGTTGACGCTATGGATACACTTGCTTCACTCCTTCAGTTAGAGTAACATGAATCCATATTTGAATTCCTAATGGAAGAGCTACATCACCCTATCTATGACTCCCAAGAAAGCCATGTCATTTGTACCCTTGTTGGTCGTGAGTCATCCCGTTACGGTGCCATTTAATCATACCTTCATGATGGCATTATTCCTAAAACCTTTAATTGATCTGAATGCAGAAACCTTACCCAAAATGTCTCTCACCATTCCCTTATCTCTGGTGATTTGTATAGTAGGGGTCTAGATGGAACACTTCTTAGATGCTTAGAAAAGGAAGAATCTGACCAAGTGTTAGTTGACATCCACGAGGGCATCTGTGGGGGACATTCCAATGGTCTCGCCATGGATCAAAGGTTGCTTAGGGTGGGGTACTATTAGCCTACGATGCAGTAGCTTTTGCAAAGTCATGTGAAAAGTGTCAAAAACATGGTAACCTGATACATGCTCCAGGCAGGGAGCTCATTCCTTCTATATCTCATTGGCCATTCAACGCCGGGCCTTTGATCTTGTTGGGTAGATTCATCCTGACTCATCAGGGGGACATAATTTTCTTATCACTTCTATTGATTACTTTACTAAATGGGTAGAAGCTGTCCCACTTTCTGTTGCCTCGGGCAAGACAGTCTCTCTATTCATTCTAAACCATATCATGTGTCGATATGGAGTGCCTTCTGAGATTATCACTGACAACGGAGGCCAGTTTAAAAATAAGGACCTTAAACAACTCTGCAAGAAATTTAAGATTAAACAACATTGGTCCTCCATTTACTTCCTACAAGGAAATGGTCAAGCATAGGCATCCAAAAAAACCATTCTTAAAATATTACATAGAACAGTCTGTAAGAACGGTAGAGATTGGCACTTACAGATAAATCCGGCTTTGTGGGACTATAGAATAAGTATTTGTACTCTGACTGGGGATACTCCTTTTTCCTTTGCACATGGTGCTAAAGTAGTCTTACCTTTGGAGGTTGAGATTCCTTCACTTAGAGTTTCCCTCAAAGGTCTAGTTACAGATGAAGACTACCGCGTCATGAGACTTCAAGAGTTAGAACTTCTAGATGAGAAGTGTCAAGCATCATTTGACCATATGAGGGTTTATCAAAAGTGCATGTCCAAAGCCTTAAAAAAAAAGGTTCACCCTAGAGAATTCCAAGTGGGAGATCTTGTCCTACGTGAAAATCCTAAGAATCAACAGCATATAGATCAAAATGGCAAATTTGAACCTAATTGGCTTGGACCTTACATCATTACAACATCTTTTGGGTCAGGTGCTTATTTACTATCTACAACAGAGAGAGCATCTCTCTGATCCTATCAATGTCTTACACTTGAAGAAGTTCTATCCATGATGCCCATTCTTTCTGGGGGCACGTTTTGTACATACTTATTAATCTTGAAAAAATCTAAAAAATGGTATATTGTCAAAAATTCTAAAAAATAAAAAAATGTCCTGAAAAAATGATCATCTTAGTGAAAACCTAGCAATAGGCGCTTTGATGTATCTCCAAAAAAATTATATATTCCAAAAATACAAAATATCAAAAAATTCAAAAAATTTAAAAAAATAGAAAAAGTGCCTTGGTGAAAACCTGGAAATAGGCGTCTTCGTAGAAAAAAATCGTAATAAAATCTAAGTGGTGAAAACCTGGAAATGGGCGCTACTCGAGGCCTTTGCATCCCTATTTCTTAGCGCGTGTCCTCGACACTTAGATTTTCTCCATCATGCCTTGTCCTTGTTGCCTTGGTCTAGAATTGGTCTTTGTGTTTGTCTAGGGGGCATAACTGTGTTAGCTTTGGTCTCTTGGATGCGTTAGTCTTTAGGAAACCTCACAAACGGTGTTTTTCAACAGCACCCCAACTGTATTTTTCAATACAACCCCTGACATTGAGTATTTTTCAACACTTATCAGTTTGGTCTTACCCAGTTTTGTCATGTTATCTTACCTGCTTGCAAACATTCGATCCTTATCCTCAGAACTCAGTATCAGTTAACACACTTAAATTTTTAAACACACTTAATGCTTGAGCTATATCGTGATCTTTTCTTTGTGTGCTGACTGTTATTAATTTACGTTGAGTGTCCTTGTCTAATAAGTCTCTCCAGGATGCATAGCTAGAGGACTTGGGGCATGGGGCATGTTATTATTTTCTTTCTTCTTGTGGGTGTGGTCTTGAAACTCTTGAGTGTCTCTTGTTGTTCCCTTGAAATACTTAGGATATTTGAGGCTTCATCCTTGACTATTTTTGCACAACCATTCTTCTCGTCATCCTGGAATCTATGCCTTGATGTGAGCGTGGTTTTGCTATATTAAATTGGGTAAGCTAACATCAAAGTCATCTTGAACTTTATGTCTTTGATGCTTATGTTAGAATATTTCCACATTCCAATCCGATATAAATCACATTCATATCTTCATAGTTGAGCTTGTGACTAGTGATGATTCTGTGATTTTTTGATGTCCGTTAATAATGGCCCAATGATGAAAATAAGTTCCTTAACATTCTCTAATGAATGATGAACACAAATTCCTATGTTACAATTGCTCTATTGAAAGTACACCTTTGCATTTTCATGTAGCTTGCAATGTTAGACTTCATGTTAATTTGCATTTTTAGGCTGCATTATGAGTTTGAGAGGGTTTCCTTCATCTTTCTAGTGGACTTTTAATCAACAGTGGTCATGTTTGATCTTCATTTCCTTATCTTCTTTCATGACTCTCAATCAAAATTTTCTATCTTAAACAATTGATTGATTTTGGGGCATTCTCTTTCTTAAGGCAAATTCTCTTTCTTCTTTCCATTTCTTTCCACCTCTTCCAAACTTCTATCTTCCATTTTCTTTCACTCCACTTCTTTTCTTCTAATTCAACCTTGGCGCATAATATTTCATGCTTGATGATCTACCTTGGTTCTGTGATCCTTATATCTTTCATCTTACATCAAGAACCTTATCTTTAGTTTGATTTGATCAAATTTATCAATTTGTTGTTTCTCCTCTATCTCATTTCGATTTCGATCACGAGGGGGCAATACCTATCAAACTTCAATCCTTGATTCAACTTTATCAATCCTATCATTTTCTCCGCTTGGGTCAACCTTGCTTAAGATTCTTATCTTGGACATGTCAATTACCTATTTACAAGGGTGTTGACCTTGTCTTTTTCAAACAACTTATCTTTGTCTTGATGTGTTCCCGTCCGTCGATCACACGTCTGGGTTATTTTGTGATCCCAAATAGATCTCACACTTCAATTGCATTCTTTGACTACATGTGTTCCCATAAAGATCACACATTAGTCAAAAATGGGCAAATGTATGTACCCTAAAATGGCCGCCTAGACTATGGGCCCCCATTCTTCAATTTATCAAATTCCTGAATCAATGCCTTGCAATATTTAATTCAAATCAATTTCCTTGATCAAATCGTAATTAATTCAATTATTTCAATATTTCCTAAGGTTTGATCATTTCATCAATAAATATTATTTAATTAAAAGAAAAAAATTCTTTTTTATTAAATAAAATAATCTTATTTAATTAAAATCCCCTTTTACTTCATGATTGTGTTAAAAGTTTTATTAATTGCGAAATATTTACATTGCTTCAGTTATATTATAATATGCAAGAAATAATTTTCTTAAATTTTTTAGAAATGCAAGAATTAATGTTAAAATCATAGGAGGCTATCTAGGATTCATAAACTTAACTCTTTTTCACAAAATCTAAAAATGTATATGCTGATATCATAGAATTAGAGAAGACATTAAAGAACTCGGTTTGATACATATGTATATGACTGGAAATGTATGTATATACATATATGTATTTTATTAGACATACATATCTCAATTTATCTATATAAATTCCCTAAATCATATATGTGTGTGTGTGTGTGTGTGTGTGTGTGTGTAGTGGAATTTTATCTTCTAGGTTAAATGATTTGTGAGAAGTAATTGATATAACCGTTCTCTCCTTCTCCTTTCCCTTCGATCTTTTATGGGTAACTATGGAGTATCAGTAGGTTCAACTAAGTTGATACCTAATGTTGATCTTTATTAGATAATGTTTCCAGCTGACATATATTTTATTAGCAAGTTTTGGCAAGCAATTTGTTTTTGCAGGTAAAGCAGGTTTTCCAAATTAGAGTTCGAGACAAGGATCCAACATTAAGGGTTCTTTTCAACTCAGCCTTATCAAGATTGTGTTGTAAATTTTCAGATTGCCTCGCTTGTGCTCAAGCTTATGTTAACAAGGATTTGAATAAATCCTTATGTAAATTTATAATTAGGCAGAACTCGTATCTATAAATGAGGGAATGCCCTCATTATTATAGTCAATATATTTTGTATTTTGGACTTCAGTCCCAGGCAAGACTGGAGGTTTTCTTCTCCATTCTTTCCTACCAGTGCCCACAGGAATGGAGAAACTTTTATGTAAATTTATAAATTAATAAAATTATTTGGCTTCGGCCTTTTACTGATTAAAAAAAATAAAAATAAAAATAATTCTTTTTAATTAAATAATCTTATCTTATTTAATTAAAATCTCTCTTGATTAAATAATCTTATCTTATTTAATTAAAATCTCCATTTTTAATTAAATAAAATAATCTTATTTAATTAAAAGAAAATCCCTCTTTTAATTAAATAAATAAATCCCCCACTTAAATCCCTCTTTGTGTTGAAAAAATAAATAAATAAAATAAAAATAAATAAAGATCCTTTTTGTTCACACATATTCCTAAGTGGTGGGCTTTTTTGCCTCTTAATCATAGCCTTTGATTTTGCCTTTTGAAGATATGAGCACATGGATCAACCGAGATTTAATCTCCACCATTGCTTATTTATTTTTACCTCTTAATCTCTACCGTCCATTGCTCCTTAAAAGGAAACCTCTCATTCTCATTTGAATATAAACTTTTATGCTATTGTTATGCTGCAAGTTTGGAGAGCAATTTTAGAGGAAAATTTGAGCATTTGAGCTTGGACCATGCAACTTCTTCTTCTTGTCTTCTTCTCTCATGCATTGATGGCAATCCATTTAGAGTAGATCCATGTTAATTTAGATTCATATTTCTTTCATAGATTAGCTTGCATATTTCCTTTCATGCATTGTTATCATATAGATTAGTTTG
The DNA here is from genome assembly GCA_018584345.1 of Thuja plicata. Lineage (NCBI taxonomy): Eukaryota > Viridiplantae > Streptophyta > Pinopsida > Cupressales > Cupressaceae > Thuja > Thuja plicata. The sequence goes on along the minus strand of MU227781.1, from coordinate 409,199 downwards.
CTTTCATGCATTGTTATCATATATAATAGTTTTCATTTACATGCATATTTTGTGATCATGGAGGCTAGCATTCTTTCTCTTCATCTTTGAATCTCTCATTTCATGGTGTACTTGCATGGGCATAACTAGGTCTAAACTGAGGGCCTTCATCACAAACCCTTACACTCCATGAATAGGGAGCTATGATTCGCCATTTGAGACCTCATTCTTGAGCAATCTTGAATATAATGACTCATAGAAGTGTGTCACATTTTCAGCACACATTTTTGGTGCCCACCATGGGGCAACCCACCTTTACATGCTGGTTTTGATTATTTTTGGAGCTAACCCCCTTGTGCAGATTTGCTTGGAGATGAAAACCCTAGATTTTCAAAGATTTGATCATATCTCCCAAATGACTTAAAGTTTTGGTCTAATTTTTTTTTCACAGGTTGGTGACATATGAGAGAAGCTTCAGTAAAAAATTTAGAATTTTCTAAGGTATAATGATGTTGTTACAAATTTTTCTTTATTTTTCAAATTTTTTTTTTTTTTGGCACAAATGCGCACATTTTTTGAAATTTTTTACATTTTTGGAAAGGTATTTAAATTCTACAGGGGGTCCATTCTTTGTGTTTTAAATTTGGATGCAATATCATAGCTCATTTGGTCGATTTATGAAAACTAGTCTATTGTGGGAAAACAACTCCCTAGGGAACAAATGAAAAGATCTTTTTAAAATTCTGACATTTTTGGAAATCTATCTATTTTTTTAACATGGGTTTCTTTTCTGCATTTAGGGTTTGGGATCCGAATTCATGTCATATAGGTCCAATCTTGTTGACTAGGTAAAAAAATCAAAATTAAAAAAAGGGCATTTAATGATTAGCTTGCACTTATTTTTCACATGGTTCAATGCATGATATGAGTTGTTATTTAGATTATTTGCTGGTCATTCTAACAATTTATTTTTAGATCTAACCCTAGGGTTTGCATAAGTTGAGTATACATTGCATATCTTGTTTGATGTTTGCTCTTTGCTGTGTTTTTCTGATTTTTATTTCTGAAACAACTTAACATGTGGTTTGCATGACGTTGAAAAGAAGACTACTAATGAATCATCTTGCATGTTGCCTTGATCGATAGCATACTAAAATTTGTGCTTGCATTTCACTTTATTTTATTACAATAGGAACCCACATGCAAGACTTCTAAAATGAGCTTCTATTTTGGTGTTTTAGGGATGACAATGATGCTAGGAAACTATGCTCATTTTATTATGTGTTTGAAGTGTCTTTTAGATTGTAATCCTAAGAATTATATGAACGTATCCTCTCCCCTTGCCTTTGTGGATCTTGGGTGTAAGAGAAACTCATATAATTCTTCTAGCGTGGCTACCTCCCAAGTGCTTTAATAGAGCCAGTGAGAGTGGAATGCCCAACCGGTAATAGACTAAAGCCAAGCCCTTCCAAAATGATATATAAAAAATGCCATTGTGATTAGTCTCACAGTGGACAGGTGCAAATTTGTTGTGGCAACCAAAATATTCTTTAGTACCCTAGTGGTGCGTTAAAGTCCCTACATTGTTAAGGTGAAAACCTTGCTGTGAAAGGATTGGGAGAGCCCCCTTAATTGGGAAAATGACTTGATCAAAAACACCTGAACGGATGCCTTGAATACAAACTTTGTTTTAGTGACCAAAAAACCTCTATCTGTTGGCGCAAAAGGTCAGAGACCGACTAATAAATCCCACATTTTCACGGCTCTTAGTAGAGACAACGGTCCTTTGGGAAGTGATTCCCTTGGGATTCGAAGCTTGGTGTGCCTGAGAAGTGAGTGCATTGTAAGGAGGAACCCGTGCCTCCAAGATTCTAAGTTGTCTACTATGAGTAGACGTGGCTAAAATTTGGTTCAAGTGGGAATTCAACAGATATTTTCCTGACTTACCTAGGTTGTGGAGTGACTGTTCTATTTATGACAAACAATCTGTTTGATGTGTCTTGTGTGAGTGAAACATCAAAACATGTTGGAATTACTGGAATGATGTACTAAGAGGGGAGGGGTGAATCAATACCTCTAAATTCCTTTATGTGATTGGCCCATTAACCTTTGTGTCATCAGATTTGTATATTTAGCTATCTTTCTATTCATCTTTCTTTATGTATGTGAAATCATAACATAAGTTCTTTACATGTGTAAACATTCAAGAAACATACATGAAAGTAAATAACACATAACACAGGATATGATATCGCAGAAAAATCCTGTTGGGAAGTAAAAACTGTGGTGGGGATGTCACCCACAAAACTTCACTATCTGCAGATAAGAAGGGAGCCGGTTAAGGATTACAATTTGACCACTTCTGATGATCTACCCTGTTAGGAGTATTAGAGTGGAGAATTTTTAGGATCTACTTCGTTTGAAGCTTTAGCAACATCGTTAGGTGTGCACTCTGTTAAGAGATTTATCAAGAGTTGTTAAGTCCACCTTCTACTAAAGGATTTCTGATGTGATGCACTTGTTAGAATGCAACTACATTATAAATGTTTGATCTGATAGTATATGCAATCTCTAATTGCTGATAACAGATCCTATAAAGCTTACAATGTATATGTAATCACCTTGAGTGATTGAATGATACCTTGTCTTTGCTCGTCGGTAGCCTTGTCTGTGTTCTTGAGAACTGATATGATCTGTTTTTGAACTTTGCATGAATTCACTTCTGTTGCTTAGATGCTCTTTGTGGCTACAATCATTTATCAACTCATTACCTATTACAAATTATTGAACATCTATATATACTAGTTTCTAGCTCCATTCTTGATTCACGCTTTTCAAGTTAACTCTAGATCCAAGGTTTACAACTTGACCTTGATATTTAGTTAGTTATGTTTTAGATCCGTTAGGATGCTTTAAAACATTTACAATATGCTTGCTTGACCCTCAAGTAATGTTTTAAATCAAATTAAAACTCTATAAATAGAATTACAATGTTTTATCTGACATGGAAAGTTAGATCCACTTTTTGCAGGTTCTGTAACTAACTGTCGGTTCTGATGGTCGGGCTGCTCTGTCAGTCTGTCGGTTTTCTTTCATTATTTGCTCTGTCGGTGTCCCTATTTTGAACTGTTCATCGAGTTCCTTGCCTTTTCTACTCTGCCGGTGATGTTCACAAAACTGTACCATCGGTGATGTCCTTTATGCTTTGTCGTCGGTTCAACACTTGTCATTGTTCGTCAGGAAATTCTATACTTAGCATTTTTATGTCAAGCATTGTTATCTTGTCGGTTACGCAGTGTGTTTTCTGTCGGTTATGCTTATACCGATGATCTTTATCATGTTTTTCACTTAAGTATACTAATGACAAAACTTAATGTCATTAATCTCCCCCTTTGACATTAGTATCAAAAAATGATATGTGCAACATACTTAATGTATTAGTCTGTACACCTGTGTATACTTCATCCTTAGTCATTTTTTTTAGTCATGAAATGACTCCCCCTATGCATATGCCGGTAAGTGTAAGTTTATGTACATATGATTGCCTTCCCTTTTTTTCTTTTTCTGATATTTGATATAGTGTACATATCTATTTTTACATATTCATGCTATACATATCCTTTTCTCTTTCTGCTAATGTAGTATATTGTACATATGTACTATTCATTCCTCCTTTTTTGATAATAAAGGCAAAGGTACTTACAACTTGTCAAAAATATGTGAGTGTGAGGCTTTGATTTCCTCCATCATCTTCTCCCATTTCTCCTTCAAATTTTCTAGAGCCATGTGCTCAAGTGATATCCTCACATGCATATCGTAGATGCTGTCTACCACAAACATCTCCGGGGTTGAGATCAGATTCCTTGCATTTGTAATGTGTTGTTGTAGAGTGGCGAGGTTTGGCAATATGTGAGCCTGCAGCTCGGTAACCTCATTTCTAAAATGTGTCTCTGCATCCCATATCTCTTACCTTAACCTGTTTACCTCTATGATCTTGTCATGATGCAATTTTATTGTATTTACATCAGAGGTTAAAATTTGTGCAATTGCTGTCAGATTTGAATCTAGCTGGGACAACTTTGCACTATTCTCTTTTGTGAAATTTTCAAGTGTGCACATTTGTTAAATTAAGGTAATAGCTTCTACAATCATAGGTTCTAATTGACTTCCTAATTCATAGAGCTTTACCTTGTTCTCTGCCACTTCTTGGCTTATCTTCTCAACTAGTTTGAGTTGATACTTCTTCTCTGCCCGTTCTTCCATTGCCTGCTTTGCATCTACACTTTGAGTAGTGATGGCATCGGTAAGAACTAAAATTTGTTCCATGACTGATGTGTCATTTTCAACTTTTACCTCAGGAACAAGTTGATATAGTATATCCCTAGCTTTGTCAAGTGCTTGGGCTTCCCTGTGTGCTTTTTTCATTTTCTCCTGTATGGATTTTCTTTGACATATCACTCCAAACTTTTGAAGTGTTTCAGTATCCAAAGTAGATACATCCCACTTGGGTATTTCAATTACCTCATCAAGTGTTACTGCCAAGATGTCTTTTTTCATTAATTTCTTCTTCTTCTTCTTCTTTGGTTGAGAGACAGATTTGTGAACTACCATTTGTAGATCTTGAGATTGGATTGATTTGGTAGGTGAAGATCGAGAAGATGAAGCTTCTTGTTGCTTCTATTTAGAGTCCACCTGTTGGTTGTGTGAAGATGTCTCTTCATTGGCCTTGGGTGTATCTACAGATTTTTCTTCCTTTTCCTTCATGCTATCATCTTGCTTAACTTCTTCACTCTTTTCTTTCTCTTCATCCTTTCTCAATGTTTCATTGTTGTTAATATCTTCTGCTTTGTCTTTTTCAGTAGACAAATTTTGCTGAGTGTCGGTTGCATCCTTCATCTCTGTGTCTGTATATTTTTGAGTGCCCAATGCATCTTTATTTTCTTCATTACCCATGTCCTTTTGTATATCATCATCTTTCTTAGATGATTTCTCCTGACTTGAATCAATATCAATAGCTTCTATTAATATTTTCATGTTGGTCAGTGTATTTGCCTCTATAGTGTTATTAAGTGTGTCTTGTCCGTCGGTATCACCTTGTGCAACAGTGACATCTTCATCTTTTTGCACTTCTTCTGCAGGGTCTTTTCCTGTAACATCATTAATGACATTATCTAACCATGTTTCATCATTGACATCCTCATTTATGTTACCTTTTATTGTCAATTCTTCTTTGGTAACCTCTGCTTCATTATCCAAGTCAATATGAGTTGGGCTTGGTGGAATTTGGCTTTCTTCACTCTAAGTTTTTTCAAGAGTAGTGTCGGGCCATACCTCATCTATAACTTTAGTATGTTTGGGGCCTGCTGTATCACTCTCTTCTTTGTCCAATTCCACTAATGAATCATCCTGTACATCTTTAATGATGATGTGTTCTTTCTCCAGGCTAGCTTCCTTAGTGGGCTTTTTGAGTATTTTGCACCACTTCTTAATGCTTTCCTGATCTAGCTCAATTAGCTTCCCTTTGAGAAATTTGTATGCTCTCATTTTGGGTGAGAAGTCCTTTTCATACTTTTTCATCATTTCATTTATCTCTTCCTTGTTTGAATCAGAAGGCATACGCGTAACAAGTACTCTTTCTCTTATCTCTTTTTCCCAGTGAAGTGCAAATGTCCATCTTGCAGACAATCTTTCTGTTAGTTCCTTGGGTACTTCATATTCTGTGAATTGAAGTGGAACATAATGGTGTTTGCACATTTTAGCTATTATAGCTTCTTCAATTTTGTTTTGATCCTCTGGATCAAATTTC
>MU227781.1:369043-395345 GCA_018584345.1 Thuja plicata | reverse complement strand
CAATTGTTAGTAATAACTGAGAGGGGGGCGGGGGGGGTGAATTAGTGGCCTCAAAAAATTTATCCAATTTAAACTTTAATCCACCAATCAATACTTCTCAAATTATTAAGTCCCAATAAGATGCATGCCTTTGAAATATTTGAAACAAATAGCTGTCTGTTGGTTTACCTTGTCTATCCTTATTCTCCTTGATAACTGATAAGTAGTAAACTGTATTTATTGATACTTAGAAAATGTGCAGAGTATACCAGTCAATCCATAAATGCATATGCAGAATGTAAAATACTAAAGTAATAAACCATACACATAACACAAGGATTTTAACGTGGAAACCCTGTTAAGGGAAAAAACCACTGGGACCAGTACCCCAAATTTTAACTCTTCTGAAGTGAGCCCTGTTAGGAGCCAACTCTGTTAAAGGTTACAAACACACTGTCAAGTGCGACCTTGTTAGAGGATTTTCAATACATAGGTTGTCACTAAGTATCTGGCATCTATGCTACCATCCTTGAATCAGTCTCATGACTGTCAATAGGCTTTATGCAAATCTTACTACCATCCTTGAGTCAACCTCCTTCTTAGACTGTCAATAGGCTTTAGGTAAGACCGGTGCTACTATCATGAGTCAACCTTCTAATAATCTGTTAGGATATACCTCAATTACAAAAGACTATTAAGTCCTACTATGTTAAGAGACTTATTGCTTCAATGGTTAAACTGAAACAAAATGACCTATTCCTAATGCAACTGAATTGCAGATTTTTAGATCTATTTACTTACAATATCTCTCTGATCAATATAACACTACAATTCCTTTGTACTTAACTCTTTCTGCTCTTTGATGTTGTGCTTCTCTGCTTGTCGGTGTTTGTAGAATTCTTTAGCTCTTCCTTAGCTTGATTGATCAGGACTGCATGAAGTTAATCCTTCATCAGTTTCTCTTTAGCATCTTCTTTTAGTTCATTCCCCCATGTATCTGATTGCTTATCAACCACACTTAGAATGAATTATGCTTGTCTCTTAAATAGACATGATTTTCCTTAATTCTAGGTTCTTGATTCTTGATTCTTGATTCTTGGCGTGAAAAATAATCCAGCCAAATTGATTTATAGCTTTAACTCCTAATTTATCTCATAGTTATCTTCTTTCCAACTGTACAAATCACTTACTTAACTGTGGTCAAATAAAACAACCAGTTAAGTCTATCTTTTAGCTCTGCCAGCTAGATATTTTGTCATTTTCTGATCTCTTTGTTCCGTCGGTCAATTCTGTAGTTCGTTGCCGGTGACAATTGCCAGTTCCATCGGTGTCACTTTAGTTAGCTTTGAGATCTCCATCCATCAGCCATCATTGGATCTTGCTCGTTGGGAAACACTATTTTTAGCTCGTCAGGCATCATGTGATTCTACTTCGTCGGGCAACACTATCTTCTGCTCGTCGGGCATCACTGTGACTTTTATCTCTGTCTTTACCGATGGTGTGCACTCCACCGGTGTAGTCTATCACTTAGTGAATAATAGACTTTTATTCATTGCTGAAAGCATAACCTTTATTCCATTGGTTCTCTGAAGTCTTTGGCATGACCATACAGATGATATCAAGTTGACATCAATGAAAATACAAACCATTAACTGATTTAATGTCTTGCATCATCTTCAACTTAATATAGTCAATCATTTAATCAGTTACATGTCATCAGTTCCATACTTACTTGTGCAACCTTAGTTGGGAATGGTGATGCCACCAGATCCATTGGATGGGGTGTCATCATTTTCATTGCTTGTTCCCTCACCTTCATTGTTTGTAGATTTTATCCACATCTTGTTTCTCATCTTCTTGATGTCATCAATGGTGTTTCCATTGGGATAAGTGCTTTTGTCTGTCAGCCGGTCTTTGCAATCTTTTACCACATGTCCAACCTTATGACAATGTAAACATGCCATACTTGTATTGGTCCATCCTCTTGGTCTTCTAGTCCATTTTATCATACAGTTGGAATAAATATGACCATACCTTCCACATGCTGTGCAGTTCACCCATGTGTTATAGTCCCAAACATATAAGTTACTGATTATTGTTGGTTTATAGCCATTATCAGGTTCTTTTGGTGTCCATGTTTTCTTGTTCTTTTTCCAGCATTCCTGATGTGTATGTCCATTCATTTTGTAGGTATGATAGTACTTGTCCATGTAGGTTTCCTTCTTTGGATTTGTCACCTTGGATCCGCATTCAAATGCCTTGTGTCCTTTCTTGTGACATTTATAACAATTACCAATGAAAGTAGATTGTGATTGAGAAATACCTTTCATTTTGTTTCTGCAAATGTTTGAGGTGTGGCCTAGTTTTCCACAGTGATTGCATGACAAATTCTTGGTTCTTGGAGTTGCATATACATTCCTTTGATCTGATTTATTAGATCATTCTCCATTGTCGATGTACCCTATACCTGTGTAGTTGTTGACTCTTCTTTGTCCGTCAAGACAATCATCCATTCTTTTATTGCTATCTTCAGATTTCTTGATTAATTCATTGTGCTGATTCTGAATTCTAACTTCATGCTTTAGCTTTTCATTTTCTTCTCTTAGCTCACCGATGATCTGTCTTCTTTCAATGAGTTCAGTATTTAATCTGTTTGCTTCTTGACTCATAAGAATAATTTGATTGGTAATCTCATGGTGATGATCAGTAAGTCTTTGAATCTATGATTCTTTTTCTTGTAGCTTCTCTATAATTTTCCTCCTATCATCAATAGCCAATGTTCTCTCTGATTCAATTTTCTTTAATCATTCATGACATCAATCATTTTTACCATCTGAGTCTCTTGACCGATTTAGAGCATCTTGATTTGCTCTGTTAGATGTAGATTGATCTAACTTGTGATCTCTTCTATTGATGTGTCTAATGATTTGCTTGTTGTTGATTCAACTGAGTTGAAGTAATATGGGATTTCCTCTTCGTGATAATCTTTCTCATTAAGCCTAGTTGCAAAAATATTTCTTTCATCAAGCAACTTTCTCATGCTTACTCTTGCCTCTTTGTACTACTCATAGTAAATCTGAATTTGTAACTGCTCATTCTCAATAGTCTTGTCTAGTCTATACTTTTCCACTGTCTTGATCTTTTCTCTTAAGTCTTTAAGCTTTTCAAGAAAGAGACTAAGCTCTGATACCAATTATTGAAATTACTGGAATGATGTATTGAGAGGGGAGGGGTGAATCAGTACCTCTAAATTTTTTTATGTGATTGGCCCATTAACCTTTGTGTCATTAGATTTGTATATTCACCTATCTTTCTGTTCATCTTTCTTTATGTATGTGAAATCATAACATAAGTTCTTTACATGTGTAAACATTCAAGAAACATACATGCAAGTAAATAACACATAACACAAGATATGATATCGCAGAAAACTCCTGTTAGGAAGTAAAAACTGCTGTGGGGATGTCACCCACAAAACTTCACTATCTGCAGATAAGAAGGGAGCCAGTTAAGGCTTATAATTTGATCACTTATGATGATCTACCCTATTAGGAGTATTAGAGTGGAGACTTGTAATGATCTACTTCATTTGAAGGTTTAGCAACACCATTAGGTGTGCACTCTGTTAAGACATTTATCAAGAACTGTTAAGTCCACCTTCTACTAAAGGATTTATGATGTGATGCACTTGTTAGAATGCAACTACATTATAAATGTTTGATCTGATAGTATATGAAATCTCTAATTGCTGATAACAGATCCTATAAATCTTACAATGTATATGTAATCACCTCGAGTGATTGAATGATACCTTGTCTCTGCTCGTCGGTAGCCTTGTCTGTGTTCTTGAGAACTGATATGATCTGTTTCTAAAATTTGCATGAATTCACTTCTGCTGCTTAGATGATCTTCATGGCTACAATCATTTATCAACTCATTACCTATTACAAATGATTGAACATCTATATATACTAGTTTCTAGGTCTATTCTTGATTCACACTTTTCAAGTTAACTCTAGATCCAAGGTTTACAACTTGACCTTAATCTTTAGTTAGTTATGTTTTAGATCCGTTAGGATGCTTTAAAACATTTAAAATATGCTTGCTTGACCCTCAAGTAATGTTTAAATCAAATTAAAACTCTATAAATAGAATTACAATGTTTTATCTAACGTGGAAAGTCAGATCCACTTTTTGCAGGTTCTTTAACTAACAGTCGGTTTTGATGGTCGGGCTGCTCTGTCAGTCAGTCAGTTTTCTTTCATTCTTTTCTCTATCGGTCTTCTACTCCATTGATGTCCCTATTTTGAACTATTCATCAGGTTCCTTGCATTTTCTTCTCTTTCGATGATGTTCACAAAACTGTACCATCAGTGATGTTCTTTATGCTTTGTCATATGTTCAACACTTGTTAGTGTTCATCAGGCAATTCTATACTTAGCATTTTTATGTCAAGCATTTTTATCGCGTCGGTTATGCAGTGTGCCGTCTGTCGGTTATTCCTATACCGATGACCTTTATCATGTTTTTCACTTAAGTATACTAATGGAAAAACTTAATGTCATCAAAACAAACACCAAACATCAAAATAGACATCAAATCTGCATTCTTAAGTGTCAAACTGTCAACTTGCCCAATTTGCTATCCTGTCATTTTCAGTCTTCCTTGGTTGATCCAGATTAGATTAAGTCACTTACCCTACTGTTAGAAGCTTGCTTACACTTTGGATTTTTGCATTTTGACCTCTTGAACTAGTAATATTTGATTTCACAAGTGACCTTGTTTGGAGTTTGTGAGCTAGAAACCGTCCTCGTTGAGAAGATAAACCTTTAGATTCTTTGATAACACAGTTGGAGGGTTTTGGTTATCTCTTGTCCATTCACTTTCATACAAATTAAATTTCAATCAATGTAACTCTGGTAAATCTTTCTCCTGATCCATATGTGTTAGGGTATTCACCCGTTCAGTGGGTACCTCTGTGGCAGTGTTGGTTTATACCCCTCGCAAAATTCTATCTTATCACCTCTCTTTTGGACAAGTGAATGCCTTTACCATCCTAGTTTGGTACCAATGTTTCTTAGGGTTATCCTATCGCTAGTACCTTTTATTTTATGCCAGTTACAACAAGATATCAAGTAGATCAAGGAAAATGACCTCAAGTAGTCTTTAACCAATTACCCTTAGTTCAAACTCACCAAAAACGTAAGGGAAAAGAGCTCATATTTGATAAATCACCTAGGAACAATTCAGAAATATAGTTTGATTCCAAGATTCACCTTAGTGAGTTGGGTACACCCTTAGCATCTTCTCTATTGGATATGGATATGAGTTACACAATGACTCGATGAGAGAGAGAAGACATGGATAAATGCCTTGATGACATATTTCCAAAACATAGAGATACCATTTCATTTGGTGGTTCCTCTCGTAACAGTCAACTATCTTTACCCCTTATCTCAACTACATATCTAGATGTACACCAAAGGGCTGAGAGAGGTAAGAGGCAAGCCTATCAAGATGAGCAATCATAACATGAAAACCAAGATGAGGAACTTTATGACACTCACGTAAATGCAAAATACACCAATAATTTGTTTCAACATTCAAGACCAAGTTCACCGTTCAAAAAATCTTCAAGCTACATGATTGAAAGACTTAAGAGATTTGAGCGTGAAAAGAAAGCCTTCCTAGATGAACAAGATGAAAAGGAAGAGAAATTTAGACTCCTAGAGTTGGAGATACAAGCCTTGTTGGAAATAGAAAATAAATCCCTCTAGGAGGAACAAGATAGACTCTTGGCTCAATGACTTAATGACCAATTTAATAACATGCGTGTTAGTGGTGGAAATAACTCTCCTCCATCCACTCCTCCTGAGACTCCACGAAGTGGAAGGCATTCAAGGACACTCTCACGATATCCTATCCCTAGAGGAAGAAGGGATTCAAGACATGATCATTATATGAGACGAACACCTCCTAGGAAATCGAGACAACCTTCACAACGTGCTCACCATGGTTCACAATATGGGGGTAGTAGCTTGAGTTTTGAGATTACCTCCCAAGACTTCATGAAAATGCAACAAGAACCAGTCTTCCAGCAGTATGTGGAGAAATATTTAGAGAAAAACAAAGACAAGTTCCTAGAGATTTTAATCAACAAGGGTGCTAGAGTTCCCTACAACTTTGATGTGGAAAAAATGATTAAGAAGCAAGGTCCATCTCAAGAAGAGGAGATCAAACAACTTAAGAGCATGATGGAAAAGATGTTAGCACCCAAGAATTTGTTCTCACTTGATTCAATTTTTCCTAATCCTTTTAAAAAAAGTGTTAACATGAAAGAATTCCCTAGAAAGGTTGAGATCCCTTAATATGACAAGTATGATGGGAATGGAGATCCACATGACCACGTGCTCCAATTTTATACCACAAGTTTTGAGTTTCATCAAGATGAATCGTACCTCATGAGATTGTTCCCAAGGAGTCTTAAGGGTAAAGCGATGGAATGGTTCACCAACATAACTCCTCCCGTCAAAGGTCGAATGCAAAAGATTTGAAGACCCCTCATCCACCACTAGAAAGATCCTTAAGGTGTTACCGATAGCCTCCAGGCATGAATCAAACCATAAATATAAGGAGAGGTTAGGGAGTATCACCAAAAGAGGAACTTGTCAAAGGATTTAGTAGTTGGAAAAAAAGTTGGATGCCATGGCTTCAACATCAAAAGAAACTTGTCCTCCCAAGTCTAGAAGAAGTCACCTAAAATCTTATTTCTATCCTGCACATTTTCAAAAATAACAATGAAAAATCCTCTTGCTGTAGGATAGATTTGGACACATCCTTTCAAAAAAGGTTTCTAGTTCTCATGAATCCATTTATTCAAATATTTGAGGCTCATTCACAAGCCCCTAAATTGTCTAATCAGACCAAGCTCCAAGAAAATTTCAACATTATGGGTACCTTCATTTTCTACATCATCATCTAACTCTACTGAGATGGACCTTGTCATTGGTCTTTTCACCCCCACAACCCCATCTCCTCATAATTGACCTCTTGGCCCCATCTTTCTCTTTGCCGCATCATAAGGGCTGCTAGGGTTTCTCTTTGAGAATTATTCACCCCCTGTGCAAGACCATATTCAATAATGGTTCCGACTTTGCAATAAAATGATTTATTGCTATTATTTAAACGTATCCCTATGCCCTTGTCATTTCTATGAATCTCCCAAGAAACTATGTTCTCTTTACTATTCCATAGTGGCAATCCATATTCCTGCAAGCTGAAGGAGACTTTATTCTCATGAGTAAGGGTCCTCTGGCCATACATAGAGGCACCAACCATAGAAAAATCCACCTTCAAAGACCCTAACACCGCAACAATTCCCAATGACCCCATTTTTTATTTATCCAAATTTTAATTATTCTTCTAGTATTCATTAGATGAGCAATTATTGATACAAAGGTGTTTTGGTCATTAAAGAATGATGAGTATGATTTTGGTTTCTGCATAGAATAATGCTTCATATTCCTTTGAATTTGATGCTATGGTATTGTAGTTTATCATGTATATTGTATGTTTTTTGGAAGTTGCAGCATTGGTGGCTATAATTATTTTTGGTGTATGTAGTATATTGGCAGTTTGGGCATTTGTTAGAAATGATTTGGAAAATACTTTGTATTTCTTCATATGGATGTTTATAGTGTTGTAGCTTGGAGAGAATTTTTATAATGTCTATGCAATTTATCAGTTCAAGTATTGAATAATAAAGTGTACCACACGTGTGTTTATGGTGATGTATTTCATAATAATGTTTCATGACTTTCCAGTTATGAAGAAGTCTATATTAGAATGGTTGTAACATCTTGGATTGAAATAATAATATGAAATATGTATTTGGGAATGATGTTGGATTTCAGGAACATCTCAATGTGTTCTACATGGTAGTAATTGATTTTTATGGTGTTGCATTGTGCTTGTTGGTTTCTTGTGTAACTTGTGGATGTTTGGTTGACAGGGTCCTTGTTCCTACTTGAGATTTTCATTTGGGGTTTATAAAATTTTTGGAGATTATGATGAGTGGTATTTGGGTTCTATATTCATTTTTTTGATCCTCTTTGAGAAAATTTAGTTATTCGTTGAGTTTTTGGGCTAACCGGTGATATGCAACAAGCTACATTTATGTGTTACCTTGTTGTTGACTTTGGAGTATGTGTGCAAATGTATTTAATATTTGTGGCTATATTGGAAGATGTAATAGGATATTTTTAGCTAATCTCTTTCTCCTATTTTGGAAATTTTTTGTTGTATTATGATTTTGAGGCTCACCTTGTTGGGGTCATTACTTTAGGTTGACCTAAATAATGTTTTGTTATGATCTAGATGATATATAGAATATTAAATCAGCGTGGAATATGCATGAGTTATGGAAGATATGCATGTGAGATAGAAGACGTGTGGGGTCAGAGTATTGGCGTAGAATTTTCAAATGGTTTCTTAAGGTAGTGTGTCAAGACAAACTATATTCAAGGAAGAATGTTGGAAGCAGTATGCTAAAGGATTATACTTTGTAATTATTTTCATGTATCTTATGTTGTGATAGTGAGTCCCCTCAACAAGTTCTTTTTGTCTTACTTAGAGATAGTGAGTATTTCCAACAATTCATTTGTATTTGGACTGAGATAGTGAATTTTGGTTGTTAGTCTAGCAGTTAGCCTCCTTGTATTATTTTTCATATATTATGATATATTTTCATTGTGGTTTTCCCCTCATTGGGTTTTCCACAAAAATGTGTGTTCTCTTATGCATTGGTGTTGATTTCTTTATCTTGCATTGTTGTTGATTAAAGTTATATGTTTTCAAATTGAAGTAAAAAGGTTAAAGACTAGTTCATACCCCCTCTTAGTCTTCGAGTATATTCAAAAATTCATATCAAAGAAAGGTTCCTTTGGAGTAAGATCAACTGCTTGAGGAAGGTCTATGATGGAAAATGATGGATTTTACAAGGCTCCTAAGTTCTATGGTTGAAAATTCACTCTCTAGAAAGTAACAATGGAAGCACATTTACTCTCCTTAAGGTTCAGTGTTTGGAATTATTTTATAGAGGGTTATTCTCCTCCTGTTGGGCCCCCTATAGATCCTATACAGATTAGGGAAAATGAAAAAAATGGGAAAGAAAGGAATACGATTCTCAATAGACTTGCATATTTAGAACTAGTAAAGGTGATGCATTGTAGTAGAGCTAAAGAAATATGGGATAAGCTTAATGGTATATGTGAAGGCGATGTTAAGGTGAAGTAGATGAAGACGTAAAATTTTAAAACTATATTTGAAACTATGAGGATGGAAGAAGAAGAAGACTTGGATAATTATATACTCTAAGTAGATGAAGTGGTGAATGACATCAGAGGTATTGGTGGAGAAATAAAAGAAGACGAGGTTCTAAAAAAGATACTTAGGTCTCTTTTTAAAATTTATAGCCATAAGGTTACTACTACTGAGAAAAGTAATGAATTGGATAAATATTTAGTAGATCAATTAAATGGTTCTTTGACTGTATTTGAAATGAGATATTATCTCAAGGATGCTCTTAAAAGAGAAGTTGCATTCAAATTTGGTAAAAGGGTAGAGGATGATGTTGATCAACTTGATAGCTTGGAAGATGTTGAAGAAAAAATTGTGAGAGGGTTAAAGAAAGGCACTAGAAAATATAAAGGTAAGTTACCTTTCAAATGTTTTAATTGTGGCATAATTGGTCATTTTTTTCTAGTTGTCCTTACGTAGAGTCAAAATATAGTAGTAAAAGGGAGAAGTTCAAAATGAGTCTTTATTCAAAGGATAAAAATTGTTCCTCATAATATTAAAATCTAAATGATTCAAATGATGAAACTCTTTATAATTTAAGTTTATGATAAAATAGATGATGTTAAGGATTATAAGATGTCTAGTACTTGTGTTACAAATATGAGTCAATGTTGTCATTAATGTAAAACTTGTTGTCATTGATGTCAACCTAATTCATGAGGTCCAAAAGTATGAGTTCAGTTGTATACTTTCTATTTTTAGAATGTTGTTGCATTAGGATATTGCATAAGTATTGTCATCAATGTGGGAAGATTGCTAGTGATGATTTGAAATGGTGTATCTAGATGATTGATGTCTATTCTAGAATGACAAAGTGGTGTTCATGTGTCTAAATCAATTTTTGTATGACTATTTTGACAGATGGTACGATATATAGAGTGTCATTTTTTTGGTTTTCATTGTATCACCTTGAATTTTGGTTCTAATATGATGTTGGTGTATGCATAAGGAAGATATATCTCATCTTTCAAGTTCTAGTTCATTCCACATAATATTTTTCAAATTTCCAAGTGTCAATTTGTACAATAGTAGTGTACTTAATTGTTGGAATGCTTTGCCTTCAATAATTTAGTGTTTTGGATCTTATATGGTTTTTTTGGTGATAGGAGATGACATGTTGTGAAGCACAAGTATTGTGATAGCTTGTATGATAAATTGAATTTTGTTTCTCTACCAGTTCCATCTTTTGGATCCAACTTGATTAGTTTGGGACCATGTGGTATCATATAGTGATGAAGGTGATTATTTGGGCGTAATAGAATGGTGTGCCAATAGAGTGTGATGCTTTACACATTTTTCCTTATGATATACTTGGAGATAGTATTTTGGGCTGACTATTTATGTTCTACATCATCTAATTAGTATGACCTATTTGATGTAATCATTTTTTGCAAAAAATATTTGTAGGATCATATCATTTTGTGAATTGTATGAGTTAGATAAGTGGTTGTGTATGGTGTAATTGAAAATGTATGCAAGTGTAGATGATAAGTGATGAAGTCAATTTTTGATGTTCAGAGTTGTGAACTATAATAACTATTTCATGGATATGTTTTGTATTAGTTTAAAAAACATATTTCCTTGTAATCGATTCATATTTTATCTTTCATTGAGTAAGTGATCTTGAGTTTTAAAGTCAATTTTATCTTGCACTAAGATTGTGTGCCTTAGCCTGCAAATCCTTCCAAAGAAGTGAGCTCCTTAGAAATATGCCTAAATCTTAGGAGTTGTGAGTTTCCTTGACCTAAAGCCTAAAACTATTGTAATCGGTTTTCATATAGTGAGATAGTTCTCACTGAGGTTTTTCCTACATTAGATTTTCCATGTAAAATCTTGGCGTCTTTGTGTGTTTCATTTTATATTTAAATTATTTAATTTTTTACATGTTTTAAATGGAATGAATGGATGATAAGTGATTAAGATGTAATATATGATCATTCACCTCTCCTCTCAACATCCAAAAGTGTTCAAGACCCTGCACATTGATAAAATCAAAGAACAATCAACGATTGTATGGAATGCCTTCCATGCAAGAGAAGAAAAAATGCTTGGGTGATTAAAATGGATATTCTCATCATATGGATGGTAATAAAGAAAATTTTATCAACCTCAAAAAATAGATTGGAGGAGCAGTTAAATTTGGTGGTGAAGGATCCACCCCAATATGTGGAAGGGCACAATAATAATTGATGGAAAGAACAAAACAAATGATGTTCTTTATGTCAAAGGGTTGAAACATAATCTTCTCAATTTAGCCAAATGTGCATAAAGGAATATAATCTCACATTTCATGATAGAGGTTGTGAAATTAGAAATGGAAGCTCATGAAAGATTGTAGCGTAGGGAACCAACAATGATGACATTTTTTGTCAAATTTAAGAGGCTAGAGGAAGACATTATCTGTTGGCACAAACCAATGAATGTTGATTGAGTCACAAAAGGATGGGTCACATCAAATATAATAATTTGATGAAATAAGTTCTACAAATGTAGTAACAGACATACCAAGGATCATCAAGACCACACAAAATTGGAATGTAGATAGGAAAGTGAACAAGGATAAAATTCAAGAGCAAGGAACATTCCTCTCGAAAGCCTTTGGAGCTGGTATATACTAATATCTTAAAGGTACTTTATGTTTCTTATTGATGACTATTCTAGGATGACTTGGTTTACTTTATTAAGAGAAAAATCAAAATCTCTAGAAAAGTTTAAAGCTTCTAAATCTTTGATTGAAAATGAAGTAGATGTTAAGACTGAATGCTTGAGGTCTAATAGAGGAGGTAAATTTAATTCAAATAAGTTTGGAAAATATTGTGAATATAATGGTATTAGGAGACATTTGTCTTCTTATAGAATCTCACAATAAAATAGGATAGTAGAAAGGAATAATATAACATTTTAAGAAATGGAAAGAATGATGATGAAAGATACAAATCTATCTGGTGTATATTGGATCAAAGTAGTTCACTATTTCGTTTGCATCTTAAATAGAGTACATTTGATTGTCAATAATTGTAATACTCCCTAGGAGCTATAGTATGGGAGACCTGCTATATTGAAGTATTATAGAATTTTTGGGAGGAGATGATATATTAGAAGAGATGAAGAAGAGTTGAGAAAGTTTGAATTAAGATGTGATGAAGGAATATTTCTTGGTTACTCAACTAGAAGCAAGGCTTATTTACAGATACTAAGACAATATAATCAAAGAAATGGATGAGATCTCAAATGTCAAAGTAGATGAAGAATGGAATCAAGCCACATAAGATCTTGAAGATTATAAGACTTAAAAACCTCTCTTCATGCAAGAAGAAGAAAAAGAAGAAGAAGAAGAAGAAAGAAAAGTGTTAGGGAAAACCCCAAGGATCAAACAAAGTATGTTTGAAGGAATCATTCAAAATAATAGATTATTGGCAACAAGAATAAAGGAATGTTGACTAGGAGGAGATTTAAAAAGGAAAAAAACAACAAGCGAATCTTTGTATTTTGTCAAAGATAGAATCTAAAACCTGTGTTGATGCTAGTGAAGATGAAGGATGGATAAAAGCAGTTGAAGAATAGTTGAATCAGATTGAGAAGAATTAGACATGGGAATTGGTCCCTAGAATTTTAGAAAATAATGTCATTGAAACAAAATGGGTCTTCTGGAATATCTACATAAAGAAGGACTATCAGTAACAAGGAACAATGCAAGGTTGGTTTGCAAATGGTACTCACAAATTGAAGGGATTGAATTTGATGAAACATTTGCTAGGTTGTGAACTATACTTGGACCAATAGAAGGGATGGTACAAAGCTTATTTAAGTTTTTCTTGACATGACTCTCATTTCTAATGACTGGTACTCTCACTACCACTACTCTCTATCAACGCTTTCTCGTATTGTCTTAGACCATTTTCCCATCTCCTTTGTTGCAGATCCCATTTCGGGTAGAAGAAATTTTCCTTTCAAATTTGAGAGAATGTGGCTGGTTCATCCCAACCTTGACGGGGATATTATGGAATGGTGGAATGTTTATGTGGATGGTTTGACGATGTACAAAGTTTATAAAAAATTAAGGCATGTCAAAGATATGGTAAAAAAGTGGAACAAGGTGGTCTTTGGAGATATTTTGCTTTGAAGTCCTCTATTCAATCTGATTTGAAACTTATTTAAGAGAAAAATCAAGTTGAGGGGTATGTGAATTCTAAGAATGAGATATTAGTTAAATGCCATGATATTATATCTAAAGAAGATGAATTTTTGAGACATATGTCCCATTGTCTTTGGTTGACGACTGGGGACAAGAACACAATATTTTTCACATGACTACTTCAAAGAATAGAGATGCCAACATAATCTATTGGTTGACTATTAATGGGAAAATTTATGATGTGGAAGAGGATTTCAAGAAGGAAGCTAGGCGATTCTTCTCCTTTCTTCTCTCTGCTGACAACAACTTGAATTCTCAGGATCAAGATGTGCTCATTTATTCTACTCCTCTTATCGGGCGTGAATGGAATAAATTCTTCTCTGCTATCCCTTCATAGGATGAAGTTTAAAAGGTTGTCTTTTCCTTTGAAGGAAATGAAGCCCTGGGTTTGGATGGTTTCCCCATGTTCTTCTTCCAATATTTTTGGCATATTGTTCAATCTAATGTGGTAAATGGGGTTCAATAATTTTTTGGTTCCAGACAAATTCTCAAGGAGCTTAATGCAACCTTTCTCATCCTTACACCTAAGGTGACAAGAGCTTATTGTATGGATTTTTCCAGACCTATAATTCTGTGTAATTATTTTTATAAGATAATATCCAAGGTTCTCACTCTGAGGGTTCTATCCATCCTTCCATAGATCATCTCTCCTCAACAGAATGATATTTTTCTTGGCAGACAGATTCTTGACTCTATCATTATGATGCATGAGAACATTCATTGTCTGGAAGTTTCAAAGAAGAAAGAGTTTCTGATGAAATTGGATCTCTCCAAGGCTTATGATAGAGTGGATTGGTATTTTCTTAAAGGTTCTTAAGGCCTTTAGTTTTGATGATAAATTTATTTAGTTAATTTTTTAGCTGATCTCCATCCCTTATTTATTGGTTATGGTTAATGGATCACCCACCCTTTTCTTCAGACCGTCTAGAGGTATCAAACAAGGTGATTCTATATCCCCCATTATTTTTTTTTATCATGGTTGAATGTCTTGGAAGAAATATTAGCAAGTTGGTTTCTCAGAGTCAGATTAAAGGACTCAACCCCTCTTTTTCTAATATTGTATGTTCTCATCAACAATTTGTTGATGATACTATCTTTATGAGATCCTCAACTATTAAGGAGGCTGAATCTCTTAATTCTACTCTGAACTGTAACAAAAATACCTCGGGACAAATTATAAACTGGGATAAAAGTTCCCTTTTCTTTATTAAAACTCCTGAGGATAGACAACATCGTATTGTTAATATTATGGTTTGTCAAATCAAGTAGTTCCCTTCTATATAATTGGGGCTCCCCCTATGTAGGAAACCTCCTTAGTCCTTATGGAATAGTTTGGTGGAAAAGTTTCATAGAAAGATTTCTAGCTGGAAAGGTGCATTGTTAATTCAAGAGGGGAAAGTTCAACTCTTGAAGTCTTCCCTTTAGAGCCTCCATGTCTATGCTCTAATCTTATTCAGAATTCGTGTGAAATATGTCGAGGCCATTGAGAAGATTAAAAAATCCTTCCTATGGTCAAGAGTGGAAGAAAGAAAATGTATGTCCTTAATTTCTTGGGAGAAGGTTTGTAGACCTAAATGCTAGGGTGGCTTGGGTCTGAGAAGTATTAAAACCCTTAATCAAGCACTTCTTGCTAAAATTTTTGGAGGTTGCACAATGGATTTGGGGAATGGAATACTATCTGGAGAAATCAATAATTGAACCCCCTCCCTTCTTTGTATGTTTTTCTTTCTTCCTATGAAGGTACAATGAGATCTATGATATGGAATAAAATCCTTCAGGATAAGTAGATGGATAGTTTTGGGAAGACTTGGTCTATTGGCACTGGAAGAAATATCAAGTTCTGGGATGATAACTGGTTATCTCATTATGTACTCTGTGACTCTGAAGCTTTCTTTCCCTTTATACAATTTTTTAAGGATAGATTTGGGATCATGGTTGCTGACTACAGGACTGATAATGAGTGGGTAAATCTTAATGTGATCATTCCTCTTCTTAATCCTTTAATTCTTTTTCTTAATTCGGTAGTGCTTGTCCCGGAGTCTGCTGATAGAATCATTTGGTCTAGTTCCCCTTAGAGGAACTACTCTATGGCCTTGAATGTCCTTTTGATGTATCATTTCATGGAGGCTCCCCCTGTTGGTCTCAAGATTTGATTTAGAGTCTCACACCAAAGGTGAACATTTTCTTCTGGATTCTCTTGTAGAATAAAATTCTTACCACTAAAAATTTGTCGTAGGGGTTTCTATTTTTCCAAGAGGTGCTTTATGTGCATGAATGATGAAGAATCTGTCAACCACATCTCTATCCATTGTGCATTCTCTTTCCAAATTTGGTCACATATATTGCATAAGATGAACTTGTGTTGGATCTTTCCTTCATCCATTCATGAGTGCTTCAACAGTTGGAATTGTTATTCTTCTAACAAAACAATTAAGAAATTGTGGACATTCATTTTTCCTCAGGTCTTATGGGGAATTTGAAAGGAAATAAATAATATAATTTTTAGTGACATTAAAGACCCTCTTACTATGGTGTGTGGAAAAATTGAAAGAGATATAGTGCAAAATTTGTTAGTTCTAAGATCCTCACACCCTCCTTGCAATGATGCTGATAACAACATCTTCAAATGCTGGAACCTTCTTGCTGATTCTTCTAGGATTTTGTAGCTAGATTATAGAGATGGTTGCAGGTGGAGCTACCCATGTTCTAGATGGGTTAAAGTTAATTTTGATGGGGCGGTCAAGGGTAAACCTAGGCCAGATGGGTATGGGGGCATGATAAGAAATGAGTTTTACAAGTGTGTTGTGGCGGTGGTGCTCCCTTTGAGTTCTTAGACTAACCACTTAGCTGAGGCAATGACAGATCTTCAATCCCTCATGCTTGCTATAAATATGGGCTACACTAAGGTCTATCTTGAAGGAGATTCCGATAAAATAATTAGATGTCTAAAGGGTTTGTCTCCCCCCTCATGGACCATAAATAAAATTATATCTAAGGAAAGTGAAATTATTAATTCTTTTGATAATTATTTTGTCCCGCATGGGTTTAGGGAGGTTGATTCCATGGCATACTGGATAGCCAATGTGGCGGTGAGATATGATAAACAAGTGATCTGGTAAGGTGAGTTGGACCTCCCCTATAACACCAAGGCCATATTAAATCATGAAATGATACATGGAGATCTGGGAGTACTTAAATCTGATTATGATGCAATTTCCAATGACCCAAGCAATAATGATAAGTAAAGGTGGCTATCTGATTGACAGTTTCATTAGTAATTATGAAGTGACTTTGCACACTTTTTGGGTGTTTTTAACCCTTTATTGGATCACATTTTATAAAAGCTACATTGTGTATCAAGTCTTCAGTCTTCCTCTGGTTTCTCTATGAATTGTGCTTAGTGGTTGTGCTAGAGGCACTATGGGGGGCAATAGAAAGAGGAGGGAGCCCTTATCCTGTGAGGATTGGAAGAAAAATACCAGAGCTTGGGAGATCTTGGAGGTGGGTAAGATGAATAATTTCATGGAACATCTACATGATCGAATCCATTCAATTACCATAATGTTTAAGAAGGATTGGAAGGAGGGGAAGATGACTATTGGTGGGATAAAGGTCAAAATTGATGAAGGGATAATTGTTATATTGTGGTGACTGATCAGGAAAGTATTATCCACTGAGGCAAATATTTTTTGAGGCTTATTTTTGGCTGATTTCTGGGCTGACATGTTCTAACCCTAAAGCCACATAAATATTGTATAAATTAGCTTAGGGTTATGGTTTCATTATTATGACGTATGTTTTATTGCGACGGTTTTGAGCTATAAGGGATTGCATATTGCAATCCGATTGTAATCAATGGATAATAATAAGAGTGGACTTTCTATTTGGTGGATGTAGCCCAAGGATTGGGTGAACCACGTTAAATATTTGTGTCTTGTGTTCTCTTCTATTTTGGCTTACTATTCTCTGATATTGGTTATAATTTTGTATGTGATTATTATTTCTATCTTGTTAATCCTAACAAGTGGTATCAGAGCGAGGTTGTCTTCAGCTATCCTCTGCAAGAATATCTCACTATTTAGTGGGAGTCTCACGGTTGAGTAGGAGTAATGGCAGACGAGGGTAGGCTGAAGGTTGAAAAGTTTAATGGACACAACTTTTAGTTATGAAAAATGCAGATGGAGGACTATCTCTATTAGAAGGATTTATGGTGACTATTGGGAGGAGTGGCCATGAAAGATGCAACTATGTATCAAGAGGATTGGGATATTCTAGATAGAAAGGCATTGGGTAGTGCTCGCTTATGCCTGCCACAATCAGTGGCGTTTAATATTACCAAAGAAAAGATAACTAAAGAGTTGATGGAAACCCTAGCAAAGTTGTATGAAAATCCTTCCTCTTCGAATAAGGTATTTCTTATGAAGTGTTTATTTAATATGAAGATGGTAGAAGGTGAGTCAGTGACTGATCATTTAAATGAGTTCAATACAATTACTAGTCAATTATCTTCTATGCATATAAATTTTGATGAAGAAATTATGGCTCTTTTGATTATGTGTTCTTTGCCAGAAAGCTGGAGTAGCTTGATAATGGCTGTTAGTAACTCTGTTTCTAATTCAAACACCCTAAAATTTGATGATGTTGTTGGTTTTATTCTGAGTGATTAAATTCATAGAAAAAGCTCAGGAGGATCTACATCAGATAGTGTTTTGATTGCAAAAAGAAGAGGCAGAACAAGAGATAGAGGAAACAACTCTGGAAATCATGGGAAATCATGAGGAAATTCAAAAGGAAAGAGGTCTCAATCAAGAGGACCTAGCGACTGATGGTACTGTGGAAAACTAGGTCATAAGAGGAAAGATTGTTGGTCTCAAAAGAATAAAGGAGACAAACAAGAAGGCAATAAGGAGGTAAATGTGGTAAGTAATAAATCTGAAGATGATTTTTTGATTCTTTCCCTTGAGAATGTTGATGATTCATGGGTTCTAGATTCTGGGGCTTCTTTTCATGCTACACCCCATAGGATTTATTTTATTGATTATGTCCAAGGTGATTTTCAACAAGTTTATTTGGGAGATAATGAACCCTTTCAAATTGTTGGGAAGGGAAGAACTAAGATTAAGTTGCATAATGGGAATCATTGGCTACTACAAGAGGTAAGACATGTTCCAAGGATGAGTAGAAATTTAATTTCAGCAGGGAAAATAGGTGATGAGGGTTGCATAGTTACTTTTAATGATAAAAAATGGAAGGTTTCAAAAGGTTCCTTAGTATTAGAAAAAGGTGTGAAAGTAGGCACCTTATATCTTTGTACATGTAATGCTATTCCTTCTACTCTAATTATTATAGAGAAAAGTGAATGTTCAGGAACAATTGCTGCAGTTGAGCAGGTAGAAAATGAAACAGTCATTGTGGATACCAAAACAACACTATGGCACAATAGATATGGGCACATGAGTGAGAAAGGTATGAAATTAATTCACTCAAAGATAGTTTTACCAGGTCTGAAATGTGTAAATTGGATTTGTGTGAAAGTTGTGTGTATGGGAAATAAAAGAGAGTTAGTTTCTTGAAGGGTGGGAAGGAAAAGAAAGATGATAAATTAGAGCTTGTGCATATAGATGTATGGGGGCTAGCTCATGTTTCTTCCCTTGGTGGCTCTCTGTATTATGTTACTTTCATTGATGATGAAACTAGGAAAGTTTGGATTATTTCCTTAGGCAAAACTCTGATATATTTGAAACTTTTAAAAAATGGAAAAGCTTCATTGAAAATGAGACTGGTAAAAGATTAAAATATCTTAGATCTGATAACAGTGGTGACTATTGCAGAAAACAATTTGAATATTATTGTTCCTCTAATGGTATTCGTAGGAAGAAAACAGTTCCAAGGACTCCACAAGAAAATGGAGTGGCTGAACGCATGAATAGGACAATAATGGAGCGTGTAAGGACTATGGGATTGCATGCTGGGCTCCCCTTAAACATGTAGGCAGAGGCTGTAACTATTTCTATTTATTTAATTAATAGAGGTCCCTCTTCTCCTTTGGGTTGTGGTATTCCAGAGGAAGCATGGACTGGTAAGAAGGTAAGTTATTATTTTCTCAGAACCTTCAGTTGTGAAGCATTTGCACATATAGATTTTGAAAATAGAACCAAGCTGGAAGAAAAATTAAAGAAATGTGTATTTGTTGGATATGGCATTGATGAATTTGGCTATAGAATTTTCAATTTTGAAAATCATAAAATTGTAAGAAGCAGGGATGTCATATTCAATGAGAAAGTGTTGTACAAAGATCTATTGCGACAACATGAGAAGAAAGATACTGATTATGTAGAGTTTGATGATGCTCCAAAAGATAATGTTCCAATAATTCCTTATGCTCCGCAAAAACAACAACAACAACAACAAATACCACACACCCCAGTGAATGTTAGATAGTCAACAAGGCTAAGTAGACCTCTAGATAGATTTTCACCTTCTTTGTATTCTATTTTATGAATTGATGCTGGTGAAGTTGAATGTTATAATGAAGATATGCAGGTGGATACCAAGATTCATTGGGAGTCTACAATGACATATGAAATGGACTCCTTGCTAAAAAATTAGACTTGGGATTTATGAAGTTACTTGCAGGAAAACGGGCTTTGCAGAATAAATGGGTTTACAGGTTGAAAGAAGAAGATGGAGGAAAGAAAATATATAAAGCTAGATTAGTCATAAAAGGATTTGCAAAGAAACATGGTATTGATTTTGATGAGATATTTTCTCCAGTTGTTAAAATGACTTCTATTCGTACTGTTTTAAGTATTGTGGCTATTGAAGATTTGCATTTAGAGAAGCTTGATGTTAAAACAAATTTTCTTCATGGTAATTTGAATGAAGAAATATATATGGTATAGCCACAAGGATTTGAGGTCAAGGGAAAGGAGAGTTTAGTGTACAGATTGTAAAAAAGTTTATATGGCTTGAAGCAAGCACCTCGGCAATGGTATATTAAGTTTGATACTTTTATGAATGAGAATGGATACACTCGATGTAATTCTGACCATTGTGTTTATTTCAAGAGGTTGGATGACGCCAGCTACATTATTCTATGTTTATATGTTGATGATATGCTTGTAGCTGGGTCTAATATGGATCATATTAAGGGGTTGAAACAATAGTTAGAAAAATCTTTTGCTATAAAGGATTTGGGGCAGAAAAACAAATCCTTGACATGAAAATTTGTAGAGATAGGAAGAACAAAAAATTAACTCTATCTCAGGCTGATTATGTTGAAAAGGTGTTGTAGAGAATCTCCATGAAGGATGCCAAAGCTGTCACTACACCTTTGCCTGGTCATTTGAAATTGACTAAGGAGATGTGTCCAAAGACACTAGAAGAAGAGGCTAAAATGTCCAAGATACCTTATGCTTCAGCTGTAGGGAGCTTAATGTATGCTATGGTATGTACTAGGCCAGATATCGCACATGCAGTGGGAGTTGTTAGTGGGTATATGAGTCACGCTGGTATTGAGCATTAGAATATAGTCAAATGGATTCTCAGATATTTGAGAGGTACATTCAATAAGTGTTTACACTTTGGGGGCTCTACTAATACTGTTCATGGCTATGTTGACTCAAATTTGGCAGGAGATATAGATACCAGGTGGAGTACTAGATGTTATGTATTTATTGTTGATGGGACAACAGTGAGTTGGATTTATCAGTTACAAAAGGTGAATGCTTTATCCACTACAGAGGCATAGTATGTTGATTCTATAGAGGCAACGAAAGAGATGATATGGATTCAATTCTTCATGGAATAATTGGGACAACCAGAGGCAAATAACTATCTGTATTCAAACAGTCAAAGTGCCATTCATCTTGNGGATTTATCAGTTACAAAAGGTGAATGCTTTATCCACTACAGAGGCATAGTATGTTGATTCTATAGAGGCAACGAAGGAGATGATATGGATTCAATTCTTCATGGAATAATTGGGACAACCAGAGGCAAATAACTATCTGTATTCAAACAGTCAAAGTGCCATTCATCTTGCGAAGAATTCTACTTTGCACTCAAAGACAAAGCACATACAGTTGCAATATCATTTCATTTGATTAGTTTTGGACGATGGGTAGTTAAAGATAGAAAAGATACATATAGATGATAATCCAGTGGATATGTTTACAAAGGTTGTGATGAGGGAGAAGATGAATTCTTGTCCAACTTTGGTTGGTCTTCTAGATTGAATAGACTAACAGAAAAATAGAGTCTAGGAATGTTGGATCCAGTGGGAGCTTCACAGGGTAGCAGTTTAGCTATAGGATCAGTCTCCAAGTGGGAGAATTGTTGGTTTATGTGGAGTGTGATCAGTCCCCAAGTGGGAGATTTTTATACTATGGTGATTGATCAGGAAATTATTATCCAGGAAAGTGTAAATTATATATATCTAACCCTAAAGTGGCATAGACATTGTATAAAGTGTTATAGGGTTAGGGTTTCATTGTTATGATGTATGTTTTCTTGCAGTGGTATTGAGCTGTAAGGGATTGCGTATTGTGATAAGATTATAATAAATGGATAATAATAAGAGTGGACTTGTTGTTTGGTGGATGTAGCCCAGGGATTGGGTGAGCCATGTTAAATATTTGTGTCTTGTGTAAGTTAATGGTACAACAATTATGGGGAAGAAGTTCTACAAAGATCAGAAGCTTACTAATGCTGCCATTATGAAGTTTATAAAAAAATAGAAAGAGGGAAAACCTAGCCAAAATTGATAAAACCTACTACTCTCCCATGGCTATCAAGAAGACTTAGAGGCTAGTTCTCTTCACCATCATGCAATATATTATGTTGGATGAGAGATTCTCTCACGTTTATGGATATCATTTTGTTTTGCTAAACCACTATCAGAATAATCAGAAGGTATCTTTTCCCTATTATATCTTTTGTTCTCTGAACTCAAGTATTAAGAGTGCTCGGCTCAATCCAGATAGCAATCCAACCCTTCATGAAGGGCTTATGGTTCTAATTGTTGATAATTTTAAAGTTAATTCTATTGAGCAAGCTATTTCTGAGCATTCAACTTTAGATGAGGATTCTCATGAATCTGATGATTTCAAGAAGGATGGGGAGTCTAATACTAAGTTGGAGGAAGACACTGATTTTGATACCCCAAAGAAATGTGTTAGTAAGGGAAATGGTAAAAATACAAGCTCTAGGTCTGGTAAGATTAAGAAGGGGAAGATGTTGAAAGGAAGGAGTAAGAAGAAAATCAAGGAGGAGATTTGGGTTGAGGAAGGTGTCAATTTTAGCAAGGATATGGACACCGACCTTGAGGAAAATGTGAGGTCTTCCCAAAATAAACCTAAGAATTTGGCTCCTTGTGTCCCTATTAGCCAAGAACATTTGATTCTTATGGACTCCTCTATCCATTCCCCACCTTTATCTCCCAAAACTATGCCTGAGAATGTGTTGAAGAATAATGTGGAAGAGAATAGTGTTTTGAAGAATGTGACAGGTGGTGGCTCTCTTCCTCAATGTGATCTTGTTTGTACTGATGTTGATATGGGTACCCATAGGGAGGAAGATACATCTCTAAAGTTGATAATTGTAGCAAGGATCCCAACATGAATGTTTTGCAGATTGCTAAGGAAGGGGAAATAGATTATTATAGGATTGTTAAATGGGTTTTCCACAAGGTGAAAGAAATGAAGATAAACCAGAGGGCCTTCACCAACAAATTGGAATTTTTGGAGGCTATTGGTGTTGGTAAGGATAGATCCTTCCCTGAAGATCTCATAGATCTCACCAAGGATGTTAATGATGCTAAAGCCATGAATGAAGCCTACACTTCAAGGTTTAAGAAGGTGGATGATAGGTTTTCTGTTGTTGAAAAAAGAGTTACTGGTTTGGAGGATACTTTTAAGAACATCGGTGAGAATATTTTTAAGATCCCCAAGGATTCTTTGGAACACCTTAGGATACTCATTTCCAATCTAGAGAGAACTAACAAGGAGAAATCCATTGTACATGCATCTGATGACAAGTACACCGGTCCTGTTGATGTTCTTGATGGTCTTGGTAAGAGAACCCGTGCCAACATGAAGAAGATGGTGTAGAATGATAACAAGGATATAAAGGACTTGAAGAAATCTGTTGATACCATGAGCCATCTTGAGATGGAAGTGAAAAATCTTCTAAATAATTCCATTTAACTTTGTCTCTTCTAGGGGGTTCTATTGTCCCTTTCTATCTGCTGGCCCTGTAATGGTTGTTGTCCTTCTACTGGCTTTTGTTCCTAGTTGCTAGTGATGACATGTAACTGATTAAATGTTTGATACTGTTAAGTTGAAGATAATGCAAGGCATTAAATCAGTTAATGGTTTGTATTGTCATTGATGTCAACTTGATATCATCTGTACAATCATGTACATAAAGCTAAAGAATTCAGAGAACTAAAGGAACCAAGGTTATGCTTTTAGCAATACATAAAAGTCATGTATTCACTAAGTGACAAACAACACTGACAGAGTGCACACCATCGGTAAAAGCAAAGAAGAACAGTCACAGTGTTACCCGACGATAGGAAGCACAGTGTTTCCCGACAAAGCAAAACCATAGAATGCCCAACGAGTAAAATCAGAAGGTTGACCGACAAGTAAAATTCCAATGATACCCAACAGATGGAGATCATGAAGCTAACTGGAGTCTCACCGATGGAATTGTCAGTTGTCACTGACGACTAACTGCAGTGGTGACCGACATAACATAAAGTTTTGAAAATTACAAAATATCTAGCTGGCAGAGCTAAATAAGGACTTAACTAGTTGTCTACTTTGTTTTATTCGACTAGAGATAAGTGATTGATTTAAGCTGATTTGTACAGTTGGCAAGAATATATCTATGAGACAAATCAGGAGTTATGCTTTAAATCTAATTGGATGGATTGTTTTTCATGCCAAGAATCAAGAATCAAGAAACAATGAATATTATGTCTATATAAGAGAAAAGATTAATTCATTCACGAATGGGATTAAGGGGAGTGAATAGAAAGAGATGCTAAAGAGAAACTGGTGAAGAAATACTTCATGCAGTACTTACCAAACAAGCTGAAGGAAGAGCTAAGGAATTCTGCAGACACCGACGAACAGTGAGCACAACATCACAGAGTAGAAAGTATGGAGCACAAGGATTGAATTGACATATTGGTCAGAGAGGTAATGTACTTAAATAGATCTGAAAAATCTATAATTTAAGTTGCAATATGAACATGTCATAATGTTTTAGTTTAACCATTGAAACATCAAGTCTTTTAACTGAGCAGGACTTAACAGTCTTCTATATAGTGAGGTACATCCCAAGGAGAGCCAAAAAGGTTGATTCATGAAAGTAGCACTAGATATGCCCAATGCCTTTTGACAGTCTAAGAGAGAGGCTGATTCAAGGATGGAAACATTAGATGCTCGATACTAAGTGACAACCTCTATGTATAAAATCCTCTAACAAGGTCACACCTAACAATGGTTTTTTCCCTTAATAGGGTTTCCATGTTAAAAATTCATGTGTTATGTATGTATGATTCATTTCTTTACTGTCTTTCATCTTACATAGCTAACTCTGGATTGATTGGTATACTCTACTTATTTATTGAGTTTCGGTAAATAGTTATATTGCTTATCGGTAATCAAGAAAGAATAAGGTTTGATAGAGAAAACCAAAAAAAAATTAATCATTATTAGTATTTCATGGCCTGCATCTTGTAGGGACATAATAATCTGAGGTTTATTGATTAGTGGTTAAAGTTTGAAGGATAAATTTTTGAGGCCACTGATTCAGCCCCCCTCTCAGTTATTACTAACAATTGGTATCAGAGCTTGTGTGCTTAGAAGGAAGGTTTCAAGACCTAAGACAAAGATCAAAAGATGAACAGACGAGATGTGCCCAAGTTGAACAAAGATAAATTTTCTTCATTGCAGAGCAGGATAAGATTCCACTTATCAGGTATTGGTAATGATGTTACTCAATTCCTAGAAACTGAATATGTGTTTCCCACAGGAGCACCAATAGTTGAACAAATTAGAGAGAAGCATGAACACAACGACATGATGATAGAGCTTACTTCCTCACTCTCCGATGCTGAATTTGAAGATGTCAAAGAATGCAAAACTGCAAAGCAGATGTGGGACAAATTGAAGCTTGTACATGGTGGTGACAAAAATGTTTTGAGAGCCAAGGAAGAAAGCCTCAGAGGAAAGTTTGATGATCTCAAAATGAAAGAAGGTGAGAAAATCACTTAGTACAACACAAGAATCAAAGAGGTAGTCAATGCTATTCGAGGAGTTTGAGGTGTACTAGAAGAAGATACAGTGGCAAGTAAAATTCTAAGAACCTTACTGCCTAATTATGCTATTAGAGTATCTGCCATTCAAGAAATGAGAGTAGTAGAAAATAGAAATGTAACTCTAGACAGTTTAATTGGAAGATTGATTTCATTTGAGATGAATAACTTTGATAATAGTGTCTTACCAAACATAGAGTCTGCATTCAAAAATTCTATGAGAATAAGTAAATCAAGTCACCAAAACACTATGAGAAAAGATAGTGATAGTGAAAGTGAAGAAGATGATCTTGATGAAATTGAAGCACTTATGGCAAGAAGAATGCAGAGAGGCAAAGGTAAATTACCACTTGTTTGTTTTAATTGCAAAGAGATTGGACACTTTGCTGCAAGATGTACTAACAGAAGAAAAGATGACAGAAGTAATGACAGATCATTTGAAA
>MU227781.1:355913-368978 GCA_018584345.1 Thuja plicata | reverse complement strand
CGACAATCAAAAAGAAGAGATACCTAAGACTATAAGGACAAAGGAAAGAAGGCCAGTTACCTAGCAAAATGCAAGGATGATGATACTAACACCGAATCTGATGAAGACATCGAGATGGTGTTTGTGGATGTAAAAGATGATTCAGATGATGATGAAGAAAGGTATGTAGAAACAACTCTCATATCTAAAATTAGAAAAAATGATGTTTGGATCATAGATAGTGGTTGCACTCACCATATGACTGGTGATAAGCAAAAGTTTGAGACTTTTGAATACTATAAAGGTGGTTTAGTAAGAATGGGAAATGACACACCTTGTCTAGTTGAAGGTAGAGGAACAATAATGTTGAATAACCAGATAAAGTGTGAGAATGCTTATTAGGTAAATGGATTGAATTATAATCTATTGTGTTGCTCAATTGAATAATTAAGGTCACAAAGTAGCATTTGAAAATAAGAAGGCAAAGATCTTTAATAAATCTGGAAATCTGATTGGTACCGGTGAGAAGACAAAAGGTAAATTATTCTATCTGAATGATACTGACTCCACTTGTTTGATTGCTACAAATGAAGACATATGGTTATGGCACAAAAGAATGTGTCATGTGAACTTTGAAAACATGATAAAGATTAGCAAAAAGAGAAATGTCAGAGGCTTACCGACGATGACCAAGCCTGACAATATCATGTGTAAGAATTGTCAAAAAGGAAAAATGACAGTCTAGTTTCAAAAGAAAAACCCATACATCTGATGCAATTCTATAATTAGTCCATACTAATTTATGTGGACCTATGAGGACAAAGAGTTATTATGGAGATAGATATTTCATTCTCTTTGTTGATGATTACTCTAGAATGATGACAGTCATGTTTCTAATAGATAAATTAGAAGCATTTAAGATGTTTAAATGGTACAAAACAATGGTTGAGAAGAAAAGTGGTAAGGAGATAAAATGCTTAAGGTCAGATAGAGGAGGGGAATTTATTTAAGATGAATTCAATAAATTTTGTAATGAGCATGGAATCAAAAGACAAGTCTCTGCACCAAGGACACCACAACATAATGGAATTGCTGAAAGAAGGAACATATCCATAGTTGACTGTGCAAGGATGCTGATGATAGAGAAAGGCATCACCCAAATATTCTAGAGGGAAGCTGTCAGTACTATTGTTTACACATTGAACATAGTAAAATTGAAGAAAGACACCAAAAAGACACCTTATGAGCTATGGTATGGATACACACCCAATGTAAGTTATTTCAAAAATTTTGGTAGTCAATGTTATATCTTACAAGATGATAGAAATGGAAAACTTGACTCCAAGAGTGATGAATGAATTTTTATAGGGTATTCTACCAAGAGAAAGGCTTATAAATGTCTGAAAAAATCCTCTAACAAAATTATTGAAAGTGCAAATGTAAACATAGATGAATTTGTAGAGAAGAATGAACAGGAAAGCACTAAAGAACCAAATGACTACAATAAGTTCACTTACAATGAGGAACTTGAAACTCTACCCTACCAACAATGTAGAGCTCTCGAGCAATAGATCATTGCACATGAGCATCAGGCTGCAAATACCGACGGTCAGGACAATGATCAAGATAATGTGCAAGGTGATGAAGAACAAAACAATTATCAAATTGATAGACAAAGAGTTGTACCTGTACTTGCAAGATATGTAAGAAAGAACCATCTAGAGATACAGATCATAGGAGATAAGAAATATAGTACAAAAACAAGAAGTAAGTCTCTAAACTCAAGCTGTCTAATTTGTGATTTTGAGCCAAAATCTGTCAATGCTGCACTTGATAATAAAGAATCGATAAGTGCTATGAATGATGAGATTGAGAAGATTGAGAAAAAAAAAACATGGTCACTGTGCCAAGACCAGATGAAAAGAATGTCATCAGTATAAAATGGATATTTAGGAATAAGCTGAATGAGAATGGAGAAGTCACAAGGAATAAAGCAAGACTAGTATGCAAAGGGTATGCACAAGAAGAATGAATTGACTATGGAGAGACCTTTGCACCTGTTGCTAGGCTAGGAGTAAGAATATTACTTGCTTATGCTGTATATAAAGGATTCAAGGTATATCAAATGGATGTCAAATCTGCTTTCCTAAATGGAATACTTGAAGAAGAGATATACATTGAACAACCGGAAGGGTTTGTTGATCCAGACAAGAGGGACATGGCATGTAGATTTCACAAAGCCTTGTATGGATTAAAACAAGCACCCCAAGCCTGGTATGAATGAATTCATTCCTATCTTATAAGTATTGGATTTGTAAGGACTAGTGAAAACAATAATCTTTATTTGAAGGAAGATACCGATGCTAACACTTTGATTGCTGAAATATTTGTTGATGACATCATATTTGGAGGCAATGATATGCTATGCAAATAATTTGCTAATAAGATGAGAAAAGAGTTTGAGATGTCTATGTTTGGAGAGATCAAGTTCTTTCTTGGTCTACATATCATGCAACAATGTGAAGGTATTTTCATTACACAGTCCAAATACATTAAAGAGGTCCTGGAAATATTCAAGATGGAAGAATCCAAACGAGTTGGAACACCGATGGCTACTGGATGTAAGTTGAAAAAGGAGGACAAGACATTAGAGGTAAACCAAACTTTGTACAGATAAATGATAGGCAAACTCATGCATGTGGTATATACTAGACCAGATATTATACATGCAGTAGGAATAGTTGCTAGATTTTCTACTAATCCCAGGGAATCAGATATGACTGCTATGAAAATAATTCTAAGACATTTGAAGAATACCGAGGAATATGGCTTATGGTACAGAAGAGAAGGAAAATTTTAACTTCAGGTCTTTACCGGCGCTAATTGGGCTGGAAATATTGATGATCGGAAGAGCACAACTGGAGGAGCATTCTTCGTGGGTGACAGACTTGTCACATGGATTAGCAAGAAACAAGGATGCATCTCACAATCTACTGCAGAAGCAGAGTATGTTGCTGCTACTGCAAATTGCTCAAATATTGTATGGATCAAACAGTTACTGGAAGGTATGCATATGAAGATCCTAGAACCAGTAATTATATATTGTGATAATACAAGTGCAATTGACATTTCCAAAAATCCAGTCATGCATGCTAAAACAAAGCATATTGCCATCAAGTATCATTATTTGAGAGAACAAGTTCAGGAAAAAGAGGTGATACTTGAGTATGTGCAATCAAAAGAACAATTGGATGATATCTTCACCAAGCCACTACCCAAGGATGCATTTGAGTACTTGAGAAAGATACTAGGGGTCAAACCCTTGTCTACTAGTTAGTAAAATCACTGAAGGCTGCATCAACCTACATATTATCAGTAATGTTGATGCAGGCAAAGAGATGAACTTCAAAGTGACATCTATATATAGACAGGTATATATCAACACCAAGCACCATAGCATATTGTTGTATTTATGATGGAGAAGGGAAATTCAAGGAATATATTTGGATGGAGACAAAAGATTTCTTGACATTAATGTCAGATATCAGTAAAATACTTGTTCGGCATTGCTGTCAAAGGGAGATAAATTATCCATATTATCACACATTCTTCAGAAAAGGGAGAAAAGGTATCTATTAGCACATTACTCCAACATGGAGAGATTATATTCTTAGGGAGAGATATTGTATGGAAAGATTATACAAGGGGAGAGTTGTTGACAATAGAAAAAGACATCAAAAGAGGAGAAAAGTTAGAGGAGAAAAATTGACACTAGAAGAGATCGCAACACATGAGAAAAAGAAAGCTATGAAGAGATGCAAGAATCAAATCTAAGCTTAAACAGAGCTTACCGATGGTCAGACATTTTTATCAGTTATTAGAACAAAAAGATTGGTAATTGATGAATCTCAAATGTTGTATTTCATATTGTATTAGAAATAGTATAGTGTGATAATATAGTATGTTTCCATCAATGCCAAAGGGAGAGATTGATGACATGTAACTGATTAAATGTTTGATAATGTTAAGTT
This sequence comes from Thuja plicata, assembly GCA_018584345.1. Lineage (NCBI taxonomy): Eukaryota > Viridiplantae > Streptophyta > Pinopsida > Cupressales > Cupressaceae > Thuja > Thuja plicata. The sequence continues at coordinate 364,968 of MU227781.1, read as the reverse complement.
GAAGATAATGCAAGGCATTAAATCAGTTAATGGTTTGTATTGTCATTGATGTCAACTTGATATCATCTATACGGTCATGTACATAAAGCCAAAGACTTCAGAGAACCCAAGGAACCAAGGAACCAAGGTTATGCTTTTAGAAATACATAAAAGTCATGTATTCACTAAGTGACAAAAGACACTGACTGAATGCACACCATCGGTAAAAGCAAAGAAGAACAGTCATAGTGTTACCCGACGATAGGAAGCACAGTGTTGCCTGACAAAGCAAAACCATAGAATGCTCGACGAGAAAAATCAGAAGGTTTCCCAATGAGTAAAATTCCAATGATACCCAATGAATGAAGATCACCAAGCTAACTGGAGTCTCCCCGATGAAATTGTCAGTTGTCACCGATGACTAACTGCAGTGGTGACCGAAAAAATAGAAAGTTCAAAAAATGACAAAATATCTAGCTGGTAGAGCTAAATAAGGACTTAACTGGTTGTCTTCTTTGTTTTATTTGACTCGAGATAAGTGATTGATTTAAAGCTGATTTGTACAGTTGGCAAGAATATATCTACAAGACAAATCAGGAGTTATGCTTTAAATTTAATTGGCTGGATTATTTTTCACGCCAAGAATCAAGAATCAAGAAACAATGAATATTATGTCTATATAAGAGACAAGATTAATTCATTCATGAATGGGATCAAGGGGAGTGAATAGAAAGAGGATGCTAAAGAGAAACTGATGAATAAATAATTCATGCAGTACTGATCAAACAAGCTAAAGGAAGAGCTAAGGAATTCTACAGACACCAACGAATAGTGAGCACAACATCACAAAGTAGAAAGTATGGAGCACAAGGATTGAATTGACATAATGGTCAGAGAGGTAAGGTACTTAAATAGATTTGAACATCTACAATTTAAGTTGCAATATGAATAGGTCATAATGTTTCAGTTTAACCATTGAAGCATCAAGTCTCTTAACCAAGCAAGACTTAACAATCTTCTATATAATGAGGTACATCCCAAGGAGTGCCAAAAAGGTTGATTCATGAAAGTAGCATTGGATATGCCCGATGCCTATTGACAGTCTAAGAGAGGCTGATTCAAGGATGGCAGCATTAGATGCCCGATACTAAGTGACAACCTCTATGTATAAAATCCTCTAACAAGGTCACACCTAACAGTGGTTTTTTCCCTTAACAGGGTTTCCATGTTAAAAATTCATGTGTTATGTATGTATGATTCATTTCTTTACTGGCTTGCATCTTACATAGCTAACTCTGGATTGATTGGTATAGTCTGCTTATTTACTGAGTTTCGGTAAATAGTTATACTGCTTATTGGTAATCAAGAAAGAATAAGGATTGATATAGAAAAATGACAAATAGTTAATAATTATTAGCATTTCATGACATGCATCTTGTAGGGACATAATAATAAAAGGTTTATTGATTGGTGGTTAAATTTTGAAGGATAAATTTTTGAGGCCACTGATTCACCCCCCTCTCAGTTATTACTAACAACTAGATGTTTTTTCCTTTCTTCTTGATCCTTCTTTCTAGTATTAAAGGTCCAAGAATATAGGGGGGTGAATCAATATTCCACATATATCAAATAATTTCACTTCTTTAACTCCAAAACAACATTCATAAGGTTATCGATTGATAAGCAAGTGAGACTTAACCAAATAAACACAACCACCAAAAAGTATGAAACACATAACACAGATTTTCACGTGGAAACCCAAATGGGTGAAAACCACTATGGGAATGAGGGCCCACAAATAATGTATTCTTCTAAGTACGTCCTCTTAGGAGCTTAACCCTATTAGGATTTTATGAAGACAATGTTAGGTGCCACCCAATTATGTATTTTCCTCTAGCCCTGTGAGGAGCTTTATCCTGTTAGGAGTAAATTTGTTAGGATATTTTAGACTCAAGTTAATGAGGCACTCTCTTAGGAGATTTACAAATAAGACATATTAAGATCTACCCGGTTAAGGGATTTACAACATAAAAACCTATTAGGGTCACTTGATCTAGAAATAGAAACTCCTTTTCTTGATCATATCCACTGTAACACATTCATTCTCTTCTCATAAATATCTGGAACACCCTGGCTTGATCACAGCTTTACACCGATGATCTACAGACAAATATTTTGATTTCATGATATAAATATCACTGCTCAAACACTAAACAACCACCGACCCAAATCTCACCTAACACATTTGAAATTAGTTTTCCAATCTTTGCACTTAGAGGAATTATGCCAAAACACACATCCCAAGATAATAAACTTATCTACTAAACAAGTCGATATCAGGATAGACCCTTACAATTGATTTTATCAAGAACAATCAAACACGTTTTGACAAACTCAACCTTCATCCTAATAAAACTTCTACCTCGACCAAATAAATGCCAATTCAATACAACAAAAAAAAATTGACATATCAGCATGACAACTGGAATAAAAATGAAACATTACAACTTGATCATTGATCACCAATCAAAGATCTTACCATCAGAAGTTCAGGAACATTGTCACTTTTTATTGAAATAACTTATGTATCATTAAATCATGATTTTCGATCACATAAATTAGTTGTTGTCATAAAAATGAAATCAAAATAGGATCAACAACATCATCCTACGATCACACCATCTAACTCATCATAGATTTGACAAACTGATCAAATCACTCATTGCTAGTCATAGACTATTCTAACAGTTTCCTTGTCAAACATTAATCAACCATAAAATGCACAAATCAAACATTCAATTGTTGCGATCATACAATTAGCATTTAGAGACATTCCTTGGTCTCCCTTAAGGATCATGAACACTGAAAACACTTGTAACACCTTGTTCCTCCTTCTTACATACTTGAAAACATACTAAGAACACTAGGTCAATACATGACATTAATGACAACACAATAACTGATCATGATAATACCAAATATGTACCATAACACTTACCATCACATCATCAGTTATGCTAACACTTCTTTGTTATGCTTTGATGATCTATCTTTATCATTAATGTCGTAAAGGGTTTCATGTCCACTTCAAAACTCGTTTTCACTTAATAAAAAACATGTGCTTTGGTAGATATAATTGAGGTAATTAGGATGCTTATTTCCTTTTCTTATCATAAGAACTTCAAATTTTATCAGATGGATGTCAAATCAACCTTCTTGAATGGTGATTTAGTAGAAGAGGTCAATATTGAGAAGCCTAATGGGTTTTTGTCATTACAAGATATAGACATGATTTTTAGACTAAAAAATACCTTATATGGTATCAAACAAGCCCCCAAAGCCTAATATGTGCAAGATTGGATAAATAGTTAATTTAGAAAGGATTCAAGAAAGGTGGCATAGATAGAAATATTTACATTAAATTTGAGTAAGAAAAGTTCTAGATAGTTGGTTTGTATCTTGATGACATCATCTTTGGTGGAAATGATGATGTGCGCAAGGGTTTTACAGAGGAGATGAAAAAATAATTTAAGATGTTTATGATTGGTGAGTTGTTTGCATTCCTTGGACTTAAATTTTATTAGCTAGATGATTATAAATTTATTTTGTAGGCTAAATATGATAAGGAAATGTTAAAAAATTTGGTATGGAGGATTCAAAACTAGTGAAAACTCACATGGCTACTAGTTGAAATTTAAGCAACGATGGCAAGTCTCTTCAAGTTTATCAGACTCTCTATAGGCCTATGATTGGGGGACTACTATATTTGACTACTTGTAGACTTGATATAATGCATGCAGTGTGTTTGGTTGCCAAACATCAATACAATCTTAATAAATCTCATGAGAAGGTTGTCAAAAGAATATTTAGATATTTGAAGGGGACTTTGGATTATTGTTCATGGTATAGAAAGAATGTTGAATTATCTTTGAATCCCTAGACTAATGCTGATTGGGTTGGTTGTGTGGATGATAGGAGAAGTATAAGTGGAAGTGCATTTTTCATTGGAGAATTTTTTTCTCTTGGTTCAATAAGAAGCATGACTTAGTGTCCTTATCTATAGTACAATTTGAATAAATTGTTTCAAATTCTTATTTCACCCAAGTACTATGGATGAAGCAGACAATAAAATATATCAAGGTGGTATATGATGATCCCATTCCTATTATGTGTGATGATGTAAGTGCTATAAATATTTCCAAGAATATAGTGATGCATTCAAAGACCAATTATTTTCTATCAGATACCACTTTCTAAGAGATAAGTTCACATAAATTGAAGATAGATTAGAGTATGTTCCTACAAAGGATAAAATTGTAGATATCTTCACAAAGGAATTCTCAAAGGACATATTTGAGTATCTTAGAGATAAGATAGGGGTTATTGCCCCTCCTTCTAACTAGATGCATAAGATAATGCATTCATCCAAGGAGAGAAGTTCAAGGTATATCTTTTGTCTCATCTAATAATGTAGTCTACTCCTCAGGGGGATTAGATGGTCTATTGGTTTCTACTAAAAAAATAAATAGATATGAAAGATGAGAAATGGGGAGTTAGTGAATAATTATGTGAATGCCTTTAACCATTTTCCTTAGTGTGAAAGGGGGGAGATTGTGGAGTAAGAGTAAGATGATTGCGGTTATTTCTATCAATAAACAATGGGGAGATTGTTGTCTATTGGTGTTGCGATTGATTTCAATCCTTTTCTTGGTGGAATTTATGATATTTATAAAATGTGTTGTGTTTTTTTCATTGTTATGTAAACCTTTTACTTCGTGTCATCATTGATATAGAGAGATTGTTGAAGGTGGTATGTAATGGTGTTTTGGTATTTTATTTGAAGGCAAGATGTAATAGTATTTTGTTATGTTATCATAGGATGCAAAATGAAGAAGCTTGTGTAGGTGGCATTCTCTCTTTTGGATGTCCACCAACTTAGTGTTGATGTCTACACCTAAGTATGTTAAGATGATAGTAATATGTTGTTATTGGGAATATGTTTGTGGTGTGTTGTGATGAAAACCTCTCAAAATTATTTCTCTATGGGTTGTTGATATAGTGTAAGTTTGGTTTATGATCTAGTGTAAGATTGGATGTCAACCCTCATTTGTATTGAAAATGATGTATCAAATATCAAATATGGAGATGAAAGATGGTGAGAAGGCTCATGTTTTGGTAGCATGACTTGTTGGTTTTTAACATATCAATTAATTATTTGACATGTTTTAATGAATACATTATGTAATTTTTGTTTCTGCCACCACTAAAAGGCCTTGGAGACCAATAACATATGTTAATGGAAAAAATCCATAACTAAATCCAAATAAAGTTACAGTCATTAGTGACGACCCTTCTATTGTTCACCCTATGCATCCTTTCTTTGATTATTGTCTATCTATCAATTCAAAGAAGTGTGTGGATACTAATGATCAAATAATGTCTCACACTTATCATACTAGTGGAAATAAGAAAAACATTAATATTCCAACATAGCTTCCATCTTCTCAACCTATTCTTTCATCTTCTCCTAAATCACTTTCTCAATCCCCTGTAGAGTGTCCTCTTATTGATAAAATTCATGTTACTCCCACTAAGATCTATTTTTGGGATCTCCTTCAAACTTCTCCCCTTTATCATGGTATGCTTCAAGAGGCTCAAATGAAAATCCTTGTGTCATCTTCCATTAGACTGAGTAATGTGAATGCTTTATTAGATTGTATACTCTTTGATACTTCTGAGATAACATTCCATCAACATGAACTTCCATCCATTGAAGTGCAAAATCAAGATGATCCATTAATGATAGTTACTTTCATAAATACCATTGGTAGTAGATGTACCCTCATTGATACTAGTTAAAACCTCAATGTTTGTAGTATTAATATTTTACCTAAACTCAAAAAGGATCCAAGTTCTCTTGCAACTTCTTCACTATCTATTCATGGGTTTGATAATGTTGGTTGAAAAGATCTAGGCCCAATAATTCTATCTTTGTGGCTTGGACCTATTACTTTAGCCACTCTAGTATATGTCATATGGGGCACTTTACAATATAACCTTCTTTTAAGTAGAATGTGGATTCATGCTATGAGTACAATGACATATACCTTGCATAAATCCATCAAATTTATTCATAATAATCAAGTATCTACAATAAATATTGATCCTGCATCCCTCCACTATTATTAGGAGGATAAATATAATTAGTCTTTAAGTTGTACTACTTTCAAAAATTCAATTCCTTCATTATCTTCAAACATTGTTACACCTCCATTAGTTCCTAATATTAATAATGGTGCTAACTTGACTTCTTCTCAATTGAATGCATGTCTTGGTGATGATTGGGGTCCTTGGATTTTACAAGATCCATAATTGGAGAATACAAAATCAACCCTTTCTACCTTGACCTTCCAAAAAATTTATTCACACATGATATTAAAGATGATTATTATTATGTATCATGGGATAATGTGAACACTATCAGCTATGTCATTAATATTGATCCTCCACCTTTTGAGTAATTGCAATCACATTATGGTCTAGGATTCAATATTATTTCTAGGTGTACGTATAAAGGAAATGGTCTTGGATGCATGGAACATGAAATTAAGGTCCCTTTGGAACCAAAGCCACAATATTTTGTGGGGGGTTTAGGCTACAAAGCTTTTCCTTCATCTTCATCTTCTCCTCCATCATCTGATGTCTCTATGTATTTTTATTATGATCCATTGAACCTGACTTCACAGGAGAAAAGATTGCTTCCTTCCTCATTCTTTATCTAAACAAGATCATATTTTGTTTTGGCTTCTCAGAGACCACTTGATTACTCTTCCTCCTATACATAATAAGTTTAGTACAAATGATAAAGTAAGATATTATTTTTGTGCATATCATTAAGTGTTTGACCATTTCACTAGTGAATATAAGTCCTTAAGGGGTAAAATATAACAAATTCATGAATTAGGTGTCATTACTCCATCTATTGATACAACTACTTCTTAAAGTGGGTGATTTTTCTTGGGAAACACTCCACAAATGCATTCCTATAAGTGAGAGATTATCAAAAATTAGCATTTTGGGTCCTCACTTATGTCCCATGTGCAAAAATTACAAAGAGATTGTTGTAAAACTATTATTACAATGAGAGGTTTCCCATGTTTGTTCTCTTTCTTTAAGCTGTTAATTAATATTGATGACAATATTCAATTTTTAACCTAAGATTCATAGGGGATCTATTTAGGTTAGCATTTGGAGTGAGATGCCAAAAATGACCATTTGGAAGTTTTGGAAAGAATAAAACACATAAATATTCAAAGGCAAGGATGCCCCAACTGATACAATATTGAAAAAAAATTGAGATTCATATTTCTAAACATCAAAATCTAAAACTAAAAGTAAAAAAGCACAAGTTCTTATGTACATTGAGACCATAAAATCCAACTCAAATGGAATCACTTAAAAATACTGGATAATTATATAGCTACCAAGCCCCATAAAATTTTAGGAAGGCCAAGTGGTCACTACCCCTAATAAGAGGGATAAAAATGAACTTTGATAGTTCCTCCAAAGGTAATCCTTGAAAGGAATATGAGGATGTGTAAATAAATCCCTTCATCAATATATTGCTAGAAAGGGTTGCAAAAAAATCAACAATAAAAGATGCACATACAATTTAATTCAAGCAATTAAAACAAGCAAAACATAACATGGATTTTACGTGGAAAAAATATTAGGGTAAAATACCACACTCCAAATGCCCAGCTCAAATTAAATTATTTAGTAATAAAATATCAATTAATATAACTTTAGAGCTTATTCTCTTTAGGATTCTTCACACTATATTCATAATCTAGAATAATTTTAACCTGCCATACAAAATGAACAAACACAACAACTATATATATAAAAGCAATATAGGTAACTAAAAAATGTCATATGTCACTTCCACATCCATTGCAAACATGCAACTATTGAAGGAAGCATGCCTGGAATTTGACGGTCACCCTTATGTGTCATATAAATTTTAATGACAATTTGGTCATTTTAATACCTTTCATTTTACATTTTAAGATAAATACTGAATGTCAACTATTTTCTAATTTATGAATAATTTAATAATTCTTTTAACTTTAAATATCTTTTTCAATACAATTAAGAAAATATATATTATATTAAATAAATATTTTATTCTTAATAAACTAATGCAAATAAGCTAATTATTATTTTAAAATAGGTGTTATTATATATAATTTCAAATAACTAATTTAAGATACAATTGCGTGTTAATAAGAAATACAAATATTTGGTGATATGAATTTCTTATATAGATAAAAATATATTACAAAATTAGAAAATAAGTATAAATTAGAAATATATACAAAAATCTCAAAATTTCTCTGCAAATTTCTATATTATAAAATAGCATATATTTATCATACATATATATCATATATATTATAAAATAACATATTTATATTATTAAATAAAATACTAAATTGCCTATAACAAATTTTAACAGTTTATTAATAAACTTAGGTCTCATATTGATAGTTTTATAAAAATTTAACCCGTCAATCCATACGGTCTAATAAATTTTTAGCCTGTCATATACGGCTCAAAAGTGGAAAAATGATCAATACGACCATCACATTCTAGGCCTGGAAGGAAGTCATGCAAGGTATCCACACCCAATCCATTAATCCATAACTCAAAAGGCTCTACATGCACGAGCTCAAACTCAAACTTGCTATATAGAAAACAACCTTATACTTATCGTAGGTGTCCATATCCAAGAAAATAATCCTATCCATATTGTGCATGTCCAAAAGGGATTGTTAGAATATTTAATCTTTCCTTGGTTGTATTTATTTAATTTTGGATAAACCAAGGTATCCTACATGTATTTTGTCCTCTAGTACAAGTAGGAGGACATATCATTTCTTTGTAATTCCTTTATTAAGGAAATTAGTTTATCCTCCTTAAGATGATGTTGCCACTTTGCACACACCTATTATGAATGGTTGCAATCATATATTTGTGAGTTACTTTGTAACTCCTCTCCTCATCTCTATTTAAG
>MU227781.1:327580-338335 GCA_018584345.1 Thuja plicata | reverse complement strand
CATTTGATAACAATTCTTTCAAACTGGCATATCAAGATGGAGAAGTGTTACCACTGACCTTCAATGGTCAAGATTTGAAGCTTTATCAAGTTGCAGATTGAAAACAGGTAACCCCTGTAATGTACCATAGTTTCATTCTGTTGCTTTGTGTTCCTTAGGTTAGTTTCCTTTCCCTTGCTTTTGTTCCTTTCCTATTTTTCTTGCTTTTTTTGGTGTTCCTGCGTTGTCGCCTTTTGTTATTCCTTGCGAAACCAGAGATACTGGGTCCCTCGCTTGAGTATAATATACCCAAGTCCCCAGTCAGAGCCAGCTGTTGCCTCCACTTTTAAACATGTAGCCATTTCAGAAAAGTGGAAGATTTAGGAGTCCTAGTATGGTCATGTCATGTTGGTCTGGTCAGTCTGATGTCTAGGTCTAAGTCTTCCCTAGGATAGGAGGTCTTTTCCAGGTTCCCCTTCCTTTGCCATCTTGTTTTAGCCGGGTGGGTTACTCTCAGAATTTCATCCCTTTGGGTAAGTTGTAGATCACAACCCGGCAAAGATTTGTGCTCCAATCAATGTTCTTCCTCAAGCAGAGTTCGAAGACTGGTGTAAATCGATTCTATAGGTCTCAACGATCCTAACGCAACAAACGGCGAGAAATTTGGTTAAGAGATGGCAGAGAACGAGCTCGGTGGGATTTCAGAAATCGTCTTCTCCATGGCGGAATTTTACCAAGGAAAGTAATTTTCCGCAAAGGCAAAAAAAAAGAAGGTTTTTCACATGTTGCGGGTTTCGCACCTCTCAAGTGATTTTCCGCCAAGAGGAATTTTGCCTTGTGCGGGTTTCGCACCTCTCAAGAGATTTTCCGCAAAGGCAGAAAAGAAAGAGCGCTAAGGTGGACCCCACGACAGGTTTTCGAAGCACTTTTTCAATTTCCTGAAGAAGAGAGAAGAGTTTAAATATTGACTCAGAGATTAAAATAAAGTATATGCGGAGAATTGAAAATTGCTTTCTCCGCGGTGGAGTTCTCGCTCATAGAGAGATTTTCTGCAAGCAAAGAAACGCACCCCGTTTCTGATTTTCCGCCAGCTCAAGGAAAACGGAAAAGTAAGTGAAGGTAATGAAAATGTTTCTGTTAGGGCAACGGGAATAGTGAAAAGACTTCAAGGTAGCATATAGGGCTCCTTAGTTATGGTATTAATGGGTTTATTCATAAATTCGTTCGTGTGGCGCGAATGCTGAAAATCAACAGTTGCTTTTAGAATTCTATAAAGACGAATGTGCAAACAGTATTTCAATTCACTGTTTTCTCTTGTGCTATTATCCTGCCAAATTCATTTGCATCCTTAGCGCCTTTACTGTGAGCTCTATATCTTGTGTTTTTGAAAGCCCTTATTGTTGTATAGCAAGATGGCCGCTAGGTTCTCCAGTTTTGACGGATTGAACGACATTAAAACCACTCTGCAGAATCTCACAAATACTTCTCTGCATTTTTACGACATGCATGATCTCCAGAAAAGACTGAAAGTAGAGCCAATTCACCCCATAACAGAGAAGCTTAGAGAAAGTGGTTTGATTGAAGCGACAGGGTTTCCAGTGGCCGTCCAAGCCCCGGAATTGATATACGAATGTATCAACCATTACAACCCAGACACCAGACAGATTATTCTGCCAAACGACATAGTGCTTCTATCTATTGATCGTCAGACAGTGGTGAATTGCTTCCGGGTACCTGAGCGGGATGAATTCTCCAATTTAACAGTATCGCACGCGGTTTCTGAGTTTTCTGCGAAGAAGATGGTGTGGAGGAGAGAAATTATGCACTCATAGTTTCAGAAGCTGCGAGGCACTAAAGGTAAGGTGCCAAAGACTCTTTTTGGATCAGACCTTAAGCCCGAAATTATTGATATTCTGGTACTCATTCACAGAATGAGAGGTGAAGTCGAAGCCCTAAATTTCATTGAGCATTACTTCTTCATAGTACAAGTAATATGCTCAGGTACACAATATGTTGATTGGGCTCAGGAGGTAAGTGAAACTTTGTCCAATGCCCTCCATGCCGCAAAGTTCTACAATACATTCTATATGTCTTCTTTCCTCATCTATATGTTGGCATCACTGCAAATATGGCCAGGTCTTTCAAGATTGGAAGATTTCCCAGATAATGTTAAATGCTACAAATTTTACCCATGTTTGCAATTACATAACAGCTATGGATATTATGTCCGAGTGAATGATGCTTTCACTATGAGAATTTGCAGGGAATTGCAGGGATGCCCTGAATAGAGATTTAGCCCAGAAGTGATGGAGGCCATTAGCCAGTTTGAAATTGTGAGACAAGCAGTGCACGTGAACCTGTTGAGTGCAAGCTTGAGAAAGAAAGGGTATGAATTCCCCATGAAGGTCGGGGATTTCAGTTGTGAATCCCATTCAGATGCCAAGAACATGCTGAAAACATTCGAAACCAGATATCACCTGGAATCATATGGGGTGATAAGGCCTATGTTCGACCCCAAAGGCTATGCAAGAGATGTATTGCAGATTGGAAGCACAGTCAGACACATCACGGATTTTGAAGATTATTTCGCTGACTGCAAAGATCAATTTGAAAGTCGTGACCATACTTTTGCCAGGTTCACAGTTGAACAGGTGAAGACATATGGTATTAACCTGGATGTTGAAGGAATTGAAGATGATGGCTAGAATATGTATAGAAATACTTATCTGACCAAAATTAGAAACACCCCCATCAGTTCTGAGCCTAGTGGAGAAGTCGCAGAGGACTTAGAGACAATGAAGGAAAAAATTATCAAGAGGACGGGAAAATGGGTTGAATGGACAGCTAAAAAGAAACGAACAAAAAATACATCTACTCAAGCGTCTCCATCAGTAGCTGCTTCATCCTCCACTTAGGGGACCACTACAAGTGTAATGCCAGCAATCTCTCAAGGACCTGCTCAGCCTGCGGGAGGAGGTGACCAACCGCCAGATAAAAATATTCCATTGGATAAGACCTGTCATGGCGGCTCCCGACCAGTGATTGGGACCCAGATAAAAGAGAAGAAAGTAGAAGAACCAAAAGATGGTGCAGCTACTCCTAGCACCACTCCAGTTTCATCTTCTCAGGTTACCCCAGTGCCTTTGCCTCACCCTAGTCCTAGCACTCCTGTGAGTGTAACATTGCTACCCGTGGACAGTTCTCCAGTGCAAGTTGTGGATTTGGGAGATGGAGAGAGTAGTAGTAGTGAGTCTTCAAAATCAGACGGAGCAGCTGAGAAGACCACCGGGACAAGCCAAGCCCCTCCGAAGTTGGTCCCTCAAGTCCCAAAAAATCCTTTTGCCACACCTACAGTAGCAGCCATCCTAGTTAAAAGGAAGATGTTCAGCATCGATTCACTGGGGGCTGCATCCCAAGTAATAAGTACTAAGTCATGGCTGGAGGACACCCTGGAAAGGAAGAAATGAAGGAAGGAGGAGAGTACTCTAGCAAAAGATACTATTTCCCTTGCGGTACAGCCCGGATCAGCACTGGCCCAAGCCAAGAAGCAGAAGTTGCTGTCAATATTAGGCCATGATCCAGCCACAGGTCACTTGACCATGGAGATAGTGAAGCCCAACAAAGAGGGCATGTTGGAGGATATGGCTATTGATGATTTTACACTGCATTCAATAGACCTTGGTGAAGCAAGGCATGATACCAAGGTTGGTCTATTGAAGTCAACCAACGAAGTCATTGAAGAACAATTAGAGAGCCTGAAGTCCTCCAAAGTAAGAATGAAGGCAGAGATTGAAGAATTGAATCAGTTCATCCGGCAATTGGTGTCTCCTCTAGCAACCATCTCTGGAGTGATGGTGACAAAGAACCCCACAGCCGCCGAAGTACAAGCTCTTATTTCTCAACTCCAAGAAGACAGACACTTCAGCCAGATAAGTAAAGAATGGATTGAAAAGGTCAGAGAAGATGGTATTACTGTTATAGAATAGATTGGGAGCAATATTCTAAGGTTGGAGAAAGAAGCAGAAAAAATTCTGACAAACAGTAATGTTCTAGCAGGGGAAAGATCAAAGAGTGACGAATGCGGTGCACTCTTGAAGATGATCCTACAAATGAAAGGGAAAGAAGCCATAGAGGCAAAAATTCTATCAACGGGAAGTGAGCCTATAGCTGAATGGATTAAAAGTATGTCATTTAGGACCGAAATGATACTATCCGCAGAAAAAGGACTTAGTGAAACAGGGAACAAAATAAGTGAAATCCAGAATAGGGATTTCGAGCTAATAAAAGAACTCCGTACAGACTCCCAAACCAGCGGCCAGCAGAAGGTGTTAATTGACGTCAAAGTAATGAAAGAGAATTTCTCTAAGTACTTAGACAGTTTGATCGATGCGTCTGCAAGTGGCACGAACAGAGCTACAGAATTGCAAAAGTTGAGCGGGCACATACACGTGGCCATGGAAGAGTTGCCGAAGCAGTTAAACGCGACAAAGAAGGTGGCTAGAGATCATTCCCAGTGGCTCTTAAGATATACCAACGTCTACGTGCCCAGACATGAAGAGTTATTTCCAATAGTGGTTGCTGCCAAAGCTTATCGGACAAAGATAGAAAAAGAAAAGGAGGCCAAATGATTTAGATTCCCCTTTTCTTTTCCGTTTCTTTCCCCTTGTGGTTAGTTAGTGACAGAAGCGGTTTCTTGCCATCTGTCATTTAGAGGGAGATGAACCGATTAAACTCCCTTTGTAACGATCATCCCCTGGCCCTATATGTATGAAGTTGAAAGATTAATGAAAGGTCGGCAAATTTTTGGTGTGGAATACTTGATGTTGCAGAGACAATTGAAGAGTGTTTTATGTCAATGATTTTCTGTTAGAAGTTGTTAATTGTATGATTCTTTCTCTTAATCTGAATTGCAGTGGGAAGGAAAGGATGTTTCATTCCTTTTTTGTGAGGATGTGAATAAACCTCAGTAGGATGTGCTGTGGGATATTCAGGGAAGGATCCATTAGAAGCATTTCATCATTTCATTCTTTTTTAGCAGTAGCTATAGATTAGTTAATACTGAGTGTATGAATTCATAGGATTTGTGAGTTCTACAACTTAGTTCATAGATTAGAAAGCTCTCCTTGCCTGGATTAAGTTATGTTTAGGCTTAATTCGGTTTGGCTCTTCTTCTCTCGGGTTAAGAGCATACCCTGTGTTAGTTTTAGGATCAAAACATAATTCATTGCATATCATTCCAATAGGGAGCTGTACCTACCAATTCAGAGAAAATCCGGTAGTCTTGAAGGGCTTTTCAACTGTTGTAATCAGATATTGTTCACAATTTGGGCACTAAGAGTCATATTCTTAGAGAATTAAGAAAGGACAAATCTGTTTACCAACAATCAGAAAATCTACCTCCAATTCAAATGTGAGGAAACATATTTTTGACTTCCATTGCTGCTCTCCTTATGCATGTGAGGAAATATCCTTATACCAAGTTTTTGAACGCTGCTCTGCCCTCCCAGCCGCTCCTATGATAGCATTTACTCTCACCAGCTCTGCCCTCCCAACTACTCCTACGAGAGCATTTGAATGCAACTCACCTCTCCTTATACCAAGTTAAAGTTTCCTAGTCCACGAGAGCATTTACTCTCACCAAACGCTGACTCTCACCAGGCGTTGTCATTCCTAACGCTACAACCCTATGCTCCTACCAAACATTGATATCTCTGAATCTAATAGGCATCCTGAGCCAATCCCACATGCTGCCAATCTTCCTTACAAATTTCTAATTCAGTCAGGTTAGCATTTTGCAACAGACATAGTTAAATAAACAACTTGCCAGTACGTTACAGGGATCGAGCCATTTTTTTCTAGCAGCTTCCTCCCCTCCAATCCAATCCAGCTCTGCCAATATTCCTTCTTAACACAGTTTTCCTCTAAACACTACCCTCCATAAGGTTTGACCCTTCATAGCAATTTGGATATAGTTTGACTTGTCATAACATTTTTTTAAATAGTTTGACTCTCTTTTTAATATCATTTAATTATTTTATTTTTTAAAAATAGTTTAATCACATTATTTTAAATAGTTTAAACAATTTTTTTTTCAAATAATTTCAATCAATTGTTCCAATATACTTTTTTTTTAAAGATAGTTTTTTACATAAATGTTTATATAGTTTTAATAAGTTTTTTAATAACATTTCAATAGTTCAATAACAATTTTACTTCATTTTTTAAATTATTTTGAATCATTTTAACAAAAACTTAAACTTAAAAAAATAAATTATTTAATCAATTCAAACCTTTATTAACATTGTGGTAAACATCATTCTCTAATTATTTGACAGTCCTTTATCACTATTTTCTATTCATTATTATTTGACCATAACGTTTATTCTCCTTGTTTTTTACGTTATTGTGCAATTATGCCTACTCTTATTCCTGAGATTAAATTAAACAATACTAACTATCATGCTTGGAAAACACATATTTTAGTCATTTTCTGATTTAAACATATATTAGATGTTGTTACTAATGCTACTTCTGTTCCATCTGTCACTACTCCTCAAGTTGAAATAGATGCTTGGAATGCTAAAAATGAGGAAGCACTTGGCCTAATTGAAATTTCTTTGAGTCCCGAATTATATTTTTTGATTTCTAATTGTACAACACATGCAACATGGGATATTTTGAAAAACACCTACGATATTCCTAATGAATCAAGAAAGATTCAACTCCAAGATCAATTGGAGGATCTCAGGTATACTGATTTTAAATCAATGGATGATTTTTTGATAAAATTTGATTTCGTTAAAAGTCAGTTGAATGGTTTAGGAGTCACTTTAACTGATATCCGTTTAATTCATATTATTTAAAAGAAATGTCTTCCTAGGCAATTTCAACAATTTATTACTAATGTGCATTCTCAACTTGCTATTCTTAGTTTAGCTACTCAATTAAATTATATCATTTTTCTAGATTTATTGTGTCAAGAGGAAGCAAAGTTGATCCAATTCGATACTCTTAAATCTAATGAACATGCATTTATGTCTAAAAATCAAAATCAAAATCAGTTTAGATCATATAATAATCATAATCATCATAGTTATTCCAATAACAAATTTCATTATAGGCCCTATCATAACAATAATAATAATCATAATACTAATCATCATAATCAAAAGAATAGTCCTCATAAAAACCACCATTGCACCTATTGTGGGAAAGATGGTCATTTGACTAACAATTATTTTAAAAAGCAAAATGATAAGAAGCCTATGCCTCAAAATAATCAAAAGTCTCATTATAAGAAGAGTAATGGTAATCAATCTTGTCTTGCATTTATGGTTAGTTATAATGTTTCTAACCCTTCAGAGTGGATTATTGATAGTGGTGCATCTCAACATGTTACATCTCATAGAGACATTTTTGATTCCTTGCAACCTAATAATTCAAACATACCAATTCAATTAGCTAATAATCATAGTTGCAAAGTTGAAGGTTTTGGTGATGTTACTGTTCTTAATGGAAAATTACATGATGTTCTTTATGTTCTTGAATTTAAATCCAATCTTCTTTCAGTTGCTCAATTATGTCAAGATTATAAGGTTGAATTTCATGAGGACATGTGCTATGTTATTGATTCTAAATCTGATCAAGTTGTTGCTAATGCTAAAATGGATCATGATAACTTATTTAAATTTTATGAGTTTGCCACTTCAAGGTACTCATTGCATGCTAATATTGAATTTAATGTATGGCATGAAAGGCTTGGCCATTTGAATTATGATTATATCTCTTTGATGCAAAAAGAAAATATGGTTGATGGATTGCCTAATATTGTTCCTTCCAGAATTATATGCACTAGTTGCATGAGTGGTAAGATGAATAGGGAACCCTTTCCACATGGTCAATATTGGAAGGCACATCATAAGTTGCACCTCATTCATAGTGGTCTTTTGGGACCTATGGAGAATAACTCCATCCAAGGATCAATGTATGCACTTACTTTTGTTGATGATTTTTCAAGAAGAACTTGGATCTATTTCTTGCATAGTAAAGATCAAGTTCTTGATATATTTGTTGAATTTCATATGTTTGTTGAAAGGCAATCTGGTTTTAAGATTAAAATTCTTAGAATTGACAATGGGAAGGAATGTTAATAATGATTTTCATTCATACTTGAAATATTTTGGTATAAAATATGAGCCTACCATTCCTTATACACCACAACAAAATGGTGTGGCAGAAAGGAAGCATAAAACTATTGCTGAAATGGATAGATGTTTGTTGCATTCTAAAAATACATATTATAAGTTTTGGGTTGAAGCAATAGCTTGTGCTACATATCTCATTAATAGGACTCCTAAAGCTTTAAAATATAACACTCCTTAAGAAGCTGTTAAGGAATTATGATCATAAGATAAAACATAATTGCTGTAGTAGAATACAATTGCCTTGTTGATTGATTGATTCTACAAAACATAATGACTATATATATTGAATCCAAAAATGTAAATATGAAAGGACACAACTGTTCATATTAACATGTTTATGATTATCGTTTGTTATGCACATAGTAAATCATGATTTACAAATCGCACAGCCACCGATAATGTTGAACGACCCGTTTAGTATATTCGGACAGTCACGATACTATCGTGACTGTCATATACTAACAGTCCGATGGTATCACGACTGTTCATATATGACAGTCACAATACTATCGTGACTTCCTCTGCATACAACCGACAATCATATTCGACTTATTAAGTCGATTCAATAATATCGCATTACTTTATTTTATATATATATATATGGTTTCACTCATAACCATATTAATATATATTATATCTTTAATTTAATATATATTTTATATTCAATTATTATATTATATATATATATTTTATGATTGTCTCGTCGTTTATTAAACATGAACGAACAATACTTTAACACTCCCTCTTGAGAGAGAGTTTAATAGATTTTGTAGAATTTTCATATCATGATATCTGGCCTAATCCAGGACACTTGAAGGTGTCAATCATGATGAGTTATTACATAGTAATAATATAAGTGTTGAGATGTCCGGTCCTATCCGGGACAGACCCTTCCGGGAGTCGATCCTAACACATTATCACCTGACAAGTAATAACATAAGCAACAAGATGTCCGGTCCTATCTGGGAAAAACCCTTACGAGAGTCGATCTTGAAGCCTGGTTACTATTGTCAAGATTGTCACCTTGACACAGTAACCTACACATACACAGAAGATCATCATCTTCGCAATTTTGAAATATTTCAATATTTTATTCATGAACAAAAAATGTACATTAATAATTACATTCATATTTTGATCAAACCAATTTTCCTTCTTAAGAAATCTATCTTTACTTTTGCAAGAGGTTTAGTAAAGATATCTGCATTTTTTTCTTCAGTCCTGATGTAGATCAGTTTAATGATCTTCCTGTCCACCATATCTCTCACATAGTGATATGGTATCTCTATGTGTTTTGACCGATTGTGAAAATCAAGATTTACAGAGAGCTTGATACAACTCTGATTATCACAATGAATAATAGTGGGTACTAAAGGTTTATCAAATAGGTCAAAAAGCAATTTTCTTAACCATACTGCTTCTCGAGCTCCCATGGATGCAGCCATGTACTCTGCCTCTGTTGAACTCTGAGCAACTGTAGATTGTTTTCGACTAAACCAAGAAATTAATATAGAACCTAAACTGAAGCCAACTCATGTGGTACTCTTACGATCTGTGGAACTTCCTGCCCAATCTGAGTCTGAATAAACTTGAATTTGGATGTCAGTCTTATCATATTTTAGCCCAAGTTCACTTGTTCCTTTTAGATATCTCAAGATGTGTTTGGTTGCCATTAGATGTATCTGCTTAGGTTCACACATGAAGTGACTTAGTACATTGGTGGCATAGCAAATATTAGGACGTGTGTTTACTAGATACATGAGAGATCCGACTATTTGTCTGTACAGTGTAGGGTTTGCAGGTTCTGAATTTTCTGCTTCATCTTTTAACTTGTGAAGGTTTGTCTCCATGGGAGTAGCTAATAGTTTACAATCTGTCATACCAAATCTGTTCAAAATGTCAGAAATGTATTTATTTTGACTTAGGAGAATGTGATCTTTCTTTTGAATAATTTCAAGACCTAAGAAGTAGTGAAGTAGGCCCATATCCTTCATGTCGAATTTAGCTACTAGGCACTTTTTACATTTATCAATAAGATGGTCTTCTCCTGTAATGAGTAAGTCATCGACATAGAGAACTAGAATTATCATGTCACCTTTTTCCATTTTTAAATATATATTAGGGTTTGCAGTATTCTTAGAGTACCCTAATTTGCTCAAGTATTGATCTATCCTTTCATACCATGCTCTGAGAGCCTGCTTAAGTCCATAGAGTGCTTTCTTTAGTTTGCATACGTATTTGTCTTTGTCATGTGTGAGGAATCCTTCCGGTTGTTCAATGTAAACTTCTTCCTCAATTTTACCATTTAGAAATGCAGTCTTAACATCCATCTGATGTACTTTCCATCCTTTAGAGGCTGCAATGGCAAGTATGGTTCTGACAGATGTGTATCATGCTACTGGAGCAAAGGTTTCTTCGTAGTCAATGCCTTCCTTCTGTGAAAAACCTCTTGCAACAAACCGAGCTTTGTGTTTATCAATACTACCATCTGGTGCATATTTGATTTTGAATAGCCATTTTGATGATACAACTGACTTATGTTTAGGTCTAGGAACAATATCCCATACATCAT
>MU227781.1:279702-306232 GCA_018584345.1 Thuja plicata | reverse complement strand
TTTGTTTCAATAATATATATATATATATATATATATATATATATATATATATACACACACATATGTGTGTATATGTGTATACATGTGTAAATGCATACATGTATGTGTGTGTATATATATATGTGTGTGTATACACACATGTGTATGTGTATATATACATGTGTATATACACATACATGTGTGTATACACATACATGTGTGTATACACATACATGTGTGTATACACATACATGTGTGTATATACACACAATATGTGTATATCATGTGTGTGTATATATGTATGTGTATATATACACATGAATGTGTGTGTATGTGTGTATGTGTGTATATATACACACATATATATGTGTATATATACACATGTGTATATACACATGTGTGTATATAAGTGTGTGTATGGGTATATATACACATATGTGTATGCATATATATGCATATGTGTATATATATATGTGTGTGTGTGTATACACATGTGTGTACACACACGTGTGTACACACACGTTTGTGTATATACACACACATATGTGTGTATATATATACACATGTGTGTGTATATGTGTATGTGTATATATACACATGTGTGTGTATACACACACACGTGTGTGTGTGTATGTGTATGTGTGCAAAAGCAAAGTTCCAATTCCAATTCCAATTTTGTGGAACCAAACGCAGAATCTGCATCTTCTCAGTCATCTTCTAGGTGAACCAAACAGGACAAGCCAATTCTAGAATTCATTTTGAGAATAGCCCAATTTCCAGAATGGATTCAATTCCAGAATGGGCAATTCCAGTATGCACAAATTCCACGAAACAAACGGGCCCTTAATGTCTTGAGAACCCTCGATCTATAAAGTGAGTAATTTTCTTAAGAAAAGGAACGCCTCCGGCATATTAAACTATATATTATTTAATTATAAGTTTGAACTTCTCAACCCATCTATATGTTATCTCTCATATTAATTTTGAATTGTTTGTTGTGCTCTTTCACTGCATTTTTTTATTCTTGTGAAATAGGAGACAAAAAAAATAACCCTCTTCCTCGCCGAAGCTTCAACTACTCGGTTGTAGATAATCATAAATGCTATGTTGTCTCAACTTGGCTGTGGCGATAGTTCACAACTCCCCTGTTGCAATATGGTGAGTCCACGTTTTCAGTTCCCTCCACTATTCCAAGTTATTTACAACTGCAATATGCATGCTTGGTCTTTTGCAACAAATGCATAAAAACAATAAATTGCCTCTCGATTTGCTTGCTTCTACATTTGCATGCATAAATATGTGTGTGTTATATGAATACATTTAGGCTGATTGTACCATGCATGTGTTGTCCATTTTAGATAGGCATTTAATTTTATGGCGAATCTAGGTTTTCCAATGATAGAAAAATCTTAAGTTCTTACATGTTCACTATCTTGCCTTCCATACTATCTTGTATATGTATATGTATGGAAGGCAAGATAGTTTATGTATATGTATCTCCTCTAATACTCTGTGCACTTGCAACAACATTTGAGCATCCTTGCAGGATTCTTTTGCAAATTTCAATCTTAGAAAAGCAAAAAAAAGCAAGATATTAGCAATATTACGCTCAACATGCTGAAGAAATCTCAAAAAAATGTCGTGCACAACACTTGGCGCAATAAATGAGTCTTCTTGTGATGCCACTATTGCAACCAACTCCTACCATGGCTATGACATTCGCTTTTCTTGAAACGCAACCTGATGAGCCCTCATTATATGGGCTAGTTATGCAAAATGAACCATCCAACAACTCAATACAACCAACTTTCTCTCCGTTGTGGTATATAGAATCATTGAAACGTTTCTGATAGCATATTGATGCATTGTTGAATTTGCACACATGTAGCATCTGCAATGAAAGATGCCTTGGTATGCACACACGGAAGACATAGATACAAATTATATGTACAAGATGCTATGGTGATGAAAGACTACATATGCCAATATCCCCACATTGTGCCCCATGTTTTCCACCTTGAACTCCATTGTTGAAAACATGGAGAAACTTACAGAGCAACATAATGTTGCACTTCTTTGGCGCGATTCCATGCACACCGAGTTTGACGATGGGCTTGATTATGATCATGTTATGAACCTAAATATAACTAGAAATAACATATGTAACTTTTTTGTGCATCCCAAAATGGGATTAAAAGTGGACCCTAAAAATCCCAAGTTGTCAATTAAGTGGTGCACAAATGGTGCGATACGTGACCACTTTTGGGACTGCTGGTGGATGGTTTTTTATAGACCACCCCACAACAATTTGGATGTCCCATTATATTTTTTGAGAAATTTGTATGTTAAATTTGTGCTCGGTCACAAGGTAAACTATTGGAGCATGAGACCGAACCAGGGTGTAGGATTAGGCACTCCTCGGGACAGGCTTGGACACACCAGGTGAAATCCCGCACATACGTCCCCCTGATATTTCACCCCTCCTACAGTGCAACATCTTGATATTATTGCTGAGGTCGGCTCATAGACTATTAGAGTCATTCACACCTTGAGTGATCTACTAGTTAGGAAGAGTGTGACATTGTTGCCCCCTTGTGCTGATGATTCTGACCTTTCCACATCTTCCACGAGCTCACATGTTTGTGTGCCCCACACTTGCATTATGTGCAAGAATTTGTGCTTGGGTCCCATGAATGATACTGATGCATATGACTACGTCTTTGAGGTGGATGATACAACGCAGGATGCTTCAGGAACTGAAGCACCTCGTGAAGAGGTTTATCACACGAGAGACGAGGAGGGGCATGCAGAGCCATGGACTCCTACTATTACGCTAAGAGTAAACATTTAACTTGTCACACTGTATTTAATTTCAAACGTTCATATTTTTAGTAGAGTTTACTTATAATGATTGCCCACTTATGTATATTTATGCGGTCCATTTATGTTCAGTTGATGACTGAGGAGGAGATGGCGCAGGTGGAGGGGTCCATGCTTTCGGCCATTTCATTTGGCCTTGACACTTCCACGGTACATATGTTTTAATGTACTCATTGGTTTCCTTTTTTATAATAGTATATATACATGTTTTCTAATTTTTATGATCGTCTTATTACATATTGTTGCAGGTTTCACCAGCTGGCAGTGGGGGGCAATGTGAGGGGGTTCATGCGTGATACATTGACAAGGTGAAGGTAATTAAGTATTTTAGATTGTTTATGCATATGTATACTTGTCACTTGTGTGTACTCATTTTTAATTTACATGGTTTATTTGACAGAGGGCAGTGTCTGACGATGTTGTTAGACCGGTTCGCCACAGTCGAATCACAACCATCTCAATCCATGGTGATAGCCCCACGGTATGTATATTTCTAAATTTATTTGTTTGTATTTTACTATCAAGTATATATATGATCAAGTCATGATTGTATCAAGTATCTTTTTGACTTTTGTAGGTCATCCTTAGTTTGAGGGAGGTACAATGCCAAGGCTTTGTATCGTTGATGACACAATCGACATTGCCTGAAGAAATTTCAGCACAGGTAATTTTATATGTTAATTCAGTTATTTTGTAAATATATTTTGCTACCATGGATTTAACATTAAATAGTATAACTCGTAGATCAATCTCATTTTTGCAAACATATACAATTCGGAGTCAACATTGGTAGCATTGTCCCTTTGCTACCAAGGACATATGTTAGGACTCTTGACCGCATGAGGAGATAGAAAGGCGAGGTACAAGAGAGTTCAATATTAAAATTTGTTTATTTATCATTGTTGACTATGATTTTGAATTTTTATTTTTGCTTTGTAGAAACCATATAAATTAAGTAATCTAACTTGGGGTTTCACTTTTGTGTTCATGCAAGATCCATCAAAGCAAAATAGTACTCTGAAGAGGCTCCATTTTAATGATCCACCAGTAGAATAGGATGTCCTAGAAACATTTGTAGTTGTTTCTTATTTTGAGATGCCATATGGCACATTTTGAGATGGTGTATGCTACATTGTATCTAGATATGTAGATTTCGTAAATATTTTGAGATGGCATGTGCCACATTTTGTACAAAAAAAATCATATATATATATATAGAACATGTTCATTTCTGGATATTTTATCTTTGTCATGCGTTGTATGTATGCATTTTTTCTATATTATATCCTTGTCATGCATTGTATTTATTTATGTATGTTCATTTATATATTATATCTTTGTCATGTGTTGTATGTATATATTATTTCCATATTACATATTTGTCATGCGTTGTATGTATGTATGTATGTATGTATGTATGTATGTATGTATTTTCATTTCCGTATTATATCTTTGTCATGCGTTGTATCTTTTTCATGTGTTGTCATGTGTGATAGATCTAATTAGGTTTCGTTTCCAAATAAACTACCCTCAAAATCTTTTGTCCAACCAAAGTAATATGCTAATAGGTGTAATAGACCGTAACTGGGTTAATATAATCCAAATTTGAATACCCTAACTTGACTTCCTTATAGGGTAACTGCAACTGGGCTAATAGGCGTGATAGACCTTTGGGAGACTTTCGTATGGGGTGGTCGCAAACGTTCTTTGCATCTCTATGAGAAGAATGGGCTTGTAACTGGGGTTCACCTGGCCAATTGGAGCTAACAGAACAGACGGTTTGGTCCTAGGACGAATGGTTTGAAAGATGCACCATTGAGCAACTTTCAATTGAGCAACAATGCAACTTTTTGCACCAACCGAGATTGGGTCGCCAAATGGAAATCAAGTGGAATATCCCAAAACTGGGCTACATGCTTGTAGGACTTCCCAATACAGTCCTTCTGCACTTCACGGTTCTTTGATACCCCTCACGTGGTTTGAGATATCACCCTCCAAAAATTATTGCCCAATTTGGCTTAGTGCACCTTGGGAACACATAGGTCCAACATGCGTCGGAACGTTCTTGATGCTACGCGGGCAAAAAAAAGGTCTCCTTTAGCGTTTACCCAGCCAACCAAAGCCGGTGGAGCTGAAGGTTTGGTCCCACGATGAACAGTTTGAAAGATTCAACATTGAGCAACTTTCAACTGAGCAACAACACAACTTTTGGCATTTTTACGTCAATGATACTTATAACTTTGCAAACATGACCAATGTGACTTAGATGAACTAAATACATCATTCTTATGCTAGGTCGATCTTAATTGACCACTTTGACCTACCCTTGGCTAATAGGGCTTAATAGGTCAAATGGTTACATAATGGGATAAACATAAATCTAATGAAATCTATATTACAATTGAAATCTATTAAAATTGAATTGTAATGCATGAAAATGATATGTTTGTCCATATCACAATTTTTTTTAACCAAGTCAAATATTTGCATTCTTGTGTGTATTTCATCATTATACAAGCTTGAGTGTACACACAACGTTGTGTACAAATGCATCGTATATCATTGAGACAACCATATTATGAATAAATATATCAATGTTATCAAAAGTTCTAGATACAAAATTACCACAAATCTTAGATACACAACTATATATCAAAAATTCTATATAATAAGTGTGTCATTTGCGCTCCTAAAATGTATAAGTTTAACAAATCGTACTCGATGACATCTACATTCTGATCCTTGCATTCCGAAGACACAATAAAAGTTAATATAGAAAACAAGAAGGTTATAGGTTCACAAAAAGATTATGAATGTATAAGTAACTAAACAAACCAAAGAACATGACTAGCTATTGCATAGTGATTTTTACCGTCATTTTTTATGAGTTAATCAAATGCACACCTCAATCTTCTATATCTATCATATATGTATCCAACTGCACTTACAATCCACATACAAAACCAGGTTTATTGGCCCAAACAAATGGAGAAGAAAACTACAATTAATGTATTGAATGTAAGCGTAATGACCATGGAAAACCTTCCAGTGAGTTGCACTTACCTACTGAAGTGTGCTTGAAGGGTCATCTTTCTTCTTGAGGGTATTCAATATTGCTTCATGATCAACAATATTAATAGTCCAAATTTCTTTTGGATTTAGTCTTTCTTGATGTTTCAACAACTTAACATTGGCTGCTATAACAAAGTGTCAATACATGAGAATGGTTTTGTGCTTCTCATAGTCTTCAAACGCGGGAATGTCATTCTTTCTAATCATGCACGTGCACAACCATGTTCCCACAACAACATGTGAACCTGTTGGATATGTGAACCTATCATCATCTATCATCGGTTGTACAAGCTGCTGCTTTCCTTGTACACAATGTGCTAACCAGTAATCCGATCTCTTGTCATTCCCCTGTGGTGCAACCAATGCAAAAACATGTCCTGTTTGTAGAATATCTGAAAGATGGTCGTACTCAAGTGAACATTCCATGTCATCATTTATTACAAAGAGTGTGACAGATAAAGGAGTTAGATAATGTGGAACCCACGTATCGGCCCACTCACTTGACTCACACTGATCCCAATCACATCAAAGACACCTGGGACAAAAACAAGCCAACTCTCGTGTCCAAATGGTCCATGTACTAGCATCTAAGCTTTGAAATGAATGCATTTTTGAAGAATCTTTCACGATCTGACAATCCAACCTATCTCCTATTATACCCAACTCAACCAACAAAAAGAATATGTGAACTGCTAAATCAAGAGTCCCCCATGTGACAATGTTGAAGTACACCACTCAACAATAGAACAAGCATCAAGGAGTTTTGCACCTATTGCTCCTTAACTAGAGCTCTCTTTACACATGCACATGCTCCATCATGCTCCCCTTTTCCATGTCCGGCCTTAAAAAAACTCCAAATATGAGCTACACCTATCTCTACATGCATTCTACACAACCAATAAAATATACGAGCATTCTTGAATTGACCTGTGCAGTTATCAGACCAAATGAGATGTCTATCCATAGCAATATCATTTTCCCTCACCCACTCAAAATAATTATCAAAGCAATGTTGGATATACTCGTGAGAGTGAGATCTATCATCGCTCATATAAGAATGATATTCTCTTATTATCTTCTGGTCATCTTCTGTACTATCATGGGAATGTCTATATGTTATGTGCACAAAAATAGCAACCTGAATAGAATTTTAATATTGAGCTTGAAACTCATTTTGGGGTTGCAATGTATAGTTCTTTGCAAATTCAATGACCGATATAATAGTGCCAATTAGGAAAGTGTCCTTATACATCCTGAATTGTTGATCCAACCACCGAGACCTGTGACTATGGCTTGCATACTTGTAAAAAATATTATTCTTGAAAACTGAAATAAAATCAGCTACATTGTATTCTTTTGTAACCAAATCACATATAGAGCCTTCACCTCCACTTTTCAATGTATATTTAACTATTTCATATACCCTTTTTGGACAATTGTCTTTCCAAAATCCTGTTCACAGCCCTCATGAAAACATGAAACAAACTTCACTGACCCACCACACTTTGAGCATTTTTCATATAAGCAATCATGTCTATGAAAGAAACAACAATCATCTCTAGGACATAAAAAATGATCTCGCAAGCCTCTTGATGATTTTGGAAGAGCACTTGCACCACACTCCTCCAACATTTCATTAGTATGCAAAGTAGAACAAAGGGATCCTAATAGTTCATGGTGCATTCAAAACTGCACATGATATTTGCAACAATAAGTATTACGAATCTTAAAAGGTACACAAAAAATGGCTTGAAGGCTTCAAAATCTCTATGTGATATTTTCAATGTTGGATGTGTCTCACAAAAAAAATGTAATAACATTGTTTGACTCACCTCCAAATAATGTTTAGGATGCAGGTTGCGGTCTTGAATGCCAATTCTCAACTTCAAGACATCCTTCACATTTGGTGACACTCTTGAGTTAGATTGCCAAAATAGTTGAATTTGATCCTTCACACCATTGGTAAGATTCTTATCACAACATGGAAGTCTCCCACCATAAGCCCATGTATCATTTTGAAGAGGAGCATCAAGTCTTTCTCTTCTTGCAAGTGCTCTATCCAAAGTTTTACAATTTAGGTTCAAGTCAACACAATTTTGTCTCATCAAACGAGCCTTTATCAAATTATGACTTACGAAGGAGGTTGTAATAACCCTCCGATCAGCTCTCTTTCCTTTTTCCTTGATAGTCTTCTCAATGAAATTGAGAGCACTAAAAAGATTTTTCACAATAATAGCATTCCTCTCCATTTTATTGTTCACACTAATCTTCAATTTGACTAGTATAGGTCTCATCTTCTTCATCTTTAACAACTGCAAAAACATTTGACATTGCTCGACCAATGTCTTGTGGCTAAAAAAATTTATCAAAAAGTCTTGAAGCCCACAACTGAGTTCGGTTCTTTGTGATCTCTTTCCATAAAAATTGCTCATTATGTTCTCATAAATTTCAAGTTATCATTTTGTTGTTCTTGAAGGTCTCAAAATTAAAGTTTGTCTTTCTTCCTCGCAAGGGACTTCATTTCTCATATAATTTAGAGATGTGTAACGTTGATTTGGTTCTTGTGCATCATTATCATTGTCAATTCCTTCATATTCAATCAATGGGTTGTCATTGCCAATGTCTACACTTCCATTGTCAACATCTACATGTTCATTTTCAAATCTTACATTTTCATCTTCAATCCATACATTCTTATTTTCAAGATTATTGTCATAAATCATTTCAAATTCATTTTCTTCTTCACTTGAAACCGCATTTAAGGGTGGGCATATGGCCTCACCTTCAATAATATTTAGCATACCTTGCCTCTTGTTTCGATGTCCAACCCTGTCTCTTTCTCTATACACTTCAATCTCTTCATTTGTGAGCTTCATCTTTCATTTATGCTTTCGATAACTACTACTCCCCATGGTGAGACCTAAAAGGTGATGCAAAACCTTTGATAATCAAGAAATTTCCAACAAAAAATGTGGAAAAAGTTGTTTTTTGTCTTTGATAGCTCTAATCCTGCAAAATTCTTTGCAAAAAAATTAGTTCTCGAATTGAGGGACCCAGAGAATAATTATTTGGTTTTGGATGCCAATCAGACCAATCGGATATCCGATATTATCAGATATTTGATATATCCCGCCCAAATTTTGCTTTCCATTTTAAATTTCAAAATTTGCAATTTTGAACTTTCTCATTTCCATGCTATTTTCAATTTTTATTTTAGTTTTGAATTATTGTTATAGATTTCATTTTATAAATATTAATATTATGATATTAGCATTAGTATTAATATTATAATAATAATACCTAGGAGGGAGAGAGAGAGAGAGAGAGAGAGAGAGAGAGAGAGAGATCCTAGGTATTATTATAATATAAATAATAATAANATATTATGATATTAGCATTAGTATTAATATTATAATAATAATACCTAGGAGGGAGAGAGAGAGAGAGAGAGAGAGAGAGAGAGAGAGAGAGATCCTAGGTATTATTATAATATAAATAATAATAATATAATACTAATTTATTTATTTATTCACTGCACATGGAGCGACTTAGGGAACGAACGGGAGGAGGTTTTTCAAAAATCAAAGACCTAATAGCTACTGGAGGCCGAAAGGGCATGTGTAGGGTACATCCACCATGTGGGCTTGGAATATTCAGGAAAACAATGGGGGAAAATGACGAGATGGGAAGAAAACAATGGAAACTGGCCATCAAAAAACTTGCAGAGGGCTTCATAAACCCATCCATATGAATATATTTGATCGAGATATAGAGAACAGCAGAACAGAAATGTGGCTTTTAATCGAGATCAGCGCAGACACAACACAAGAATGGACCCACCA
Organism: Thuja plicata; assembly: GCA_018584345.1. NCBI lineage: Eukaryota > Viridiplantae > Streptophyta > Pinopsida > Cupressales > Cupressaceae > Thuja > Thuja plicata. Next base: position 296,459 of record MU227781.1, on the reverse strand, counting down.
TCAATGGGGAGGTTTTTTGACTTTTGAAACATCGAGAGAAAATTTTGGATCCCTAAAGAAATAGAGAATGCAAAGGAGACATCCCCATAGGTATTTCCTAGGGTTGAACATGCTATGGTAACATCTATTTCAATTGAAAATACGGACTGGTGTGAGTCTATAAGCTATCTAGAGAGTCATGCCTTTTTCATGAAATGGGCAGGCTTGTGGCCTTCCCTTAGTAGGGTTATGGATTTGTGTAATAACAACTGGGGCCATGCTTTCACCCTTAAAAGGGCTTTACCTTGTGGAGTGGTCTCAAAACTTTGACCCTGAAAAGGAAAAGGTCAAAGAACTCTCAATCTGGATCAAACTCCCCAATCTACCTGATGAATACTGGGGTTTTGAGACTCTAAACATTATTGGAAACCATTTAGGAACATTCATAAGGGCCAATGAATTCCTTATGGAAAAAAATATGTCGGCATGCCCTAGAATCCTGATAAAATGGCAAGAAGTGCATCCTTTACCAGACACTTTGATGATTAAAACAAATACTGGAGTATGGAAACAAAAACTAGAAGCAGATATTGTGTCTGAGGACTAAACTACAAATAAAGAGGAGGCCCTATGCTTCATTTCAAATCCAGATAGAAAGGGAAAAGCTAATATGGCTAATCTTATTAATGTTAAGTTTATAAACATTGTTGAACCCCGTGTTAACCCACATAGGATAGAAAAGGCTTTGCATGAGAACATAATATATAAAATGGATGAGTGGATAGAATCTCTTCTTATCAAATTGGCATATCCTGAGGGCTTAAAATAGGTTGTTGATTAGACTTTTGAGAATGAGTGGAAAACAAGGGAGCTAGTTCAACACTCAAGCATGGTGAGTCGAATGGAGGAAGATAGGATTGAGACTGTCGTAATGGAAAACCTTTTATATGACTTTGAAGTGGATTTAGATGGACAACTTGTTGACCAAAGGATTAAAGTTGGATACAGTTGATTACTCATCTCAACAAAAGAGGCAGATAGACCTCCTCAATCAGATGTATCTATTAGACTAGGTCTATCTAACACTAGAACTCAAAATTTGGAAAAAGAAAGGGATAATCCCGATTGCAACAACCCACAAAATGTTGCTCGGATCATGAACAATTGGAGAGGAGGAGAGGTGTAGAGATATGATCTTTGAAGGAGCATCTCACATCTATGTTTCATTGGTGGCATAGTCCAGGTAAGGAGGGGACTGAACACCCACAACAAGATGAGGAGGAAAAAGTTTTTAGCACCTCTATTGAGCATGAAATGATAGAGGAAGAGGGATTTAATGATATACATATTTACCCAGCCATAAATCTTGAAAGTTCCTTTGAAAAAGCAAAGGATAGTAGTGGCAATATGGAGGATCCTGATTCAAATTACTATTCATAGTTTGGTGAAGGGGAAGATGATGAATTTGGTATCTTAGACACACACAATGTGATGGAAATCAGAACTATTGAAAAACACAAATCTACTAAAATAAGACCTTCCAAAGGGGGAAAATGCAGAAGAGGCCCAAAAACAACCAAGATGAAACTTGCTATAGCTGGTAATGCAGAAAACCAGTGCAAATTGCTAAGATCGGGGAAGGGCTATGCCCCTCCCCGAGAGCCATGAAAATATTATCATGGAATGTCAGGGGCTGCAATGCCTCTGACAAGTTTCTCCTGATCAAAAGAGGTGTTGATCAGGTGAGACTGGATCTTATTTTTCTTCAGGACACCAAATTGAGTTGTGATGATATGCAAAAATTTGCTAATAGGTTTGGAAGATCGAAAAGTTGTTTCTCAGAGGCTATTGGGGCTTTAGGTGGGACTAGGCATTTTGTGGTTAAATGCTTCAGTAGAAGTGAACATAAGAGAGAGAAATATATCTTGGATGTGGGTTGAAGTAAAATCAAAATAGCTTCTAAGCCAGTTTTCAGGCTATGAACATTTATGGTCCAAACAACCCAGCACAAAAAAGAATGTTATGGCATGATCTATCCAATATATTGACTCAACACCGGGATGAGATATTTCTACTAGGGGGTGATTTCAATGCAATTATTAGCCCAACTGAGAAGATGGGGGGAATTGGTTGGTTAGGACAAATTCAGAGGAATTTTTTGGAGTTTGTGAAAAATAATGGTTTGATTGATTTGGATCTCAGAAATAGGTAGTTCACATGGACTAATAGATGAAGTGGATTTCTCAACATTGTTGATAAGTTGGGGAGATTTCTGTTGGTAGGGAATTGGGCTGCAACCAGCTAGACTTGTAATGCAAAAATTTTACCACTTTTTGGCTCTGATAAGTATCAATTTTTTTTGAGAATCTAGGAAGATAGAGTCCCTGACAAAGCCTCATTCAAACTTGAGGCTATGTGGATCAGACATGAGACTTTTCAAGAGCAAGTTAAAACGTGGTGGAAGTAGGCCCCCAAGAGAAAAGGTAATAAGTCTTTCATTTTGTTCAAAAAGTTACAATTTTTAAAAGAACAGTTGAAAATATGGAATCATGATGTTTACAAGAATATATTTGTAGAAAAGGAAAATATTGAAAAAGAATTGGAATCATTGCACTCTCAAGTTATTGACTGGGGGATGAGTGAGATAGAATTCCAAGAGGAGAACAGGCTTAATAAAATTTATGGTGAAGCTTTGGCAAGAGAAGAAACATATTGGTGGCAGAAATCCAGAGAAATATGGCTCAATGAAGGTGACAAGAATACAACCTTCTTTCATAATTCGGTTAAAGTCAGATCTCAAAATAAAATTTTCTCTATACAAGATAGAAATGGAGTGTTATTAAATGACCCCGAGGAAATAAACCAGGAGGCTATCAACCATTTTAGAAACTCTTTCTGGGAGGATTTTATTGCTTTGAGCATAGATTTGAATTTCTTGAATGCAATACCGGACTGTGTAACTGATGAGCATAATAATAAGCTAAAACAACCTACTTCCATAGATGAAGTTAAGAATGTTGTTTTTGATTTAGGGGTAGAGAAAGCTCTGGGGCCAAATGGTTTTTCTACAAATTTTCTTTAAAATTTTTGGGATGTGATAGGTTTTGAAGTTTGGGAGGTGGTGGAGGAGTCAAGATTTGGAGGGTTTATTCACAAATATTTTAACAATACATCCATTTCTCTTATCTCAAAGAAGGAGGATATGTCTTCTTTTGGTGATTTTTGACCCATATCTCTCTGTAACACCATTTACAAGATTATATTTAAAGTGATTGCAAATAGATTGAAGGAGGTATTACATTCTATCATTTATGTGGAACAAAGTGGATTCGCACCAAATAGATCAATTTATGAAGGTATCATTGTATCCCATGAAGTTATTCACACTCTTAAACAGAATAGGACCGAGAAAATGATGATTAAGTTAGACATAAGGAAGGCATATGATGAAGTCAACCATGATTTTCTTCTCAAAGTTCTTCATCGTTTTGGTTTTTGCAAAGAATGGATACAATGGGTGGAGAGTTGTATAAGCACACCTAGATACTCAGTATTAATTAATGGAATTCCACGGGGATTTTTAGATTCTAAGAAGGGCATTTGATAGGGGGATCCCCTATCTCCTTTTCTTTTCATTATTATGGCTGAGGCCTTGGGCAGACTTATCAGATTCAAAAGACAAGATGGTCAATGGAAGGGGATTAAAATTGCAGAAGGTCTAGATCCAATTACACATTTATAATTTGTTGATGACACAAATTTGATGGGGGGTACATCTCCTAGGGAGGCAAGAACAATTAGAACAACTTTAGATGCTTATAGTAGAGCATCAGGCCAATGTGTTAATTGGCACAAATCATAGATCTATTTTTTCAATGTCAACCTTAGAAAACAAAGGGATATTAGTAGAATTCTGGGAATCAAGGTTGGTAGACTACCCAATACATACCTTGGTATTTCACATTTTTGTGGTGCGTCTAAGGCCATTTTGTGGAAAGATCTTGTTGGAAAATGATCAAAAACAATGGAAGGGTGGAAGAGTAAATGGCTCACATTTGTGGGAAGAATTCTCCTATTGAAGTTAGTAATTTCGGCCATCCCAGTCTTCTCAATGATGTGCTTGAAGATCCCCAAAAAAATTGTGCAGATAATTGAACAAAGAATGCGGAAATTCTTGTGGAATGGAAAAAGTGAAGAAGATAAAAGGTCATTAGTAGTTTGGAATAAGATTTGTAAATCTAAAGATTTTGGGGCAGTGGGGCTGAGGGATTGGAACTTAATGAATGAATATTTAGGAGCAAAATTATTATGAAGTATTTATCAAAATCCAAAATTACTATGGTTTAAGGTTATCAAGGATAAATATTTAAACACAATGGAGAATGACAGAATCCTTACAACTCCAAATCCCCCAAAAGGATCAGCAATATGGAATTTTATTATAAATTGCAGACCATTGATCACTCAACATTTATCATGGTAAGTTGGAAATGGACGAAAAGAGAAGTTATGGGATGAATCCTGGAATGGATATTCGATGCTCTCATCCATCCCGGAGTATCATGATTTAAGAAATCTATTTTCTCATAGGTGGGGTGAACACCTGCATCAGTATTTGGAGCTGAAGTAGGGTCCTTTGGGACATGAATGGGGCTGGAAAAGTCTAGATGATATGGATATCAGTGCCCAACAAGCATCAACTATGAAGGAAATTTTTTAATAGAGGAGTTTTCTTTTAAACCACGGTGAAGATAAGATGGTATGGTGTGTTGCAAAAAGTGGAAACGTTTCAGTAAAGTTGGGTTATCAATTACTAGAGAGACCTACAGGGGTGAGGTATTGGCCAACAAAGCTTTGCTGGGGGAAGGAATGTCTCCCAAAAGTAAGGCCATTTGCATGGTTAGCAATAAAAGGAAGAATCCTAACAGGTGACAGGAGGAAACAAATTAGAGTGTGTGGCCCTACTCGATGTTTTTTATGTGAAGAGGTTGAAGAAGATGTAGATCATTTACTGTTAAACTGTAGTATAGCCACACAATGTTGGGATATGCTAAGAAGGAAGTTGGGATGGCAAGGTCTGGTCCACAACACACTGAGAGGGATTTTTGACTCATGGCCTAGGTTACCCTGGAAATCCACCTTCTCGTCAATATGGATAAACAACCCATCAATACTAACATGTGAATTGTGGAAAGAGAAAAATAGAAGATTATTCTGAGATAAATATGAAGTTACAGAGAAACTGATGAATAAAATTAATGATTCGATAGAAGAAGTGACAAGTGCGGCTGCATCAAGATTACACACACATGTCCCCTTTTGTCAAATGGATCAACTAATCTAGGAGTGGCCAGGAAAGAAATACAGAAATGGATCTTCGGTCCATGGGGGATACAAGAAGAAGAATTTGAGAGATAATATGAAATGGATGAGCCCAAAGGAGGGTTGGATAAAGGCTAACTTTGATGGGGCCTCTAAAGGAAACCCAGGACCCTCGAGAGTCGATGCCATTATCAGATACCAGAAAGGAAATATTTTAGCTCTAGGAGCTCATAGATTGTGCTCGGGCTCAAATAACATGGCTGAGGGTAAATCGTCTCTATTAGCAGTAAGGATAGGCGTTTCACTGGGTTTCAAAAAAAATCATTTGGAAGGAGACTCTCAAGTTCTAATCAATGCCATAAAAAATGGGCAAATTGAAGCATGGCATCTTAGACCCATTGTATATACAATTCTCGTCATTTTAAGAACTTTAGATGACTTCAAATTAAGCGACATTTATCGGGAGGGAAATACTGAGGCATGTGTGTTGTCCAAATGGGCAGTAAATTTCGAAAAGACGGGGGAACTGAGATTTGAAAAATATGAATGTAACAGCTAATTGTAATTTTTGAAAGGGTGAAATACAGGCAAGAGAAAACTCTTCTTTTGGAAATTTCATGTCCAAATGATAACGTCAACTAAAGGGACGGGGTGGTGGATGGACGAACTATGACATAAGAATCTTTTACGAACTTTGGGCAAACTGATGAAAAGATACGAAGGTTTGTTTTTTTGTTTTGGCAGTGACGACTCATCATTAATATGTTGGGTGAATAAAAAAGATATTGTGAAGATTGTCATACGAGCGAGGAAAGGAAAGAAAGATAGAATATTACTTAAACAGTCCAATATTAATTGAGCTCTGACAAACATGACATCTCAGAGATTGAGTTGGGTCTTCGGCATGAAAGAAAATTGCCTTGTAAAATAACTTTATTGCTAACTATGATGCGAAGGCTTTTTGTTTTTCCTCTTTGATAGTGCAGGTTTGTATGTAGTAGGGGACCAGAATGGATGCAAACCTTACGGTGGACTCTAAACGCCAAATGAAATCATTTTCAGGACCAATAAGACAGGAGAGGATTTTGGGGCTGCTAAAGATTAAGACAAAGACTATTATCAACTCTGTGTTGGGAGTTTTAGGCCCAAAATCTCAGGATTACAAGCTTCACCGCAGAGATAATCTTGATATTATCTCAATGGTAACTGCCTAGGGTCTCAAGTTGGGAGAAAATACTGAGGTAGTGAAATGGGTGATAAAGTCACTCTTTGCAGAGGACCTGCTAATGGGTCTAGACTCTATCCTCGAATGGGAAGTGCCTGGAGTGGGGACAAATATTTTGGCATGCATTTTTGACGAGGAAGAAGCGATGGAATTTGGTTTAATGTCATTTGTGCGCTGGGTAGGAAAAGTTGATAAGGAAGATTATAAGAGACAAATTGAGAAAGAATGGGAGAAGGTTAAAATGGAGATTTGTAAACATGAGAGTGTAACTCATGCAGTTGGAGGTGCATTCTCAGCTGATGTTCCATGCAAACCGCGCAAAAATCCCCCACGAAAGACTAGTAAGAATCGGGAAGTTATACAGGAAGTCCATTAAAGATGGCATGATATCTAGTTTTTTGAAAAAAAATGTTATGAGCCTTATATATAGCTCAATTGCCTGTATAGTTTTGCTTTCATAGATTGTTATATTCTGGAAAGTTAGATTAGTAATGCCAGGATCTATTAAGATAGAATTTTGGGGATAGAATTTAGTATGGTTTTGGGAAAGACCTAGGCCTAATTTTGTTCGGTTGCAGAATTGTATGGGGTTTAATGACTGATTGGCCTCCAGTGATATGTATTGCTCAGAACTTTTATTGTAAATGCCTTATTATTATTAAATACCTATTATCGACAATATATATATATATATATATATATATATATATATAATACTAATTTATATAATACANTATATATATATATATATATATATATATATATATATATATATATAATACTAATTTATATAATACAATACTATATATTATATAATATAATACTAATATAAACAATAATAATATAATACTAATGCTATTATCATAGTATTAATATAATATTAATATTATAAAAAATAAAATCTATAACAAAAATTAAAAACTAAAACCAAAATTTTGAAATGAAAATGTTGAAATTTCAAATAGAAAGCAGAATTTGGGCGGGACAAATCGGATATCCAATATTCTTTCGGATATACAATTATCCTTGAAATTTGCCTTGTTTTTTGCCTTTGCAATGCCAAACATGGATGGACAGTCCAAAAAATGTGTTTACCATATTTCCTCTAATCTCCAAACTTTGCCCGTGTAGCTAATGACATTTTTTTCACCTGCAACTGTTGAAACAAAAAGGGTTTCTTTAAGAGATTATTAGCTTTCCATCAATATAATTGTAGTCAAATTTTGAGTTCACTAAGTAATTATTACTTATTTTCTAATTGAGTTACCTCTAAAGTCATGATTGATGGACTGATTGAAAAATAACTATAACTTTCAAATGGTTTAACCTTTTTGAAATCTGAAACATGCGTCACATTCTATGCTTTGCCTACTATAAGAAAAAAAAATCAATTTTGTAAAGTTTAGAATTAGTTAAGATGGTCAAACATGAGATTTTTTTTATTATGAAAAAGTTGTAGTAGAAAATTCATAATTAATTATTTAGTTGGGAAAAAATTACACAAAAATATGTGTGACATATGGGCATGAGTCTACTACTTATATCTAGAATCTTGTGAAATATATCATCATTTGATTGTAATTAAGGTGGTCATACATACACGTACTTTTTTATCCTTTTTCTTGAAATTATTCATACTACTGCATTGAAATCTAAAAATTTTAAAATTAGATATTTTTTTTCAGAAAAGGGATAGTAGTTTAGAAACTACATTCAATTTCCTAGAGATTCTATTGTTACAACTTTTTCACATGAGGTTGATAAGATGTTCAACTTTTTACGTCAAGTTGACTAACCCTGATTTTCTGATTTCTCGTTGCCACTTAAGGCCATAGCTTGGGTATACCATGATGTTGCACATACCCTGACATGTATGGGTGGGTGGGAGGGGNGTGGGGGGGGGGGGGGGGGGGGCGGTAATATTTTTTAGTCGAACAATTTGATGTGACAATGTAAAGAGACAAGGATGATATGTATGGGAGGGTATAGGAGGAATTCTAATTATATGATGCAATGAATGAATTTTTTAATACTATTAACAAAATAATATAAAAACTTTACTGATCAAAACAAAACTATTAACTGATTATCATTTAATATTAGAATGTAATATATATGTTTCTTTATATTTATTATATATTTATATTAATCTAAGATATTTTCAAGGGTAGGGATCTAGCTTGATTGGTGCTCAATTAGCGAGAGCTTCCTATGGTAAAGCATGAGGTCAGGAGGTCTAGTCTCCCCCACCCCACATGGTACCAGAGGTGGTGCAGGAGCACCAAGTTTAAAACTTTGCAAATAGGAATACTAGGTTAGGTGTTTTGAATATTTTTGAGTCATTTGACGTAATAAGGCCATGATAAGGCCATTAATATTATTTTTTATTCATTTTGGGATCAAGGTTCAAATTGTGTGAAAAATTGCAAAAATGTTGTAATGTTTTATATTAGAGACCATTTACAAATATCAGCTCCTTTTGAGCAAACACACGAGAAAGAATAAGCCAACTAAGAAGAATAAGAGTCACACAAGATGTCCCTATGGGGATTTGAACTAGGGTCTCCATAATGAAAACCCAAAGCTGTAACCAATTCAGCTCAACTCCTTGGACAAAAAACTGTTGTAATGTTGTCAAGCAAAGAGTGCAAAAATGCAATTTGCGGAAGACTAAGAAACATAGAAGATTAAAAGACATTTGTAGTCATTTGGGTAGTTGTTTTTTAAGGAAACGAGCATAAAATGCCTCAAAACCATGAGATAAGAGGTTAGAGAAGTCTTGGAGGCAAAACCCAATAAAGAAACTCTATTTTTCCTACAATACTCCATATTTTTCACTATTTCTAGTACTTGTCTAGACCTGTAGGGTCTCATGGCACCTTGAAATTGATTGTATTTGATAGAGGTTTGAATCAAATTTCAAATGCATTTTGTTTTAGAGTTTGGCTCATTTTAGAAGCAAATTACTGAAACTGCTTGTGTATGTTCAAATACAAGGGTATTGAGAGTATAAAATGAATGGTTAAGCCATTTCACCCATTGTAACTTGGTGTAACTCGGTGGAATGGCTCAATTAGTTGTATTCTTGTGTTTTTCTATTTTTTAGGAGCAAGGAAGCATATTTGAGGAGCTTATAATGATGTCCTAGTTGAGATTTTTCATGTTTCCAAGTGACAAAGAGGTGTAAGGGTTAGGGTTTGATAAGATATTGATCTGGCTGACCATATAATGGTATATGAAGGATCTAAAGACCCAATTTAATATGTTTGAAGCAGTGCAAAAGTTTGGAAGTGAATGGAAGGTACAAAACCAATAAACCCTCCCTTTATGCAAGCATAAAGTTGCTTAAGGCTTGAATTTTGTGAGTTGGTGAGTTTATATTCATTTCCATTGACTAAGATTTTAAATATATCTATTTGAGGAATTTCCAAAACATTGGAATAGAAATTTGAAGTTAGTTGGGCGTTTGAAGAGGGATTGCTTTGTAAAAGAGGCCTAATTGGCCATAATTACAAACATGAACAATCAATTTTTGGCATCTTTGGTCCAAAAGAGCCTATAGAAATTTTGATATATATTACAATAATCTTTAATGGGTATCCCAAAATGCCTTTATATTTTGGTTATGAACTCTTTGTGAAAATGTATTCCCAAAATACTTAGTTTGTTGTCCTAAAAATCCTATAGGTTGTACATTACCAGTTGGTCAATTTGGTCCAAAACACCCTAAGATTAGTTTGATGTATGTTACATAACTCCCAAATGGGTATCTAAATAAAATCTCATTTTGTGTCAGTGATCAAGGGTTAGAGAGTTATTGGCCAAAAACTCAATCAATAGGGCTACTAGGCCTAGAAGTGCTTTGTGAAGGAAGTGTTATTGGTGTTTGATCAGGGTTGTTTCAAAGTGTTGGAAAGGGTTGTTTGGTGTTTAATAATGCACATTATTCCCTCAAATCATTTGTTTCATTGATGATGTACAATCTCCATGAAAGTTTCCTTATAACCTTCCTTGGTTCCCTTCTAGTTGCCAAGATGAATTGGTTGGTGGATCCCCTTTGTGAAACCACTTCATTTTCACTTTTGAATTTATTTTGTCTTGGTTTTCATTCAATACATATTCCTCTTCATCAAAGTGTTATTAGAGCTAAGTTTTTTATTGTGTGAAGGAAAGAGATTGTAAGTAGTTGAAGTTGTGAAGAGAAGATTGTGTAGTAGTTGCTAGGGAGTTGAGTGCCCTAAGGGAGGACTTGGAAGCATTAAAATCCAAAGATAGAAGGAGAGGGGGTACTAAACATGATAGTGACCCCAAAGAAGAGGTAGAGGGTGAAGATGGGGACCCTTAATAAAGACCTCAAGAAGAGGAGATGGGTCCTGAAGGGAGAAGGCTTATAAATGCTTTGAAGACTGTGAGAGGAGGGACCTATGATGTGAAGATAGACCTGCCAATGTATGGGGAAAGATGGATGTTGAAGAAGTGATAGAATGGGTGGATTCTTTGAACAATTATTTTGAGTACAAAGAGGTAGAAGAGGAAAAGAAGGTCGAGTTTGCAAACACCAAGTTTAAGGGGTATGCTTTAACATGGTGGAATTGCATCCAATGGTAGAGGGTGAAGAAAAAAAATCAATGATAAACTCATGGGACCGGATGGTGGCCAATTTGAAGGCGTGGTTCTTACCTGCAAACTATGAAATACAAGTGTTTAGTAAGTTGCATGATCTGAAGTAGAGGGATCTAGATGTTGCAACATATACTGAGGAATTCCATAGGCTCAGTATAAGGTCTAGTCATGTAGAGAAGGAGAAGAAAAAGGTGGTCAGGTACTTGAATGACCTAAGATTCAATATACAAGATGAGATTATCCTAGTCACTCCTAGGATAGTTGAGGAGTGTTTCCAAGTGGCATGTAGGGAAGAAGAGAATTTGAATAGAAGTAAAGAAAGACAAGGAAGAGGCATATGCAGCATTAATAGAGGAAGAAGTTCAAAACAACCTATGAAGACCAAGGGGATGCATACAAAGGCAAGGATCAAGTTACAACCCAAAGAGGAGGATTCAAAGGTTCTAGAGGCAGATTTGATGGAGCTGGAAGTTTCAACACATTCTCATGAAGATGTTATAATTGTAATGAGTCTAGGAATCCATCATTCAAGTGTCCTAAGAGGCAAGCTTCTACATCAAGTAGAGATGCAAGGAGAAGTGATAGAAGAGTTCAAATAGTACAGGAAGAAGACAATAAGAGTGTACACTCCTCATATCAGCCCTTTCCTCTAGAGGGTGGTGAAGTATTGATGGTGAGAAGAAAACTCTTGAAGACATCTAAGGAGAAGGAGATGACACAAAGAAGAGAACTATTTATAACCACGTGCAAATGCAATAATAAGGTATGCAAGGCAGTTAAAGATTATGGTTGTAATAAAAATGTGGTCTCTAATGAGATGGTAGATGTACAAAATAAAATGGTGAGAAATGCTAGGATGTAGATCACTCGCCAAATCATATTGTCATTGGAATACAAACCCACCCTTAAATCAATCTGATTAGCACACCCCAAAAAGGATAAAGGGGTGCTAATGCAAGATATAGCTAAAAGGGGGATTTCAGTATTCCTTATTGAATAGAGTGTGATTATATGATGTGATTGATATGTAAATGATAAACAATTTATATCTGATTTGTAAAAGTAAATTCAAGATGAAAAGATGAAGAATGAGCTCACCTTGAAGCTAGGAGAAGAGGAATGGACTTCAGATCTGGGTTTGACTGTCATAGAGCTATCGGAATAAAAAATAGTTCTAGATCTGGCACTCTGACACCTGTAACTTCTAACTGTGAAATTTTTAGATTCAAAGGATTGAGTTGAACAAAGTTGACCTAGTCAAAAAAAATTACCTAGTCCTGGAAACTCTGAATCTGATGATATTTGTGGAGGATCTGCCACTGGTTTTGTAAATCCCAAAATCTGGATCCAAAACTCTGAAAATATGTTCTTGCACACAAGAAGGAGAAAGGTTTTGGAAAGGGACTTTCTTTGGTCAAGCCCTTGTATAGGAATTAACCTTGAAATTGAATTGAAGTTGCATAAGGAAATATGAAATGTAATCTAGATCTGAAACATAAATCACCTTATACCTCAATGATGCAATGCCTCTTTGGAGATGATCACAAGTGTTTACGCAATAGCTTGGACTCCAAAAAAACCAATAGGAAATCATCAAACCAAACCCTTGAATGTGGAATATTGTAGTTTTCCACAATGTTGGATTGAGGAAGAAGAAGAAGAAGAAGAAGAAGACTTGATGGCTTCCTTGTACTTGAATCTCTTGAACTCACAATAGGTGAATGATAACTTGAATGTGAATGTATATTGATCATGAATTGTAGGTATGTAATGGATGTATCATGGATGTCAAAATTTGAGAGAGAGTGAGAGAGGTCTCTTTTTATACACATTTCAGGGCCCATATTTTTCAACGTTGACCCCTATTAAAGAACAAGAAGCGAAACCCATGCATTGGGCCTAGAACCCACTAAAAATAAAAGCCCTAGGAAAAGGTTGACTTAGTTTGACCTAGTCTAGGACAAGGCCAACTTAAGTTGACCTTGTCTAGGCATACTTTTTCAAAGTTTTCCCAGAACCTAGGGTTGTGTGCCAAGAAGGGGATTTGAAAACCTTAGTCCGCTGGGAAATTAGGGCAAATCCTAAAATATAAAAATGCATGTAAAGGACATAGGTGGAAGATGATTATGTGATTGGATGAAAAATGGGAAATCATGCATAGAAATTAGAGTTATTCTCAAGTTTTGAACAAATAATGTTGACTTGAAGGATGCACAAGGGCTAGACGGACATGAAATCAATGTGGGAGCCCATACATTACTAAAATGGGGCTAAAAATGAGCACCTAATAAGGGTGCTTACTTTTTAGGATATTACATTTATCCTCCACTTTATCGGGAGCATGAGTACACCTCATGCTCATGGTAAAGTAGCAAAATGAGAGAAAGAGATGAAAATCATGGGAAAACTGCAAGGAGATAAGATATTGCTCAGTTTAAGGACATAAGACCCCAAACCAAGGATCTTAACTCATACATCCATATGCAAGGATACAAAAAAAATGCCTAAAGCTTACTAAGATTTGAAGTCAACTAGTTGAAGAGACCTCGCTAGAGAAAATGTCTAAACCGCTAGTATCATTCTGAGAAGGCTATTCAAAGAGCACAAGTGGTCACCTAAAAAGAGAAAGAGAGTACATCAAAGATAAGATAAGACTTTGTGATCTGATTCAATAGAAAAGTGTGTTATGTTATGGAACCATGGAGGAGAGATCAAGATAATCATGGATGACACATGTTAGGAAAATATGTTGCACTAGGTGATCCATGAGAGAGAGAGAGAGAGAGATGGTCTAGAAAATTATGTTATGTCAGTTCCACCCATCAAAGAGAGGAGGAGGATCAGTCCAAGAATCTAAAAAGCGGTCAATCAAAGGACCCAATGTGTGTGGTCAGTCAAAGGACCAAATGTGTGTGGTCAATCAAAGTACCAAATATCAAGAATCTAAAAAGCGGTCAATCAAAGGACCCAATGTGTGTGGTCAGTCAAAGGACCAAATGTGTGTGGTCAGTCAAAGTAACAAATATGTGTGGTTAGTCTAAGGACCAAGAGTTGATGGTCTATCGAATTGTGTTATGCTAGTCAACTCATAAAAAGGATAGGTCAAATGGTCTAGAAAATTGTGTTATGCTAGTCAACTCATAAAAAGGATAGGTCAAATGGTCTAGAAAATTGTGTTATGTTAGTCAACCAATCTTGAATATGTGAAAAGGAGAGTGATCTGGCCTAAGCAAATTGTATTATGCTAATGTATTGTCTCTTTCATGCTTAAAATGAACAAGATATACAATAAGGAGGTCATGTATGCTCACCCCTTAAGATGGAAAAATAAGTACTATTTTGTTATCTTAAGGAAATGATGAGAAGGTTTAACATCAAGACAATATCCACAAGCAACACCCAATCCAAACAAAAGATGTCACAACTCCTATGAGGTCATGGAAGAGACGAATGCAAAGAGATACCATGCAAGAAGTGTAAAAGAGATCCTTGTGAAGGATGAAACGTCGTTTAGTCTCCAAGATAAGGAACTTTCTTACCATGGAAACCCAATAGCGAATAATGAAAAAGGTTATGATCAAGGATGCATATCCTTAATGCAAACCAACATTTCTATGTAAGATTGGATGTCACATGATATACAAATACCGCTTAATCAAAGGAAAAGTGGATCCTTAAAGAGGATGAGAGAGATTGATATAATACCCTTTCCCCCCAAGTGTGGAGACAAGGATAACGAGTTTCTATTATGCTACTTGCAAAGTAAGATCACACAATGCATGACAATGAGCCCCCAAGGAATAGCCTAACAATATTACAATGTGTAGTAACATAATAAGAACTTAGATGTTATTTAAGGAAATTAAGATTGAAAAAATACCTCATCATGACAGGATATGTGAATAATGTCATTATCAATGAGTTATTGAATTTTGTAATGTAAGGCTTGACATTCATCAGTATAGTGGTTATGATATCGGTGATACATGCAAAAAGGAAGATTCATAAGATGTTGACTACACTTCTTTTTTTGTTTAGGCCTAGTAAGCACCTTAGCGCAAAGAAGGTTAAGAAAAAGCATTTCATGATTAAAGGTAGATGAAGGAGAGGATGCTTCAATATGTTTATTACTATTCTCCACGCTTTGTTGTACACATCATGAACCATGTTTGGGTTTTTGATTCACAATAGTGTGAACATTAAGAGTAACTATCAGTGGCTACTTGTAAGGAATAAATCCTAATCCATAAGAATGGTCATGCCCCTCATTTCCTAAAGGCACTTAAATTCCTTGTCTATGTTTTCCACATTCATTCCCATTGACTCCATGTTTCGCTAATAAATTATAACTAGTGCCATAACAAGAAGCCATATCAAAAAGAGTTAATAGAGCCTCGCAAGTTACTATGTCATGATAATCAAGTTTGATAGTTTCTAAAGATTTGTTAGGAGTGGAAGCAGCAACAAAAGTGTTACTAAGCTCATCAGAAAGAGGAGTTGTTGTGTTGGATTCTTTGTAAAGTTTATATTGTTTAAGTTCCAATGTTGAGACTTTTTCTTCTCCAATATAGGTTTGGTTGAAATCCAAGGATCCCCAATCGTCATCTGAAAGGACACTAGTACAAGGAGGATCATCCTTAGGGTCTTGATCTTGTTTTTCTTCAATAAATGCAATTTTATTGCTTGACTCGGTATTTAAACAACTATTCCTTCTATCATCTGTCATAAGTGTGTACATCAAATTATTGTAGATAAACTTGACTTTTCGATGGAGAGTGGAAGGAACATCATACATAGCATGTAACCAAAGTCTGACCAAAAGAAGGTTATAATTAAGAGGTCCAAGCATCACATGAATAGGAGTATCTAGAATAACTGGTCCTACTTTAATAGGTAATGAGATAATACCCAATGTTTTCTTAGCAATATTGTCAAATCCACAAATAGGAATGTAATCGGGTTTAATAGTTGAAACATTAGTCTATAGAAATTTTTGAGATATGTTATAATAATCTTTAATGGGTATCCCAAAATGTATTTAATTTTTTTTATGGCCTTTGTGTGAAAGGTTATACCCAAAATACTTAGTTTGTTGTCCTAAAAAGCCTATAGGTTGTCCAATACTAGTCTATTTTTTGTCACGTTGGTCCAAAACACCCTAGGGTCAGTTTGAGGTATGTCACATAACTCCCAAATGTGTATCTAAATCAGTTCTCCATTTGTGTTAGTGATCAAGGGTTGGAGAGTTATTGGCCAAAAACCCGGTCAATAGGGCTACTAGGCCTAGAAGTGCTTTGTGAAGGAAGCATTATTGGTCTTTGATTAGGGTTGTTTCTAAGTGTTGTAAGGGGTTGGTTGGTGTTTCCTAATGCACAAAATTCCCTCAAATCAGTTGTTCCATTGATGATGTACAATCTCCATGAAAGTTGTCTTATACCCTTGCTTGGTTACCTCCTAGTTGCCAAGAAGAATTGGTTTGTGGATCCCCTTTGTGAAACCACTTCTTTTGCCCTTTTGCATTGTGGTTGACCTTCTTTTCATCCAATCCATAGTGCTCTGCATCAAGAGGTGGGGGGTGTTATACATGATTCCTGCAATCTTATATATA
>MU227781.1:201455-256044 GCA_018584345.1 Thuja plicata | reverse complement strand
TAATGATATGCACACTGTTATTGATATATTACCACAGCACATACGATTATGTTTATATACATAATATAAGTCATGTCTATGTAGAGACATGACCGTACGTGGCTTAAGCCACGTAGGGTCATGTCTTACATATTCATGCCCTTTTGTAACTGTTGTTTACGTATTATAAACTGTGTTATATATTATAAACCGTAACAGTATTGTGTTACGTATAACTATCATACGATAGTTATCGTAACACATATATAATATATGTATTACGTATAACTATCGTATGATAGTTATCGTAATACATTCGCCACTTATGAACGGTATCGACTATGTCGATTTCACTTGTTATAGTTACGTATAACTATCATACGATAGTTATCGTAACACATAATATATGTGTTACGTATAACTATCGTTTGATGGTTATCGTAACATATGGTATTAACCATGTTAAAAGCCGATCCAATACATGTTAAATATATATTGAATGCAATCGACTAAAGTCGATTCATTCTATCATATCGAATCTGACCAATATAATTCATTCGAATATATATATATATATATTCATTCTATCATATCGAATCTGACCAATATAATTCATTCGAATATATATATATATATATATATATATATATATATATATTGATGAGTCAATCAGATCGAAGGTATAATTTAACATTTGGAAGTTTCTAAGAGGGTATTAAACATTTATCCCACATTGCTTGTGGGTGGTAAATCAACAAGCCAAACTCCTTTAAAAGGCCTATCAGCTGTAGTGAAGGCCATGGAAATCTATGAGACAAGAGGCAAAGGTAGCCAAAATCTGAAGTAAGAGACTAAGTAGAGAATCGATCCAGCCTTGGGTGATTGGAGTCTAAGTGAGGAGGGAGGTGGCTTCCATTGAATGGGGGCCTGGCATTGCTGCAAGTCTGAGGTAAGTCATGAAAGGGATAGTATATGCAGATTAAAATCTGAGGATGACCTCCATGGAAGCAATTTTGTGCCAAATTTGAGATATCCATCCTAGCTTCTAAACTGATCCAGCTATGATTGCAGACTTGCGGAGGGTATTTTCTGAAACATTGAAGGCCATTGGAGGGCCAAAACAAGTAAGTTGCAGACCAAATCTGCAGACTATACGAGGCTAGACGATTTTCCTTTAAAAATCATGGAAATTCATTAGTGCTTGAAGCTGACATGTTATTGTCCCAGGGTTGATTCCCCACCACTTGGCGCCATTTTGGAGCCATTAAAGGACTGGGACGAAGGTGTGTTGCAGGTCTAAGTCTGAAAATTCCCAGACTGGGACGATTTTTGGAAAATTCATAAGAAATTATCTTGTCACTGAATCTGCCCAAACATACTTGCTAAGTCTTCCTTTGCCAATTGCTAATCATCTGCGACCATTCTCAGACATTAAAGGGCTGTGACTGTGAGGCACTATCTTAAGGATCATTCCAAGCCATTTATGTCTGAAAACCATAGGTGCGGACCTAAAGTCTGAAGACTACAAAAACAGGGGCGATTTTTATTAAAATCCCTATAATTTGCTACTTCGCCCAATCACCACAAGGGTTATTGGTGGATGCGGCTGTGGATGAATGGGAGCCAATAGCATTTATCTCTTCCCGTTGCCTCTTTTTAGTTTCCTTTTCATCTGCATATTTTTCTAACTGGACATAACATAAACAAATTGCCTCGGGAGTTGCCTTTAAACATGGGTCAGCATCATTGCCAGGTATGCCGGCAATGTGGTATTTAAACCTATTGATGCCACCATGAAAGATTTCTTTACAAAACATGCATTTTGTTTGGTTTTTTTGACTACCAGAAAACTCTTCAGTATATTTCCAAGATTCACACTTTGGAGGCATTGGGAAGAATTAATGTTTTCAAAACTTGAAGGTTGCTGCAATAAGACAAAATTAAGAACAAAATTACAAATTTGTGCATTGTATTTTAGAAAAATCAACAAACCCTACATTTTTTTTAGAAAAAATTGTAAAAATATGTTTACATTTTTTTCTGAAAAAAATCAAGGGTTTGCTATTTTTCTACTTCTCTCATTGAAGTATGCAATTTATATTTTAATAGAAAACATTCAATATTTGGGAAGTTAAACTTTAAAAAAAAAAATTTAAAAAGGAAAATCCATAAACATACAAAAAAAACCAACAAAATCTACAAAATTTAACACTTACCTCTTTCAAATGAGTTGAGAAGTCTTGGAACAGCTGCTATGGACTCCTTGATGCTCTCAATGCAAACCTATGCCTCCCCAATGTGATTTTGTGGACTCCTTGATGCTTTTCTTCCCTTCTGGTTGCAAACCTATGGCCTCTTGCTTTTCTTCCTCTCTCTCACTTTTCCTCTCTTCTCATAACAAGCAAATAAGACACCTTTTAGGGCAACAATGAAAAGATATGCAAAAAAAATGGGAAAAAGCACGTGTTTTTTTTTTGTTTTTAACATGGCGGATGACTACTGCCGCGCGCGGGTCATAGGTCATGGACCCGGCGGGTCAGAGACTACACGGCCCGCGACCCGCCTGAACTCACATGACTTGCCGCGAGTTATGGAACATTGCTTTAAATCCTTGCTAACTTAGAGCTTCAAACAAGGATGGCAGAGCCTAAGGGGTTCGCAACAAAGACAATGTTGATCAAGAAACTATCCAAAGTCTTCAATGGCATCCAAATGGGGAAAGATTACAGACACCAATATGGAACACATTGATATGAAGAGATTAAAGAGGAGAATGTATGGGCATAGAGATCATCTGCCTTCAAGGATAGCAGTGAATACAATGAAGAATTGACTCTACTAGGCAGCAGGTTTCCCTCCAGCCATTCAGTGCAGTGAGCTCATGGTTGAGTGTGTGAAAAACTATGATCCAAACACTAGAACAATCAGAGCTAAAGAAAAGGTGTTTGCATTTTTAAATGAGGCGGTGAGAAAGACATTTGGGATTCCCTACTACTCCGGGATGCAGATCAGGACCAAGGAACAGACTAAGGCATTATATGATGGGAGGTCAAAATCCTGTATGGACATTATCAACAAGAATTGGATCAATGAGCCAAAGAAACATCAGTCCAAGTTGCCAAAGAAGCTAGTAAGCGAAGATTTCAAAGACGAATACAGTGACTTGATCTTCATGCTGAACAGAGTTATGGGAATGCCTCAGGGGGTCTTCTTTGACACCTGGATGTTCTACTTCATAGAAGAGATAGCCACAGGGGAAGTAATGATAAATTGGGCAAAAATAATAAGTGACAACATAGATGCACAGATGAGGAACTTAAAGAAAACGAAGCAGTTCTATATGAGTTCTTATGTAATCTACCTATTGGCAAGGAATATAAAATATCCAGGCCTCATATGCAAGGGTGTGATTGGGAATGGCAAGGATCAATTTAAGGTGTATGAGTGTCATCCAGAGTTGCAACTACATGAAAGGGTGAGTTACAGGAGGATCAATGATGTCTTCACCATGAACATTACACGCACACTTCAGGGAGAAACACACAGAAGGTTATCCAAGGATGCTATGGCATTGACACTTTCACTTATATCAGGATACAGGGATTTTCCTCAGAACCATACAAACTTCCTAGGTACCCCACAAACAAGATGGTTTTGTTGGAGGTGGTTAGACAGCTTTCAGAGTTCGATCTTATTCAGAAGAAGCAAAGACAAGGAATGCCTTCCTCCATCACTTTGGGGAAAATGCTTGAGTCTTGCCCTTCATTACAGGCAATAGGGACAGCCAGTGCAGAGATACAGTTCTACCGGTTGCGAGCATACAAGGCAAGGAAGGATTTTGATCCATTCCGGAAGATCCAAATCTACAACGACATGAAATACAGACACAAGGTAGATATAGAAGATTATTGGTCAAATCTTATGGATGAAGAGGCTGTGAGGAGGAAGATGTGGTCTAGGATGACAATGGATTTCATGAGAAAATGTGATGTGTTCCCTATTCCTGATCAGGTCAAAGATGATGGGTGCATAATCCATCCTAATTATGAGTATGAGAAGGGTAACTCAATTGAGTCACCTAATTGGTCACAAAAGGAAGAAGTCTCAGATTTGGGGATCTTGATGAGTGGTTATGGATAGATCAAGGGCATGGAGAGATAAACAAATGAAGAGATTGATTAAACAAGGTGTCACTTTCACCTATGCAAGGATGCAGAATGAGGATTCTTCTTCCAAAGGCAATAAAAGGAGCTACTAGCACTTCAGGACTACGCATTCAGAATACAAAACGAACTTCAAAGGAAAGGGGTAATGTGGCAGGAACATCACAAGCATCAAAAGACAGGACCATCAGTAGAGAATCTGGAAGCAAAAGACATAGATCTGCCACACCTACTATTATTCCTAGTTCTTCATCAACTAGGGAGATAGGGACACAGACAGTGGATAGTGATTTAGTACAAAGAGGAGATACAGAGATTCTACCTCGGAATAGTCAGGGTGGAGATACAGAGATTTTACTACAGGATAGTAAGGAGGGAGCTTCATCCACACAGTCAGTGCAACAGGTAACAGAGATATTGCCAACTTCTCCTACTGTTAGGTTAATGGTTGATTTGGGATGTGATATGAGATAGCCTGATCTTGACACTCGGGAGGTAGAGGATGAGGTCATTTCAGCATTGAAGGGACTTAATGAAGATGAACAGACAGAGGATGGCATGGATTTGTCCGCAATTTCTGATTGGTTTAGAGAGAGTATGAAGAAAAGGAGAAGGGTAGAGGAGGTTCTCCCTCTAGATGATATTGACACATTTTTTAGCAGGATTGGAGAGCAAGGGAACCTAAACCAGCAAGGAAAATTCATAGGATTACCAGGGATGAGACAGGCACTTGCATTGTGCATTTGGTTGTTCGTATTGAGGATAACAATGACGATGAGATTACTCCCAATGATTATAATGTCTCCTCATTCGATATTGGGCCAACAACTAGAGAACACGAATTTCAGGAATTGAGAGGCACTACGAATGCATTTGAAGAAAGGATGAATAAATTGATGAAAGAAAGAGATGAATTGGAATTAGAAAACTTGATGATGAAAGAGTTCATAAATAAACATATGCATCCATCAAGACAGGAGAGCACGACACTGATTCCATATGCCCCTACTTCTCAGGATTCGCATTGTGCTTGTGTGCCTTAGTGAAAGGATGGGCAGATGATATCAGAGAGCAGGCAAAGGCCTTTCTTGCAAGGGTAGTTCAGGCACATGAAAGGACCACAATATTGAAAAATAAAATGCAAAGATTGGAAGAGATATGGAGGGAATTTCAGCCCATTGAACACAAGGTTATTCCTTGTCTCAAGGCATTGAGAGGTATCCCCACATCGATCCAGAGTCATGAGGGAGTTATTGATAGAGGGAGTGCATAGGACTTTGGTCATTGGTATCTCTCATTAGTCGCTAAGAAGACTACATATGAGCTTGCGAGCGCCCAGTATGAGGATATTGAGGGTCCTATCTTGGGGATACGTTCGAAGGTCCTTATTGTACTCAAGGAGCTGCTTGATCTTGATATTGATGCTTCTAGTGAGTTGGATTTGGATAGGCTGAAGGCGAGGATAGAGTCAATTTATTTCAGAGGCATAGACTCTATTGAGAAGAGTCGCTTGAATGGATTCCTCTCACTTATGGTTCCTAATAATGATCTACAGTGGCACACTTCAAATTGGGATAACACACTGAGCACTTGCATGGAAAAGTTGGAAGATATGGAGATTCCACATGGTGGCCTTCCCAGTATTGACATGGAGGAACTTAGTGAAATTTTGGCTAAGTTCATTGATTTTACTGAAGGGAAAAGAGAAAAGGAGTATATATTTTGGATGATGAGTTGTATGATGACTAGGCGGCTTCCTTGTTTCCTATTGGTCTTCAAGCCTTTGAATTTTCTCATTGGCTCATTTTGTGGTGCTTCATTTCTATTGGCTATTTTGGGTTGCCCTAATTAGGGTTTGTAATGGTTTAATCTGGGTCATCAATTTCACATCAATCGTGGCCATTCATTGTAATTGGGGCTCTTATATAAACCCCCACCCCTCTCATTTGTAAAGGAGGTTGTTTGAGAATTGTTGCTAATCTAATGCCAAATTTGCTCTACTTTTCATTGTTGTCTTGTATGGTGAATTGTTGTGATCAAGTTTGCATTATTACATGGTGATCTAAATCCCTCATTCAAAATAGATTTTCGTTTCAAGTTGTTTAGATTAGAATTTGCTTGAGTAGTTTAGTTGAATGAGAGTAATTGTGGATGTTGACTTGTTTGACTCGATTTAAACTAGGCCACTAGCCTCTTGTTGATTGCAAGTGTGCCTTGTGTGGTAAGCTAGTGATTAAAAGTACTTAACTTCAATTGATATCCAGTCTTTAGTTTGCATCCACTTGATGGAATTGAAGAGGAAATATTGACTTGAAAACCTTTAAGTATACCTTAGAAGCTTGCACTAGGTGGGGTGGAGGTCGCTGATAAAACCACATCTAGTAGAGTCCAAGTCATTCACACTTCTTTGCATTCATAGTTAGGAGTAGAAGTATAAGTTAAGTTTAAGTTGAAGTAAAGTGAAGAATTGGAAAGTCAAAACTATATTTTCATTGCACATTGTGAAGCCGAATCTTTAGAGGTGCAAGCAGTTGATATCCATTGAATGAACAGCGTAAGTCCCCTTAGTGATTACCAGCAAATAACATTATTTCACTGAGCAAGTGTCCACAATTGAAGGAACCTTGAAGTCACCTTGTGATCTTATTTTGCAAGCTTAGCATAAGGATTGACCTTATTCAAGAGAGGATTAAGTATTTAGTATTTCATCTTGAAACACTAAGTGTTTGATTTTGTATGTTGTAGTGGAACAAAACTCACATCAACAAAAATTGGCGCTAGAAGGAGGGCATGTGCAAAGTTCACTCAAGTGGTATTCACAAGTTGAAGATGGTGCAACATGGGACTTTCTCGACCACAACAGCCTAAAGAAAATTGGGAGTCATATCAGAACAACATTATCTTGCCATTCCATTCCCTTGCTTGGAATCTAAAGAAGACTGGTTGTATTGTACTTGCAAGTTGTTGATATATTAGACGAAGAAGAAAAGGCTCAAAAAATTGAGAGAGAAGTCCAAGAAAGTTTGGAGCGTGCAAGGCAAAATTAGAAGGATTGTTAAATCAAACTTAGGATGATGAAGAATGGTGCTTTCTCGACCACAGCAACCTAAGGGGAATCGGGTCACATATCAAAGTGACATCATCCTGACATTCCATTCTCTTGCTTGGGATAAAAGGAGTAGTAACCTTGAGTATTTGCAGGTTGCTAATGTACTAGAACAAGAAGAGGAGAAGGCTCAAAGGATTGAAAGACAACCAAGAAAGGTTGGAAAGCGAGAGACAAAATTGAGAAGATGATCTAAGATGGTGTTGCCTTCCTACGCTCAATATCCTGTTATGCAACCAAGTTTAGACATTAACTTAAGGCAAGAAGATATCATTTCAGATTTAGGAGCTTTGGTTTGGAATCAAAGAGAAAACAACACACTACACAGTTGCTCGGGCCATCTTGGAGGAAGATGAGGAAGTTGGTATTGAATTTGAGAGAGGAAGGCAAAGAATTGAAAGACGGCTTAGGGAAAGATTAGAGCGTGAAGAAAGAGAAAGGATACAAAGAGAAAGGGAAGCCCATAGGAGAGCCCGAAGGCCCCCACTAAGAGAAATTCAACTTCGAGGGAATCAAGTAAATCAGAACTAGAACACAAAGTTGGATAAGAAGATTGGATCTTTCTCTCCTGAAAGGTTCGAAAAGCTACAATCAGAAGGAAGACGGAGAATACTAAGATCCACACCTCATCAAGAAGAACTGATTGAGTTGCAATTTTAAAGGAAAGGAAGAAATCATTGGGTAGCTAATACTTCAAGTTGGGCGAGTTCTTCAAGCAGTCCAATTCAAGTTTCCCAAGCCCAAGTCACTCAAGCTCAAGTAATTCAACCAGCTCAAGTAGCAATGGCGCAGCCTGCACCATGGATTCAAAACAATGCTTCACCTCTCACATTCAATCAGTACCATGATTTGCCAAAGAATCCAAAACACTTCTACACCAAGTTCTATGTGAATGACCCAAATTGGATAGCAGAAGAGCACGTCAATATTTTTGAGGATGCATTATGCAATAGGAGAATTCAGCATGAGGATGTGGCATGTAGGCTCTTCCCTCACTCTTTGGGAGAAGAGGCTTTCTACTAGTTTGTACACTTACCAACTTCATCCATAAGCGGATGAGATCAGTTGAAGATTGCATTCACTGGAAAGTTTGGTATCCCCATCACTCCTTTGGACTTGTACAAACAGTTTGCAGATGCTATTAGTTCATTCAATAATCACTTCCACAAAGCATACACACGATTGCAAGCTCCTTACACTGTTCAAGATGCAGGCACAATGGAGATATGCTATAATGCTTTGGATTCTCAAACATCCATGTTCACAAGGATCTCTCATCCTGAACCAGCTAATTTGAATGAGGCCTACGATCGAGCGATGGAGGTAGCCAAGCGAATGAAACAGAATATGTCAAGGCCAACAGTTGTAGCTAATCAAGTTCCGCAACTCATGTACCATGCTCCATCAAACCAGCGTATGCTACATCTAGGCACTCCATTATCTCAAGCACCCCCAACAGTGCCAGTATATGTTCAAGGTGCAAGTATGCCTACAAGAACACAAGAAGAGAAAGATGAGAATAAGGAGTTAGTAGAATAAGTAAAGAAGCTCTCTATTGAGGTCACATATTTAAGGAATCAAAATAACCAACTCCAAAACACGCAAAGGAACTTCCAAGGAAATCAAGGGACTTCAAGGAGTGCTTAACTTTTGAGGAGTTCTCATTTCCTCCAGAATTCGAGGCCTATGAAGAACATACTGGAAGATTTCCACTAGCTTCAACTAATGGTCCAGGGAAGACGACACACTTACAGTTCCCACCAGGTGTGGATGAACCAATGAGAGAAGCAGCCTACCTTTTCCCACCTTTGAATAACAGTGTTCTGGTTCAAGGCACAAAAGAGGTGCATGCATTCCAGTAGTCCCAAGGAAGTGGACCAAGGGTTTATCAGAGGAATAATAGGAATAATGAGTCATTAACTTCATCTATTCCTCCTAACAATTTCAATACGCCTCCCCATCTGAATGCAAGTAATGTACTTGGTTATCCGAAGGACTCTCCAGAATATCGACAAGGCAACCATAACAGTCAAGATGGCAACAATAGCAGTCACAACACGAATAATGCACAAAGTAACAATGGAATCCACAGTACAAACAAAGAGCGAGCTACTAGCAACCCTCTGGATGATGAAAGTTTGAAAAGGTTGGGACATAGTGTGACTGAAGAGTTAAGGAAGGTAAAGATAAACTTACCATTGTTCGAATTAATGAAGACAGCAGAAGTAAGGGATGTGTTCTTGAGTAGTTTGGGAGATAACAAGAATCAAGGAGCTCATAGTCAGGTTTCAGCAAGTAATACATAGGGAGTAAATAGACCCTCTCATAATACATCTAATGTAACACAGAGTGCAAATATGGTTGACGATGCTTCTTACAATTATCAGAATGTATGCAGTAGTCACAGTTCATCACAACCAGTTTACATGGCCTAAAATGCTTCAACTTCAAATCGGGCACAACTGTGGGGGAACAAGGTGTTGCAAAGATGGAATAAGTCAATACAACAACCGAGACAGACGCAAGGCTTTCTACAAAGAAAGATACTCTAATTGTGTTTTACCAAGGGAAGGATGAGCCTGCTCCATTCCTTCTATCCATAAGGTTTTTTGGGAAGTTACATAATTGTTTAATAGATTCAGGAGCATCAAGCAACATTATGCCTCTAGCCGTATGTTATCTCTATGAACACAAATAATGTGACACGGCTGGACTGAACAGAGGTTCCAATTGTGGGCGAGTTGAACAACATTCATATGCAGTTGGCGTCCGATCCTAGGATGGAACAACATATTGACATATTAGTTGTGGACATTCTAGATGGTTATAGCCTACTTTTGGGTAGAGTTTGGACTAGGAAGTTGAATGGTTATGTAGCCACAGACTTCTCACATATGTGGTTACCATGGAGGGGAATTCCTAATCAAATCAGAATTGAGAGCGCTCCAAGATTGCATTTCCAAAATATCTTTCATGCATTTCCAAAATTGTTGGTCATCCCCTGTACCGAACACCTCCAAAAAAAATTTTGGTTTTTTTTTTAATAAACATTTTTCTTGATGTTCATGCCCCCAAACTCTAATCCTACAAATTTATGCCCCCCTCCGTATACCCTAAGCATTCCAAAAAAACTATAAATACACTTCACACTATAACTCCAAATCACCACTAAAGCTTGGAAGAATTGAGCAATGTTACAAGTTGAACAGCAAGAGAGGGAGCATTGACAAGAGGGAGAGCATAAAAAGAAGAGCAAGTGCTCAGTGTTCAAGTTTCAACACATCAATCAAGTTGGTAGCCATCAATCCTTCAAGGTAAGCCAAGATCCTTCACTAAATCTGAAACCAATGATTATGTAAAAGTTTTTTTTGTTTCGTTTTAAATTCAAATATACAATGAATTACGCATATAATCATGTGTTTATAAAATGTTGTTTTAAAGTTTGTTGAAAATTGTTGTCCTTAATTTTATATTCGCAAAATTGGGGCAACCCTAGGGAAAATTTCATAGGATAAATTCTCTAAGGCGTTTTCTTAGTTGTTTTGTTTGATTTTGGTTGTTTCCACCCTAGGATTGTGGCATTTTCAATTCCGCTCGTTTCGGGCCATCCTAGGCTTCAATCGAAGTTGTCTAGCAAAAGATATTAAAGATTTAGGCAATCAGCAAGTGGGCTTTTTAAGCCTGACTGCATACCTTCATTCTTTAATTAAAAATCCTTCATTCGTGGGTTTTTCGTTGACCATTGCATAACACTATGGGTGTATTTACATGTGAAATGGAAATAAAACTCCATTTTTTAC
Organism: Thuja plicata; assembly: GCA_018584345.1. NCBI lineage: Eukaryota > Viridiplantae > Streptophyta > Pinopsida > Cupressales > Cupressaceae > Thuja > Thuja plicata. Next base: position 244,996 of record MU227781.1, on the reverse strand, counting down.
ACATTCGCATGAGGATGCATGAACTTTTAAATGAGTTTATAATGTGAAGGTGGGTTTTTCAACTCTGATTGCATATTTTCAATTTTAAAAAAAGTTGCTTGTAATTACACATTATAACTCCATGTGTTAAGACATCTTCTCTATGGAAGGGTGGTGTTTTTTAAAGATATTACATGTTTTAAACTACATGTAAATGGACTCAAACAACCCGTTCCACCTTATGGTCGCAATTTTTAAAGGGGTTGCATGAGAGGTATACACATTATAATGTGCAAATAAGCTTCAAAAGCCCATTTTAACTCAAAACGACATTTCCTTGGAGTTTTGCATCTCATAAAAACGTCAACACATGTAAAAGTCTTCTTGAAACCCGTTATGAGTTTATGAAGGGAAAACATTGAGTTTTTAAAACATGTAGAGGATGTTTAAAAGCTCGTCATTACTTGTATAAAGTGATTCGTTTCTTTGTCTCAGCCCGTTTTAGCAAAGGTGGTGATTTTAAAGAGCATTACATGTGATTTAAAATGCAGATATATACGTGCAAATGGTCTTTTAAAATCCGGTCATTATCCAAAAGTGACAATTTTTATATGTTTTACATATTATAAATCCCATTTTTATCATTAAAGAAGCATTTTTTACTTGTAATATGCTTCCAAAAGCCTGTCATTGGCTGTACGAGTGCATTTGGTGGTTATTTTAAACGCAAATGAATGTCTAAAACCCGTTTTTATTCTTCTTTTACATTTCTAAACTTGCACCATTTAATGGAAACCCTGTCTAGGGCATAAAACATGGTTTTTGAAGGAAGAAGTTGATTTTAAACTTGCAATGATAGATGAGAAACCCATCCAAAGGCAAAAATCATTCGTTTGCAGTGTGCAATCATCATAATAAATCACGTTTTTCTCCTAGGGCGTCGGTTTTTGAGTCCATTGCATTCCCTTGCATTTGCAAGTTTGATTTAGTCTTTTTAGTTGCTATTCTTTTGCATTTCAATCTTCTATCATGGACATTTGTCAAGAAATTGTTCTTGACTCAAGAAATGCATTAATTTAGCAAGACGACTTAATCAATTATTTTGCCTATATAGCTGAAGTTTGGGGATTTCTTTCCAATTTCGAAATCTTTAGGATTTGAGAAGATTTCTTCAAGGATTTTAAAGACTTCTTCATTGCATTTTCAAGAAGAGCTATGCTTTCATTTTTTAGTTCTTTTTGTTGCAAGTTAAGGTTTCTTTTATTTTGTTTTTGTTTTTATAGACGTTTTTGTTTTTTAAAATCATTTTCAGATTTGTGAGGTCTTTTGTTTGAGAACATTGTTTGTCAAAACAATGCGATGATCTTCCCCAAATTTCAATAAGAGTTCTTCCCTTCATGAAAAAGCTCTAATCACGCATTTTTCTTGCATATGCAATCGGGATTAAAAACCCTGTCCATAAGTTTGCTTTACCCAACAAGAGCAAGTTACTTCCCCATCATGTAAATGCAAGCTAAAAGCCCACCTCCTAGTGTTTTAAATACACTTTTCACGCTTTTATCAAGGCTGCAAATGGACTTAAAATTCCCGTTTAAATGCATCAAGATTCAAGAGTCTTCCGAATAACTTGTAGTGGGACATAAAAACCCCACCTATGAGTACATGGACTTCCTTTTTGTATATATGTGCATATTCACCCCCTTTATGTGCTCCAAACTTGTTGTTCGCATACGTGCAGTGCTCCCAAGAAAACCCATTTTTTTAGATTTTCCTTCATTTAAAGAGCTGCTTTTGTCCAAAATCCATTGCCTTTTCACTGCTCAAACGCCTTCCACTCATATCCTATACGCATACTCTTCCAGATCTGCAAAGTTCTAGCTTGAAAGACCATGTTATGGCTTTTTCTAGTAACTAAAGAATGACAACATAATGGAGCCATTCAAAGAAAGAGATGAGCGACGAAATGATGACAGCATAGAAAGCTTTCAAAGACTAATTTCAAGCAGGAGATTGGTTTGTAACATCCTCTGGTATTGCAAAGTGCCCTAAATGGTTTAAGGTATTGTATTATGCCCTAATTGGCATCGGGTATTGCAATATGCCCTAAATGGTTTCAGGTATTGTATTATGCCCTAATTAGTATCTGGTATCGCAATATGCCCTAAATGGTTTCAGGTATTGTATTATGCCCTAATTGGTATCTGGTATCGCAATATGCCCTAAATGGTTTCAAGTATTGTATTATGCCCTAATGGTATCTGGTATTGAATGTACTTAATGATTTAGTGCCTAAATTAACAATTTAATTACATTGAGCAAATGTGTAAAGTTTTGTTACTAATAGATGAATTAGTTAGTACAAGAATTACTAGATGGTACTAAGCAATCAAATTGGGACACTGGATCTAATTATCTTCTAGTACGTTACGCTTTGTATTATTGATTATCAGTAATTATCGTGACAAGGAATTAACTACAAATTGTTGTTGCAAGTGGATGCAAGACCAACTAGCCCGAAAGGGGAAGAGGTATCATTGGGAAAGAGGTATCATTGGGAAAGAGGAAGGAGCATGTTCATGGTAAACAAAGAACGAATATCGGTGACCTTCTATTAATGTGAGCAAGTGATCAACCCCATTGGCCAAGGTCTCTAGTTGTGGTTAAAAGCGTAGTGCTTACGTCTTGAGTTACCCATGTCATCTTATGACCATTAAGTCATGTCATTATTTTAACTCCTAACCTTTCTTTTCTTCGTTAGACCTTCATCGCTTTTCATTCGCCCTATAGTATTGGGTGTCGTCTTTTCGAATGTTATCATTCCAAGCTCTTCCGGCTACGTGATAACTTAGTGGAACCTGAGTTTTTCGGTGTTTCATCTTGATTAATTCTTCCTTTTTTTTATGATTATTTCTCTTATCTCTACCTTAATTTTGGGAGTCCACCTATCGGGTTATCGCGTTTGGAGAATACCTCCTCCGAAGTAGTCTGATTCTTTTATGAAAGGAACGTCTTTTGTTTTGACACTGGGGAATTGTACGTCGGAGGTGAGGGAGATGCAAGGTGGCGGAGTGGCGAGCTGACTCACTCCAGCTCACGCGGGGGCAGTTGGTAGAACCGTCGTAGTGGAGTGGGATAGGAGTTCCTTTTCTTGGGTAGTAGAGGAGGGAGTTTTTACGGGGGGAAGCTGGACGAAGGAGAGAGAGCGAGGTAGTGGAAAGAAGCTAACAAACGCAGGAAGCTCGGTTGACGGCTCTACACTGTAGCATGCATGTTCGTTCTTCCATCAATCCTTAATCCTCTTTGTTTATCTTACTCTGTAAAAAGCAAAATGACTGTCGTTCTTTTATGTTGAGTAATTCGAAATGATTGTCCACTCTGACTGTCGTTCTTTTATGCTGAGTAATTCGAAATGATTGTCCACTCTGACTGTCGTTCTTTTATGCTGAGGAATTCAAAATGATTGTCCACTCTTTTATGCCGAGCGAATGTGAAATGATTGGTTCGTCCCTTATGTTGTCTGGTTGTGGAGCCAACTTGTGGATATTATTTTTGTCTCTTTGTCTTTCCTTGTGTTGAGCTACTACTTTTAGTGGTAGCAAGTAGTCACGCTCTTGAACTCTTCCATGCGACACTGCTGCAAGTTTAATGTATGGAGTCGTATCTTTTCCTCTTGTAGATTTTATGATGAAGTAGGATAGCTTTGTGTGTTGTAAGTGTGCGGACTCAGTTTTCCGCCTGTCTTTTCTTGTTTTGTTAGCAATGATTTTTCTATGAAGAGCTTTACTTTAAATACCAGTCTTGCTGTGTAAGAACCGTCATGACAGAGAAGTACCGATTGATTCTTCCTATTCATGTCCACACAAATCTTGTGGATTGGGAGATTGATTTCCACCGATACAGAAACGTCTATCCAAGCCTTGAATTATGGAACGGTTGCTTTGTCAATCTAACTGAGTTCAGGGAGACACTCCGACAGTTTCAGCAGGGTAGCATTAATTTTTAAGTTGCCTTTCCAGAGCAAGGGGGGGGGGGGGGGTCTTCTAATTACTTAACTAGTTATCTCAATATCACCCTAACTGTCAGACAGTTTCTTTTATCTTCTTAGAACCTTGGGTGAAGGAACAGGATGAGAATTATAGAGAAAGTATAATACTAGTAAACGGATAGGGTGTGAGACTAGCTTACATGACAACCATGTAGGATAAATCCTTGGCCAAGGGGTACTACCATTGATGTTGGTACTAGTCAGATTAAGGTACCAGATACAGACTAAATCAAGAGTCAACCATGTTAGCAGAAGCTATAGGGTTGACCGATTTCGTCTGTAGGAATCTTACACCAGTTCCGAGATTTACCATGACCATGCTCCTACTTGCGGAGGGCCGGGCCATTTCAGTGGAAATGTGCAGGGTAGGATCAGTTGATCCATGGTTGGGAGGATAAACGCCCTGATGATACTTTTTCCTCCGTTGGGCTTCGGCATCTTATTTCTACATCTTATGTCAGCATCTTATCTCAGCAACGTGATGTATGTATGGATTTCTCATGCCTTGATTATGCTTATGTGTTGAAACGTTCTTGCTTTTAAGGAAACGGAAAACTAGATATTACTTAATCTTATCTGTTGCAAGTTAATAAATTTCTGTAAATAGATTACTTTGCTTAAAGATAAATTTTGTCACTATGATGCTTTCATGTTTTAAAAAAAAAACATTTTTGTCTTTTGTTTCAACTTAATTCCTTCTTCATGTTCATTTAATTTTTTTTAGGTTGTTACATGGTTGATGTCATCAAATGCATAACAATTAATGGTACAGATTCATATTCCGATTCAAGATGCTTTCACCAAACTTCAACACATCAGTCATCGGCATCCTGTAGCAGCATGAAGACCGACAAAAGATGATGTTATAGAAGTTGTGTCTTGTCAGACACTTAGTCATTTTCATATGCTTTATAAGTAGGTGTAGTTTTGTTGACAATTTACATGTAATTGGGTAGCAAGTTGTAATTGCATGTGATAGTATTACGTGCAAAGTTGTAACATGTAATCAGACTACAAGTGCATTAGGCTTTGTAATCTTGAAAAAGTCAAAGGTAGTTAAGGGTTCCCCTTCTTTCTCCACCTTTTTCTCAACCCCTTACCTATAAATAAAGGAGGGTGCTCAATGTAATTTTCATCTTTTGGCAAGGCAAGAAAACTCTGCCAATTTGTATATGCACTCCAAGACTTTGAGCTTAGATGTAGATTTGAATTGCTTTCAATAAGAGAGGTAGGTTGTTTTGAGACTTTGTGCCAATCCAAGTTGTTATGTGACGACATTCTCTTGAGTTGATCGTGAGTTTTGGTGCTTTGTTCAAGAGGGATTTGAATTCAATTGTGTAGACTTTGAGATGCCTATTGCATTCAGAGTTATACTTCAATTCGAATTGTGAAGACTTTGTGCTTCAAAAGGAAGAACTGCTATAATTGATAGTGGCTGCAATACTTGGAACTGAAAGACTTTGTGCTTCAGTTGTAAGTATTTTTTATTTTAAGTTTGTGGATTTTCAGTAAGAGACTTTGCGCCTTACTGTTTATTCAGATTATAGAATCTCCATTCGAAATAAGCCCAGGAGACTTTGGGTTTCTGTATATATTCCACCTAGTATAAAGTAAATCGCTGCCTTTGGTGTTGGTCTAATGTCAATTCCTGAGTCACCGATATTATTGTAGCAATAGGACCTTTTTGTTAAGTTTGAAATTTGTTTATAAATCATTCCTGAAAAAAGAGGAATTGATTAAGAGAACCACCCCTTTTTGTAATTTCAGTTAAGTTCTTGTTGAAGCCACCTACGGTAAGAAGGGAACCTCCCCTATTGCTGAGAGGAGAGAAAAATCTCAATCTACGTTGTCTAAAGTCACAATTTTGTAAAGTTGTAGTCGTAGTGACTTACAAAAATTTTAACCAACAAAAACCAGTAGTTAGACAACCCTAAAAACAACATTTAGGGATTTTAGTATTTAACAGCAATATTTAAATTTTTTTAATCTGTTTATCACACAAATTATTTACAAATTTGCACAAATTATTAAATAGCTGATTAAGATTTAAATTTTTAATACTATTCAAATTAGGATTTTGTTTTTAGTGTATCCTCTGTTTTTCCGCTTCATGCAACCTGAAGTGATAGAAAGAAAAAGAAAATCCTTGTCTTGAATCCATGTGTAACTTAATAACATTATGACATGTATGGTTTATAATCTATGAAACACAGGGACACATCCCCTACCCCAAAGCCTGGCATCCCCGTCCCCTGGCCGTTTCAGGGATGGTGGGACAAATCAAAGACTTTGTCATCCCCAATACCTGCTCAACCATCTGAAACACCAAGAAACGTCCCCAGTTGTTTGGGGACAGCTGGGGGATGTCCCAAAGACAGCTAGCTGTCCCCAAATGGCTGGGAATACCCCTAGGTGTCAAAAAACAAAAAATAAAGTTTTGTTTTTTTTAATTTTGTTTGCTTCTATACCTCCGTATGGGAATCAAAATAGTATATTCAAAGATCAAATATATGAGAATCAAAACAGCTATTCTTATTTCAAATGTATGAGAATCAAATATATTCAATGAAATGCACATTCAAAGTTACAGTGGTTTAATTTTCTGAGTCATGCCCAGTCTGAGTCTCAATGTTGTGCTTGAAAAGTTTAATTCTTAGAGTTTTGAAATTATAAAGATGGACTATTTTATTTCTTTGTATGATTGTACTTTATTTGCTTTAAAAATATTTACTAATTGGTGCTGACTATAGTGGCTGCCATTGGATGATCCACTTCTGCCAGAGGGTGATAGTGACTCAAATGGTTTGGAGTCTTTGGATATTGATAGCCCAAATGAGACTTAGTTTCATAGACTGTTGTATTTTGATGTTTGAGACTGCTGGATACATGTTTGAGACTTTTGGATATTGATAGACCATGGTTTTTTGATGTTTGAGACTGCTGGTACAATACTTTATTGAAATTTATTATTCTGTTATACTAATTCTCTCATGATATATTGTTATCAGTTATTGATACATCTCTCTCTTTCCACCCTCTCTATAATATATATATATATACTGCCGTCCCCTAAAAATGGCCCTCTAGGAAATGTCCCGGAAAAGTGCACCCTCCCGTCCTCATCCGCGAAACGCTGTGGAACATAGTTTATGATGGTTTAATTTCATTCACTGCAGCACCTCAATGATTTCTACTTCTCCCAGCGTGAGTGATGAACAGAGTCAGTAAGAGCCTGTGGGGGTAGAATTTGAAACTCCGAGTGCAACTAAGTCAGCAAGACCATCATATTTGGTACCAAGGGGGCCAAAATTGAGGACAACAATATAGGATAAGAAATATTCTAATGGAGAAAATAAGGCTACCTAAGTCACTAGTGGGTGTAGCATAGTCGTGGATGGGTGGATGGACATCACACATTGTCCACTCGTAAATATCATGGCCACACATACAAAGGGCCCTCACTTCCTTATGGTTATTGATTGTTCAAAGCACCACAAGGATGCTGATTTTAGTTTCAATCCTTGCAAATGCAATTGAGGAGGTTGGACCAAAAAATGTGGTGCAAGTAATAACAGATGCAGCATACATATGCAAGGTTGCAAGGAAATTGATTGAGGCAGCCTACAAGCATATGTGTTGGACTCGTGTAAATGACACGAATAATGCATGCAAAAACATGAGTAAAATTGGATGGGCCAAAGAGGTAGTCAATGATGTTCCCGATGAGTAGATGTTTATTTGCAACTATCACACTTTATATGCACTCTTTAGGATCTTCTCCAAGGAGGAGTTTTTGACACTTGTAGAGACCAGATATGCATTGGTTTGGACTTTGGAGGACCTTGACCTTGAGAGGTTCAATAATTTAAGTGATGAGGAGTTTGATGTGGACTTTGGGGATGATTAGAGAGGCATTGGGCCATGGGCCAATTGTATTTGAATTTTGAATATAATATAAATATACTAATATTCAGCATTTTCATTGTTCAGTGCCTTGTACATTTAGTAGATTTTGATTGATAATTAACTCAAAAAATATATTACATTGAATTGATATATGAACTTTGCATTGTATAAGGCAATAAAATTCTGTTCCAGTAAAACTATGCAGAACAACTGCTTGTCTCAAATAAGTCATTCTCAATTGTGAATAAGTATTCTTCAATGTCTGAACTAATGGGTCAGCTAGAGCACAAAATTTTGCCTTAGGAAATAACCATTATAAAAAGTAAAAATAGTAAATATTAACCTTTCCCAGATATACACATGCAACTATACATAGGCTATCTGCAAAACAAATTTTGCATCACTCTCCTACTAGAATCTTTGGCGTTTGTCTTGATTTATTTTTCACATTTTCTTAATGCAATTTTTTACCTTTGCATGGCTTTACTTATATTTTTCACCTAAAATATTCTTTAGCCTCAGCATGCACTTATTTTATAAAACTTTTCATGCCCTTATCTTTTGTTCTTTCTTCCTGAGATAATCACATGCTTTGTTCTCACTCAGTTTCCGTAGAAGACTTGCATTTTTCTCTTATATGGTCTTCCTATTAAAAACTTCTATAATTTTGCTCTTCTATGTAATGTTCCAAATAAAAAGAATACTAACTGCTAGTGAAAAATTGGGCTCGTCGCATTACACAAATATAATTTAGACCTCTGGATCAATATTTTATAACTCATCAACACATATATAATAAAGAAAGCAGATGAGCTATAAATCTGACTATTTCTTTACTGCGTTTAAAAATCATACTTTTGTGCGTTCTTCCTCCATTTGTTCATAATTCCGAGCAATCTTTGCTGGAATTGTTGGTTTTGTCACCCTCACACCAATAATCTCGATGCCAGGGGCATAGCGTGTACAATCAGCCTGAATTGCTTCTTTCATTTTCTCATCAATCTGTTCAAATCAAAAAACCACGTTTTGTTTCAAATATTCTACTCCAACATTGATGCCTACCTGAAAAAGTATCATATCCCTGCTCTAGTCAACTCAAACCAACAATAAGGATCCCAATGTGGCCTTGTCAATAGAACTTGCCTGGTCAAACATGTCAGTATACACTTCCTGCAGAGAGTGGGCACTGCAAAATTGATTGATTTCATGATGTATTTTGTCATATATCCAAGTCTTGTCATATTTCACACCATAATTTAGTAGTGTTTCATAAACATATTCCTTTCGAAGACGGTTCACTACCTGCACAAATTTGTACCATCTTTTACAATAAGAATAAAAAATTAAAAAAAAAATTAAACTACTTAATACATAGAATGTGCATTGGTCAGGATGGGCAATTTATCCAACCCGTACTGAGTGCACATCAGAAGGTGGACCTCTTTCATATTTGCTAAGTGCATAGATCACTGCCTGATCTGAGGCCATAACAAATAGGATACTTTTCTATGATAGAAATGTGTGCCTTTATATTCCACGGTACTTTCATAATTAAATGGTCTCAGGTTCATTATAGAAGGCACAACTATATTAGATTAGAATTGAAATGTTTCCACAAACCTCAATCTTTTCAAAGTAAATCATTACTCCACCCTTTGTACCACATGGTATGTTAGTTACCTGTCCTCAAAAACAATAAAGAGAAACTAAAGTAAAATTTTACTCACAATATATCAATATATATTTTGAAATTAAATTCGATTTAGAAATTCCAACATTAAACTTGGCTCAAGAGAATGCATTAAAGATGCATTAAGAATTTTAGAAAAATTACGTATCCCTGAACTTGTATTTAAATTTATGCCCATCAAGAAATTGAACAATCAAGTAAACATTTTATTCCATGGCTTAAAGTCTTGAACAAATCACAACCAAACTACTATGAACCTTTTTTCTAGTGATAAAGTGAAAAGATGTTAAAAGAGAGGCACCATAAGAGAAAACAAATGGGCCGTGAAACATACACATGATACTAACATACAAAAAAAATGCAAAAAAATTTCATTCTGAAGGTAGGCGATATGGTTGGAAAGATATCCTTTTAAGTAACTTTTAATAACTTACATATAATAAACAAAATAAATTCATTACACACTTTATTGTACGTCTAAAATAAACATAAGTCCTCCTAATACCCCTCTTCTAATGTTCTTTTAGTCACACATCAAAATTACTCTTTTTTCCTTAATTTATCTCAATGGGTTCTTCTGTAAAGACATGTCGCTTGATCTTATCAAGCAGTGAGCTAAATTTGATCTCTTTGTTCTGACTATGTTTTCTGATATAATGAGGATGCATTTCTATGTGCTTAGATAATGCATGGAAGATTGGATTCTATACCATTTCAATGGGTTCACTGATCCTCACAATCCACTATTGTCAGTGCAGGTCGTTTGAAATTCATATCTTCCAGCATTCTTGTAAGATTTGTATTTCCTTCATTTTACTAACACTCATATAAGATGATGTAAAGAAACCTTAAGCCCTTGCAAGGGGCTACAATGTCAATAAAGCCAAAGTTATGTCTCACAGATTATCACATATCCATTGAATATGTATCATCTACTAAGAGCCATTCTATCATAAGTATCATGTCTTGCTGGATATAGCCAGCTCAAAATAAAAAGTAAAAATTTTAAAAATAAACTATGTTTGTTATTAAATTCTTAAAAAATTACATCAATGTCAAATAGACATATCAACAAACTAGACTAGTCTTCCAGTTTTGTCAAATTTCATAGGCAACCCAAGAACTTTACATTCAGAAGAACCAATTTCACCAACAGGAGTACAATTTGCAGCATCAGGCTCACCTCTAACGAAATCTGCTAATTCAAAAAAATCCCTAAATTTTGTCTCTGAAGATTTTGGAATATCACTGTCAGATTTGAAATCCAGTTTTGGTTCATGATTATTTTCAGTCGTAAAGTAGTTCTTTCCAGCCTTAAAGTTGGTTTTGGGAGGCTGAAAAGCACAATCATCCAGCTACTAGTAGCCTTAAACCTACATTTCCTCCTTGGTAGTGCTCTTTCACAACTAGCCCTGTCAGAAAGTCTCTGTCCACGAACCATAAACAGTACCAGGCTAGACCCTACACCAAAAGTACATTCTGAAGGATCAAAAGGAGAAGCAGTTACCCTAGAATTGAAGTCTTTTGCCATCAAAGTGCAGCACTTTGAGAATGCTTTTAGTTTCCAGCTAGCCCTGCTATTTGAGTTTCCTTACTATCAAAGCCAATCGTACTACATAGAGTAATAGATACCCCTTGAAATTCACTGGATTGTTTTGAACCCATCGTTGCTTGATGATATAGCTATGACCTAGCTTGTTACCTCTGTTGACCAAATGCCATGGGAAAAACTATGTTCAAGACCTCATCTATCAATTTAGTAGACATGTTTACTAATCCATTTTTCCTTTGCAGGGTGTGGGTTGACAATTTTTTTATAACTTCAATGGATTCTGAACCATCAGAATTGACCATGCTTTTCTATTGGCCTAAGTTGTTGGTCCCGGTTCGGATTCGGATTTGGGTTCGAGATTCAGGTTTGCAGGTTCGTTCGAACAAATTTGGGGGTGGGTATGGGTTTGCTTTGGGTTCGTCCCAACAAAAACATATTGAAAATATATATGCATGTGTGTGTGTGTGCAGCAGAAAATTAGTTCATAATACACCACTACGCTAATAGTAAAGCAACATAGCAAAATACACCACCATATATATTAATGTTTTAATCCAAATAACATAACAAAATGCCAAAATGCAACACCATATCAATGTTTCAGTTCAAAAAAAATAATGTCAACATTAACAATCAGTCATCACTGATCAAATATCATCAAAAGTCATCAAACATATCATCATCATCCTGCTGTGCCAAATTAGAAGCACAAACAGTGCCACTGGCATCAGTACTAGCAATCTCAGCCTTAGGAGCAGCCTCATGATCACTAGGTAGCTCATGATCATCATCATCAACTCCAAGTGCACCAAGGCAGGCAATTGAATCATTCAACTTCGCACGATCTGGTTCAACGTCCCAATGCTTTGCCTCCCCTTTTTGTAGGTATTGTCTTTATGTGTTAAGAGCCTCAAGTTTGAATGCACAAAGACCAAGTCTTCCACCTTCTTGGAATGTAGTCTATTGCATTTTATTGAGTGGATGGAGTATGTCCTCCAATTCCTCTCAGATGATGATGAACTAGCAACATATCAAGATTTTCAATTTTGAAATTAGAGAGTTTAGAGTTATGAATAAAAATTTTGAATATAAATTCAATATTTATTATTCATCAACAAGAATATAGAAATTAGAAGCTTAAGAGTTAAGAACTTACTTGTGATAAAACTTTGATGGAAATGGGTTGTAGGTACTGGTATATTTCTCCATGGAAGTACCACCATTTATGAGCATCAACACCTTCCTTGTCTTCAAGAGCGTCAAGAGCACAATCATCGGTGATTGTGAAACTCATGAATTCAGACCTCACCATAGGCCGCATGGGATCAAGAAAGAATCTACGAAGGGTTGTGTTATGCCCATGAACAACTTCAAGATCTCTATATGGGACAACTGTAGTGCTACTCTCGTTAAGGATCGCCCAACTATAGTACCTGGGGCTCAATGCAAAGGCATGGAGATGCAAAGGGATAGTCATTTCGTTCCATCTCTCCACCATGATTTTATGTAGTTCCTTGAAGAATGTTTCTTCAAGATCTTGCTCTTTCTCATTTATGATTTTTTTCATATCCTCAATCATGGAGTCAATGCCATCACATACCTCACCCAAGCAAGGCCTATCCATGTTAGTGTATCGAATCATGCTCAATATAGGCTTAGTAAATCTCAGGAGGTACTCGGCACGATCCCACCAAGAGTCATCTAGTATCATTACCTTAATGGCAGCTGCCCTTGTACTACTAGATTGCCTCCATATGCTCCAATTAGCATTGATTACCATTCTAGACAATGCCTCTTTAACCTTCACAAGGCGTCTCAAAACAATAGTGTTAGAGGCAAAATGGGTCTCAACAACCTAATTCAAATTAAAACAATAATAAGTTAAAATCAAAATTAAAATTAAAAATTTAGAAAACTTACCAAGTCTAGAACAAATTTAAATTTTAAATAATTTAACTTACCTTCAAGAGCTCCAATCTCGAGAATTGTCTAAATATGCTTACGACATATGGTGGTTCGTGAACATTTCGATCTTCTAGGCATCATCATACATGTGTTTGATCCACTCAATTTTCTTGTCAATTTTTGGTAGCATTAGGTTGAGTGAGTGGACAGCACAAGGTGTCCAAAAAATGTTTATAGCGCTCCTCAACCAATAAACTGGTAGCCCTACAATTTTTGGCATTGTTTGTTATCACCTAAACAACATTTTTGAGGGCCAACTTGCTCAATGGCTTGGAAAAGAATGTTTGCAATGAATGGATTGTCCTTCACTTGCCCTTCACAATCCACTATTCTCAAAAACATTGCACCTCTCATGGACATTGCAATAACATTGACCAATGGGTGATTTCTTGCATCTTTCCATCCATTAGATACTATGGACATACATGCTTCAATCCATGAATCTATGATGGGTTTCAAGGAATCCTCTACATGTCTCTTTGTCCAATAAAGTGGTGTGCACCTTCTCATAATCTGGGCCCTCGAACCCCCTTGGAGCCTCATTAATTGATCTCACCATTATTTACCAATATAGTGAGTGAACAACATTAAATGCCAATCCATTTTCATAGATACATCTAGCTATGTCTTGCTCGACAATGTCTCTATCCTCATTGTGAAATGACATTTCCAAGGGCCCCTTTGCTTTCTAATTTGTCATCAATTCTTGAGGATCATGCAAGAATGGACGGCCCCCTATGGGTTGTTCATTGGAAACTGAAGCCATAGAGGCCTTCGATACTTTTTTACTTCTAGACCTTTCCAAAGGATAAAAAATTGCATTTCAAGTTGCTTCATCGGCTTGTCTTTGCTCTTCAATATATTTCAGTACAATATGGCTTGCAAGAAGGGTTTTATGTGGAGGTTTCCCTTCAACTCTTGGCTTGCCTATACAAAACTTGATGCCTTTAAGGAATAAAGCCCAAATGTGCTTTCACTCTACTATAAGAGCTTTTATATTCCTCTTTGCAATGGCTACAAATCTAAAGGAAACCTCCTCCACCTAGTAGTTGATGAACCATTTCCATATATTTCAGCAGTGGAGCCCAAGTCAGTTTTGAACTAGGTGTTCCTAGTGCCAAAAGCACTTGCTATTCTAAGTTTCTATAAACAACATACAAAGCCACAAACCAAAATGAAAAAATAAAATTAAACTAGTGAGTCCGTTTCATTTTATAAAAAAATGCAAACAAAAAAAAATCAACAAAAACCTACTTCTTTTGTTGAAATCTTCCTCTTCAATGTCTTTGAGGAGTTCTCAACACTTGCAACCACATAGGAATAGCTCACAAACCAGCTTAGAGCATGCAACAATCACCCTTCAACACTCCTTGAGCAATGGCAAGCAAACAAGAAAGCTTAGCAATGGAAGCAAGAAGTTTTCATTTTCATTCACAAATGCACAAATGAGATATGTTTCACCTTTTTGGCATTTTTACAGGTCTATTTTAGGGTTGGAGGGTCAAGTTGACCAAAATAGAGCAAAAAAGAACTTCAAAAAAATCAAAAAAATGTCTAAAACCGGTCAAATTCTGCCTAGGTTTTGCCGCTCAAGTCAATTTGCTCCAAATACGTCTAAATTATCCTTGGGTCCATTACGAACCCACAATCCAAATACCAGACCCTAAACGAATTTTGGCCAAACCCAATCCGGACCCGTATTTGGCCAAAGCGGATTGAAACCATGGGCTTCCAGGGAAGAATTTGTTGACTTAGCTATTGGCCCCCATCATCCCCGTGTTCCATAAACCTTGTTAAGCTTTCCTCTCTGCCAAAGTTCCCTTAAGTAATCTTTCACTTTGCTTCTTACCAGCTACTTTTTTGTTTTCTTGTTATCAAACTTAGTCATGGAGATACCCACTTCAGCAACCAACACATTTTAGAAAGCTTTCTCTCATGTTCTCATCTACCTTGCCCTCCACCCAGACATCATCAAATGGGAGAGGTCAACTCTTCAATCTTCCTCCTCCAACTCCTAAACTCTTGTAGGTTGACTTATATGGAAAATGACTAATCCTCAGAAAGTCTCCTTAATCTTGTTGTCACTTGATTTCCAGGCACATGCAAGATAATAGAGTGACTAGTGACTTCAGTAGTGTAGTCGGTAGGATGACAGGTCCCTGCCCTCAAGTTCATAAAAAAATGTTTACTCTACATCTAACTTAGGACATTACTAGAGACAACGTTCCAAAGGATTATTCAAATTCCTATTGCACCATATCTAGCACGGGAGAATTGTGCCAAAAGATACCAAAAAAATAGAATGCTCAATACCACAAAATTAATAAAAGAACTCATAAACAAATTTGAGGAAATTACAATTAATCACATTTATAGAGGCCAATATTTTATCTAACAAGTGTTGCAGAGCAGCGAAGTTCCCGCCAAAGAGTGCAGGAACCCGAGTAACGTTCCAATTTCTTTTTCTTTTGCCAAATATCAACCACCACCAAAACCATTTTTCCGTGCAAGTTGAGAAAAATCAACACATATACTTTGATTATTTCAAGACTGATACAAAAAGATTATCATTCACCTTCATTCTAGATCTTTTCAAGTCATTAGACAACTGCCATCTAAAGGAAAAAATTATTTGTTTCAAGGAAGAATACAATAAAAAGTTATAATTCAGCTACAAGTTTGTGAGATCTCTGCAGTGCAGCACGGGGACTCGTCCCCCCCCCCCCCCCTAAGCCCCCACACACCAGGGTCGGGGACTTGGTGTTCCCAAGTCCCCCCACCACCGCCTTTATGCCACAATCTCGCCGTCGGAGGTTTCTGCAAGCAAAAGTTGAAGCTCACTTGTGATAGAAAGGAGGATAACTGGCTACCATAAAGATCACTGTTACACACACACACACTACATATGCATATTATGAATGTATGTACATGATCTTGTACTTGTTTTGATATCATGCTACTCATTGTAATCATCTTTATGATATTTTTGATATTCATGTTGCAATTTTGCTATGTTCAAGTATTTGGTATTATAATTTATTAGTTTTTATACTATTATACATCATTTCATAACTAGCATTTCAAGTACTATATGTATACAGTACAGTATATTACAGCACCCCCCCCGGTCGCCGTCCCCAAATTGAAGCCCTTTTTTTCCCCATCCAGGAAACCTGTCTCAACGTCCCCCAGTGCCCGTGTTACACTGGATATCTGACACTTTCCGAGTTTCAATCAATTTTGAGATCCAGTCCAACATCCGACTTGGGAGGTCATAGAGTCACTTTATATCAATCTAATGGAAATAAGTACTAATACAACAATTTGAATCTTGCCACAAATCCTCCTCCCAATTGGGAGGACCAAAAATGTTTTCTGCCCAAACCCAAGGAATTTCAAAATATGGACATAAGTTCTCTTCTCCTGACTAGAAAGCTTATGTCTCCTCTTAAACTGGTCCTCATCAAAAGACTTGCCTAACCACAAGATATCCTCAAAAATGCTAATTCTTTTTTGGTCCAAGCTACCACAGAACACCCTCTCATGCAAGAAACAGACTTGTTTTTATAATGAATGTTCCAACATATTGATAAGAAAATCTAAAGGCCTGACATATTCTGGACTCAAATATGGTGGATCCTTCAGTCTTAACTTGGAATCCATTGAACTTCAGATCAATTATATTCAAGCTGTTCCAAACGAGCTTACTTTTAGGGTGTCCACTTTCACTTTTACCTCTAATCAGTATTTTCTATGGTGTTCATCCATACCTGGTTTGAGTATCCATTTCACAGGTTGCAGTGTTAGATACTTCAATACTAAACCCACTTTTTCTCTTGCCTAAAGCAAATCTTCTGACTGACTACACATCTCTTCTTTACACCTCTACCAACTGTAAATATCACCTGACATTTTTTTTCAGCATAAGAGATCTGAGAACATAAACAATAAACATAGTATATATTGTATGATAAAATTTATTTTGACAAACCTGGGATCTGATAGTTGCTGAAATTAGATGACCTTATCACTAGGTAAGCTCACTGTTTTCCTTTTGCTCCACTCAGTCCCACGTTTCCTTGAAAAATAAAGTGAGGAATAGGGATACTATGATATCTTCCAGTTTCATTAGGTCCATGACTCTACCACCCTTAAGTTATCAACCACTAAGGAGGATCATTACTCCAACCTGATCTATGAGTTTTCAGACGGGAGCCTTTGGATTGTTATGCATTGGAATATATCCATTTATTTTAGATTGTTTACTATAAGAAAATTGAACTACAAGTAAATAGTCACCCTTTGGAAGATTAATATCTTGTTCTTGAGGCCGGAATTCAACATCACTGAGAAGGTATACCTCGCCTAATTGATCTTTGTCGCACAATGTGCCCTTGAATAATTTCCATATTTGAGCAGATGCACATTTGAAAAGACACATCACCATTCTAAAAATTTGTCTCCTAATCCTACTGTTTTCATCACTAACTGAATCCCAATTCAACTCTATCATATGCCTTGTCAAAATTAATCAATTGCACACAAACAATTTTGACCTGTGTTTCTTGCCTACTCCATCCCATCCTAAGTCGTAATAAGGTTGTCAGGCGTGTATCTTTTGTCCACAAATTCATTTTTTTATCTCACGTACAATTAGCAATGATTTTTACTAAATATTTATATAACACAATAAAGTGATTGGCCTTAATTCTTTATCGAATTTTTGTTTCCTGTTTTACAGATAAGTTTAATAACTTTTATGTTTATCTCAAGCCCCAAAGTACCAATCTCTAAAGCACATGCATAAACTTGCAATGTATCATAAACGATCCATTTTTAATTAGGCTTATATAATTCAACAAGAAACTTGTCCACCCCTATGATCTTTCATCAGATTCATCACTAATCAATCTAATACATATAAGGTCTCATTTCTAATAATGTCCTTCACCAACACTAGAGCTTTTCCATATGTCTTTCTAGTTACAATCCTTTCACAAATCCTCCTATATTTTTAATTTGTTGATCAGTCCTATTAAAGATAGAATCTCCTTTTGGATCTCACTGCTTCAATCACTTCCCCTGAGTGTTACCCGAGGACGCGCACGTCCCCAGCCTAAAACACCCTGTTTCCGGAACGGGGAGACGGCTAGGAGATGTCCCCAACCTGTCCCCGATTTTGAAAAAATAACAGGGGACGTCTCAGAAACTTGGGGACGTCGCCCAAAATTTGGGGGGACGGTTGGAAGTCCCCGGGACGGATGGGGACGCCTTGGAAATCCCCGGGACAAATGGGCGTCCCCAATAGGATAGGTTGCATCAGCACTTAAAAAAACACATTTTTCTTATATAAAACCCTTTCTTTTTTAATTTTAAAGTGGACCCCTCCTACCAAGTTTGCCCTATTATGCTTATTACTGTTTGATAGTTAATTCCTACTATTTGGGGTCCTCTGATTAGTATTTGGCAACATTACATTAAAAATTGTTAAATTAAGAATATTGTTACAGTCATGCTACACGCTCAGAATCATATAGCAGACTGTTTGCAAGGTTTTGGGAAAGTATGAAAAGTGCATTAAAGACTTGGAACGTGCATCTTTATGTCATTTTGTGGCAAAACAGTAGTGCTAGGTTGGTTTTTGTATTGTTTTGGGTCCTTTGAGGAAGATATGGTGAAAAGTGGAGGTCGCATCAAGGTGCCATCTTGCTGTAACAGACCTATATCATGATCGGAACTGTATAGCAAACTTGTTCGTATTAATATCAGTCCACTTACATTGAACTGGAGGTGTAGTTTTAGGGGAGTAACGGTGTAACCCCAATTTAGATCATTGGAGAATGTGGTCTAAAGTGAGAAGAGCATTGGGAGACACATACTTGATCCACTATCTATAGCAGCCCTTTCTAGCGTCGATGTCAAACCTGCAACAGTCAACTCCAACATAGTTTCCAAGGTTTTTCATGTTAGTATTTCATAGGAATGTTATTTCATGGACTGGCACTAATGTGCAAATGATTATCTTCCAAAGCAATTGTAACGCTATGCCTATGATGTGTGCACTGATAATTTATATCAAACTTAAATGATAGTAGTGTGCTTCAATTCTCACCAAGCCTCTTGGTCCAGACAAGCTTTCCAAATTCAGAGGACAGCTTGGTGTAGTGGATAGATTAACCATTAAGGGATGGTATTAAAATAATTTTTATATTCTATTAATGGTTATCTATTATCTATTGTAAATATACAGTAAATATTAGAATCTTTCTAATATTTAGTCTTCTGTAGTTAGAATAGAATGTTTCTATTCTTTAGGATCGTTTCCTAAGGAAACATCGTCTATTCATTTGTATGGATCTTTCGATCCTTGTTAATATACCAAGATTTTTACCACAATAGGGAGGGCCAGTGTGGGATCTGGTGATGTCTAACAGTAAGGGCGGGAAGCTGCACATCCCAGGAAAAATAAGAATACTCATCCTGGAACATCTCTTTATCAAAGACCAATGCACATGTTATTGTAGCTCAGGCAGCGAGAGAGGGGATCTAGGAAGCAGAAAATAGACAACACCTAGTATGTAAACAAGGACTAGATCACCCTAGTAAACCACAAAGAACATTGTCATTCTGAGCTTCCACTTCTGTGAGTGGATCGCTAGTATATAAAGGGCATTTACAGCCTCCAAAATCTATGATGGTCCAACGAGAGAAAATCAGTGTTACATCCCTTCCTTGTGACTGTTTTATTTTATAAATGTAAAAACTATTTCATGTGAAGTGTGACAATAACAGTTATTGGTTTTCAGTTAATTTCGGTGAAGTTGATTTGTAAATGAGAATAGATATGTATATCTCTTTCTATAAATGGAAATAATACTAGAAGAAAAATTTATATGTTTCTGATGTGGAATATTTGGAAATGAATGGCAATAGGAACTCTTTGAAAAATTCATGCATATTTATATTGATTATTAAAATGATGTGGATATCTAATCCTTCAATGTCAGTGGACGCAGGAGGAGAATCATCCCACAAGCAGAGAAAGAGTATCATCAGCATAGGGGCTCACAAGAAGACAATGAAACTGTAATGTCTCCTTTTTGCCTAGCACGTAAATAAATAAATAGTAATACTAATGCTAGCCTTTCATCTATTCTCTCCATAGGCTTTAACATTAAGTTAATAAAGGGGGTTAAGTGTTTAATTAAATAAAGGGAGGGAAGAGCTATAGTTATTGCTAATATGAATTTAATGATTCATTGGCAATTATTAAAAAGGGGCCAACTTAAGTTATGACTTAAATCTTTCCTAGGCCATGGGGGTGAATTATTAAATGAGGCAAATATTATTATTTGCCTTGTTAAATAAAAGAATTAGAAATTGATAGTTTTTTGGCTGGGGATTTTTATAAAAGGTTCGATTGGGGTTTTGAGTCTCATTCTATTATGATATTTTGATTTCATACTTGATAATTTCTCCATTGTTGCTGGTTTGACAGTAGCAGACATATTTGAGGACGGAAACCTTTGGATATTCGTAGGTTGGACGGAAACCCAACACTACTTGAAAGGTGGGCTCACTCAAGGTTCATCATCAAGCAGATTTGCATCATTTTTGGAGGAAAATTTATGCATGTTCTAGCATTGTAATAACAGTATATTTGATGTTACAGCCATGCATGTTTTATATCAAAATCATTATCAATAGATTTGTGTTTGTAATTGCTTATTTCCTTGGAAATCTATATCGTTTCCTTTGCATGTATAGCTAGCATGTTTGTGTGTTGTTATTTTGCAATTAAATGAAGCAAAACATGGCAAAAATTGAAAACCCAAGTCAAATTCGAAACAATATCCTAGTTTGGGATATTTCAATCAGGAATGTCATCCGAGCTAGAACCTCGACCGTTGTCAGTTACTTAAGCTGGGGGTGTGGTATTTTGATGCCTAGCTGATCTAGCCAGCATTCTAGGCGTAGTAGCTCCTCATTGATTTTAATAGACAGCCTTGGTAATCATTAATTAATTGATCTTACGTCTTTGTATGTTTTACATTTAGTTTCCATCTAGAACATTTCTCTTTTGCTTTGCTTAATCCTTCAGTAAATATATTTATATACGTACAAATATATGTATATATATATATACAAACAAACAAGTGTGTGTGTGTATGTATACATACATATGTAAATATGTTTTCTATTATACTCTCAATTAATCATTTATATGTATAGATTAACACATAAAAAGGAATAATAAATAATTAATCGAGAGTGCAATAAAAAACATGTGTGTATAGCATACATTGGGAAATTATTTCCAACCCTTATGTAGTCCGATGCATGGCATATTTGCATGTTTGTTCCTTTGTTTAATGAGCTGCTCTTGCTGGGTGGCAAGAGTAACTCCCTCTTGCCACCGCGGCAAGGAGTTACTTCTTGCCACTCATGCTAAGAGGCTTGTATACGAGCGTGTGAAAATTCATTCTTGCTTATCGCTAGTCAAGCAGCATAGCCTGGGAAAAATAAAATGTTTTGTTTTGTGTAAGTGCTTGGGTTTCCGATCTGTGAAAATCTTTGGTTGTTTTTGGAGTGGACACCTTCTTGAACCTTTGGCTTTTGTGGAGTTTGGCACAGTGTTATTTTCTTCTACCTGTGATCCGTCTCATTCTCCCTTGACTGTGTGATTTCTAGCAGGCATGTGTGTATCCCTTGTTTATTCTATATTGGAATGCTTGAGCTCATCGTTAAGCAAAAGAAATTCATTGAGTTTACTTGCATTAGCTTTTGTGAAATGTTATGAAGTGGTAATGTATTGTTAAGCTCCAAGAAATTGTGATTTCTCTTTGGATGATTGTATTCATCAATTTTTCTTCGAATCTGATTGAGAAGATATCTGTGTTATTCAGATCGAGACTTTAATGAAAGCTGCATTCATAGGTTTAGTATCTATATCAATAATGAAAACGTCAACTCTGAATGGAAATGTTCGAATCTCATGCAATTCCAAATTATAATATACGCTGCTACATATATATAAACATCTCTGTAAATAGTGAAGTGTCAGCTTTGATCCACAGCATTAGAGTTCTGAATGGATTAGATCTCACTCCTTGAATAATGCTTGTTCATAAAGTCACGTAATGAATCTGCATGCTCATAGTCAAAGCTAGCTGAGTTTTCATACTCCTATATGCATTTCATACTAATGGCAACTCGTGTTACACCTGCATACCGAAGGATTAGGAGTCTAATTTCTTTTAGCATTGCATATGTTAACTCTGCTGAAATGAAGTGTGCGCTTCAGATGTATTCTTGTGTCCTGTTATGTTAGAACCAGGATCAGAATGCCTTCAAACTGAATTCACATAAGAACTATCCAGACTGGGATCCTTGATTTGTATAGCAACCCAATACACAGACAAACCGAATTTCATGATTAGAAATCTGTGTTTATGCCTTGAGTGGTCAGAATCAAGTGGTCTTGAGCTTAGAGTCTGTTTGAACTAAACCTCCTTTAGACAAGTTTTTGGAAAATAAATCCGTCGTGATTATAAATACAACCCTAGGATGGGTAGGATGTATTTACTATAACTTATAATACCTGAGAAAGTTAACACCGTCAAGATAGTGTTATCTGATTAATCGGGCCAAGAGGTCCATGGAATGAATTTGGGGTGACATTGACTGCACAAGGTATGTGCTTGTACTCTTCAAAACCTTGTCCAAGGTGGTACTATGCTACGGGTAGTATATGTCATTAACTAGAACGAGTAGTGCAACGTCTAGTTAGGAAGGTCACCTAGTAGGCAAGGATGTCTTTAGGATAACTGACTAAGACGGTTGTGGGTTCTACACCAAGTCTCGGATGGCAAGAAAATGGAAACCACGCTCGAGTGCTCCTGGGAAGGACTAGGCTACTTCCACTGGAAGTTGTACGGGTGAAGGTTAGTCACAATCAAAAGATCCATGGTTGGGTGGTAAAAACCCCCTAATGGTACTCTTTTGCCCATGATGGACGAATTCCAATCAAGGAATAATTGAAAAGACATGTACAGGTTTTGATCTTGTTAATTTCTGTTGAAAAGCAGTTAATAACTTAATTTGGATAGTTAATTGTAATTTCTCTTTCACGTCCTTAGGAAAATGAGAGTTAGTTACTTCAGTTACTTTTCTCGCAAATAATTTTTAAATTTATTCATGGTTATGTTAGAAGAGTTGGGTAGTTACACATGGTATTAGAGCGATCGGGTTCTACACTGGACCTGGAGGCTCACCCCTTCACACTTAGTAAACTGAGAACCGTCATCAGTGATTCGCAAGATGTGGATCCGAGGCATACCTCGAAAGAGAGTTTTGGAGTGGCACCCTTGAGAGATCATGAGACCTTAGCACACTATATTTGTTGTTTTTGTAAGGAAAGATGAAGATGGTCATCTTCAAACAAGCAAAACTCGGAGAATCCAATAAAAAACTCTAAGATAGCCAAGACCAAAGAACCCCTAGTTGAGAGTGTGGGCTCTAACAAGCCCTCCGATTGTAAGGTGCCCACCCCGGGATATCGTCTTATACCTTCTGATTTTGATGGGCAGGAAGAACCTATCACAGACTATAGTGACTCGTGAAGCGAGCACCTTTGAGCAATTTGTAATCATTACATAAATTTGATGTAATCAACATCAGTGGAGATCAATAAACAAATTTTGTTTTGTTTCTATCAATGTCTTCCTTCTCTTTCTTTGTTGTGCTCTATGGATAAATGGAATAAATGATTTAATAATAGGAAGTTAATAGAAAATTTTCCTATTTAAAATCAGGTGATTAAATTTTGAACAATGGAAAACTTATTGAACCATCATGAGGAAAACAAAGACACTAATAATCCTTTAGCAAAATTGGAACAACTTCTTAAGATGATGGCTGACACCCAGAACCGAATCCTTAACTTGGAAAGAAGGGTAGACAGATCACCTAAGTCCACGGAAGATGAGCAAGAGTCTCAATTAAGACTCGGGACCCACAATTCAGAGCATACCCATCAGAATGGGCAACATATGGAATCCTCCAAAGATTTAAATGAAATTGAGGAACATTGTCAACTGGTTAAGGAACTATCTTTGGATATGAGGAAAGTAAAACCCCTAAGTTTTCGAGATCCATGTACGGATATGCCGCAAAAGAATGACTTATTGAGATGGAAAAGTACTTTGAAATCCGACACTACTCCGAAAAATCCAAGGCCGCTTGGGGAGCCTTCCAACTTGCTGGAACAGCAGCTACTTGGTGGGAAAACAAAAGAATGTAACTCAAGCTGAAAATAACTGAAGTTTTTGACAACAATTTGTTAAGAGTTTTTGACAACAATGGTTACCCCAACTCTTTTACGACCAAAAGTTGAAAGAGTTTCAAGACCTGAATGAATACTGAGAAAAATTTACTAGACTTCTAAAATATGTTCCTCAGTATTAAGCAGATGAGAATTTCCTAAGTTGTCGGTTAGGATATGGGTTCGAAATTCGTTCAAAATTTTTTGGGGGTCGATTCAAATTCGTTTTGGGTTCGTTTGTACAAAGATATATGATTTTTTTAAAAAAATTTATATATATGCAGCAGCAAATAAGTTCATACACCACTATGCTAATAGTAAAGCAACATAGCAAAATACACCACCTCAAAACAACCTTTTCAACCTTTTTAGTGGTCTCTTTTAGGGTTGGAGGGTCGAATTGAGCAAATTAGGAAAAAAAATTAAAAAGTCAAAAAATCTTGTTTTGAGCCCAAAGTTGGCCTGTGTTCTGCCTCTAGGCAAAAAATTCACTCCAAATTCACCCAAATTCTGCCTGGGTCCTCTAACAAAATTTGGGTCGAATTTGGGGCTCTGTAGCCAAATTTGACAAGGCCCAGACTCTGCACCAAATCGAACCCAACTTTGAGGCTTACAGGAATGACTCTAGTAACATACAGAATTTCCACGTATGAAAATTTATGGGGCTCAATCATCACTAGTATCTCGCACCACAAACAAAGCATATGAGACAGCAGTCTAACAAGAGCAGAAGGTCAAGGATGATGAAGCAAAATTCCCAAACCTTCAAAAGGAAGGGATTCAAAGGGAATAGTTCATATTTCAAGAGGGACAAGAAAGGACAAAATGACTACAAAAAGGAGGGTAATGGGAACCTCAAGAACCTTGAGAAGGGGCTAGCAGGAGGATGTTTCACTTGTGGCAGAGATCACTATGCAAACTAGTGTCCTACGAAGATGCCCGGAAACCAGCCCCAAAGGAATCCTCTACCTCCTCAACAAACGGCCTTCCAACAAAGAATTTATGCTCCAATAGATAACAAGCAAGCTAACTTTCAGATCGCTCCCATAGAAACTATAGGTACCCTCTACGGTAATCTTGTTTATGTTCTTATTGACACTGGAGCAACAAAATGCTTTAGATCACCTAAAATATTGGATAAATTTCCTAAGCAAGCTGGAATTTTAGAAAATTCTTGGCGAGTTGAGTATGCCAACCAGTCAAGAGCAATGATAGAGCAATGTTTGTTTGCGGCCAAGGTTGAGCTTCCTAAGTTTCCTACCGAAGTAAACTTATATGTAGCCCCCTTAGGGTCCTATGACGTAATTCTTGGGATGAATTGGTTATTGAGGCATCGCTCGAAAGTAGATTACTTTGCCAAGCAAGTGGAATGCTTAGATGATGAGGGGAACCAAGTCTCCATTCAAGGAGTGTCTCGGGGAATTCAAGTGCGGCAGATTTCAGCAATGCAGCTTAAGAGAAGCAGGAGGAAGGGATGTCAGATCTTCAAAGATAAAATGGAAGAAGCTAGAGAGCTGAAGGAGATAGTCTACCATGATGATAAGATGCTTTATGGGACGTCAACTCAAACGTTGGAAGATCAAGTTACAGCAGAATCTTTTGTGGCGAAATATTTGTACTTCAAGATTTTCAGGATGTGTTTCCAGAGGAATTACCAAGGCTACCCCCTAAGAGGGTGTCTGACTTCTCCATTGATCTGGTACTCGGAACTGAGCCAATTTCCAAGACCCCTTATNAACTCAAACGTTGGAAGATCAAGTTACAGCAGAATCTTTTGTGGCGAAATATTTGTACTTCAAGATTTTCAGGATGTGTTTACAGAGGAATTACCAAGGCTACCCCCTAAGAGGGTGTCTGACTTCTCCATTGATCTGGTACTCGGAACTGAGCCAATTTCCAAGACCCCTTATAGGATGTCCACTGTTAAGCTGATGGAACTCAAGGCGCAACTACAGGAATTACTCTCCAAAGGATTAATCAGACCAAGCATGTCTCTCTGGAGAGCACCAGTGATCTTTGTAAGAAATAAAGATGGAACCCTTCGCCTTTGTATTGACTATAGGATGTTGAATAAGGTCACCCTTAAGAACAGGTACCTATTACCCAGAATTGATGACTTGTTCAATCAAATGAGAGGGGCGGCAGTTTTTTCCAAGATAGATCTACGATCTGGCTATCATCCATTAAGACTGAGGGAGGAAGATATCTATAAGACAACATTCAGGACTCGTTATAAGCATTATGAATTTACAGTGTTACCTTTCGAACTCACAAATGCTCCAACTGCCTTTATGAACCTTATGAACAACGTATTCAAAGACTGCCTGGACAATTTTGTTTTAGTATTTCTTGATGGCATCTTAATTTATTCAAGGAATGAAGAAGAGCATTGTCAACATCTACAAATCGTTCTTCAACGTCTGAGGGAACACAAGTTATATGGAAAGCTATCCAAGTGTACCTTCTTTCAAAAGGAGGTGCAATACCTAGGACACATTATTTCTACAGAAGGTCTTATCATAGATACAAGTAAGATTAAAGCTATCACAAAATGGCCTATTCCCTGAAATGTTCAGGAAGTAAGAAGTTTTATGGGATTAGCAGGATACTACAGAAAATATGTGATGAATTTCTCTCGTATAGCATGCCCAATCAACTCCCTTCAGAGAAAAGGGAAAAGATTTGAGTAGACAGATAAGTGCCAAAAAGCCTTCAAGTATTTAAAAGAAAAGCTAACCATTGTACCCATACTCAAGGTCCCAAACCCAATAGGACAATTTGTCGTAGTTATCAATGCCTTAGGAGAAGGTTTAGGAGTTTGGATGCAGGATGGACAAGTAATTACTTATGAGTCCAAGAAACTAAACAACTACAAGCAAAACTATGCACATCGTGATCTAGAGTTAGCGACTATTGTTCACGTACTCCAAGTATGGAGACGTTATCTTTTGGAAAAACCATTCAAGCTTAGGTTAGACCACCAAGGCCTGAAGTATATTTTCACCCAACCCAACTTTAATTCCAAACAAAGGAGATGGTTGGAGTTGACCTCCGTTATGACTTTGAGATTAAATATATTAAGGTTAAGGAAAACGAGGTAGTCAATGCTTTAAGTCGCAGGAGGCATATATCAGCAATGATGATAGTTGGTACTAATTTCAAAACCATAATCTTTCAAGAATTGGAAGAGGACGAGTACTACAAGCAAGTCATAACAGCATTGTAGAGAGACCCTCATGACTTCAAATACAAAGGTTTCCTAATTGAGCAAGATGGACTGTTAAGGTATCGAAGAAGGATGTATGTACCCAATTCTCCTGAGTTAAGAAGATTAGTTCTTAAGGAAGCTCATTTTGTACCTTACTCAGGGCACCCCAATAGTACTACAATGTTAGCTGATATCAAACCCTTGTATTTTTGGAAAGGGATGAAAAGTTATATCACCATATTTGTGGCATGTTACCTTGAATGCCAGAGAGTTAAAGCTGAACACCAACATCCCGCAAGCCTACTACAACCCCACATTGTTCCGGATTGGAAGTGACAGATAATCGGTATGGATTTTGTTCAAGGTTTTCCTATGTCCAAAAATAGACACAATGCAATGTTGGTGGTGGTGGGTAGATTAATTAAAGTAGCTCATTTTATTCCCAGTAATCTGACCAATGGAGCTCCTATTTTTGCCAGGAAATTTGTGCAAGAGATTTTTGTCTACATGGTACACCTGAGAAAATCATCTTTAACAGAGATGCGAGGATAACCTCTAGATTTTGGCAAGCCCTCTTTGTAACATTAGGAACTCAATTGAACATCAGTTCAGCATATCATCCAGAGACAAATGGATAGACAGTGGGTAAATCAGGTCTTAGAAGATTTACTTAGAGTTTACTGCATGGACCACCAGTACAAATGGGACGATTACCTACCTTTAGTAGAATTTGCCTACAATAATTCCTATCAATCAGCCATTAAGATGGCACCCTTCGAAGCACTCTACGGCAGAAAGTGCAAAACTCCCATCAGTTGGGATAAACTTGAAGACAGAATTGTTCGTAGACCTGAGATGCTTTCCGAAATGGAAGAACAAAAGCAACTAATTAAGGAACGACTGGCTAAAGCTAATGACAGACAAAAGAGCTATGCTGATGCAAAACACATCCTTAAACAATTTGAGATTGGGGAGAAAGTTTTTCTTAGGGTTAAACCCCACAAAAGCTCTATTAAGTTTGGAAAGTCATCCAAGCTAGCACCACGCTATGTTGGGCCCATTGAGGTCTTGGAAGTCATCAACCCGATTGCCTATAGACTTGCTTTGCCGCCATCTCTTGCCCAGTTGCACAATGTTTTTCATGTCTCATATTTGAAGAAATGTAAACCAAATTTTGAGCATGTTATGACTGGAATTCCTTGCAGGTGCAAGATCCAGGAGTGGTAATGATAGAGCCACTCAGGGTGCTCGAGGTGCGTAAGATACGCTTATGTAACCCCGAGGAGAATCAATGCAAGGTCTAATGGAACCAATACGGAGAAGACAGTGCTACTTGGGAGGATCAGGATGAGATCCTTCAGAGATTTCCACTTGTTTTGAATATTGAATATATGTATTGAACCATGATGGATCATATTAGTACATTGATAAGAATAATCAATGAGGACGATGAATCACGAGGGGGGGGATATGTTACATCCCTTCCTTGTGACGGTTTTATTATATAACTATAATAACTATTTCATGTGAAGTGTAACAATAACGGTTATTGGTTTTCAGTTAATTTTGGTTAAGTAGATTTGTTAATGAGAATAGATATGTATATCTCTTTCTGTTAATGGAAATAATACTAGAAGAAGTTTTTATATATTTCTTATGTGGAATATTTGGAAATGAATGGCAATAGAAACTCCTTGGAAAATTGATGCATATTTATATTGATTATTACAATGACGTGGATATCTAATCCTTCCATGTCAGTGGATGCAGGAGGAGAATCATCCCGCGAGTGGGGAAAGAGTATCATCAGCATAGGGGCGCACGAGCAAATAGTGAAAGTTAGGAATGTCATCCGAGCTAGAACCTCAACCTTTGTCAGTTACTTAAGTTGGGGGTGTGGTATTCTGATGCCTAGTTGGTCTAGCCAGCATTCTAGGTGTAGTAACTCATCGATTTTAAGAAACAACCTTGGTAATCATTAATTAATTGATCTTATGTCTTTGTATGTTTTACATTTAGTTTTCGTCTAGAATATTTCTCTTTTGCTTTGCTTAATCCTTCAATAAATATATTTATATACGTACAAATATATGTATATATACATACAAGTGTATATATATACACATAAATATACATATATAAATATGTTTTTATTGCACTCTCGATTAATCATTTATTATGCATTCTTTTCTATGTGTTAATGCATACATGTATATATTTGAATATATATATATATGAATGTACATACAAATATATATATACACTCGTATAGCATACATTGGGAAATTATTTCCAACCTTTATTTAGTCCGATGCATAGTATATTTGCATGTTTGTTCCTTTATTTCGTGAGTTGCTCTAGAGTAACTCCCTCTTGCCACCGCAGCAAGGAGTCACTTCTTGCTGCTCCTGCTACGAGGCTTGGGGATGGGCAAGTGAAAATTCATTCTTGCTTATCACTAATCGAGCAGCATAGCCTTGGGAAAAAGAAAATGTTTTGTTCTGTGTAAGTGCTTGGGTTTCAGCTCTGTGCAGCTCTTTGGTTGTTTTGCTGCGTGGAGTGGACACCTTCTTGAACCTTTGGCTTTTGTGAAGTTTGGCACAGTGTTATTTTCTTCTACCTGCGATCTGTCTCATTCTCCCTTGACTGTGTGATTTCTAGCAGGCACTTGTGTCTCCCTTGTTTATTCTATATTGGAATGCTGGAACTCATCATTAAGCAGAAGAAATTCATCATTCATGAAGGAATGATGTCTCTTTGGATGATTGTATTCATCAATTTTTCTTCAAATCTGATTGAGAAGATATCTTTGTGTTATTCAGATCAGGACTTTAATGAAAGCTGCATTCATAGGTTTAGTATCAATATCAATAATGAAAACGTCAACTCTGAATGGAAATGTTCGAACGTCATGCAATTCCAAATTATAATATACGCTGCTAAATATATATAAACATCTCTGTAAATAGTGGTGTCAGCTTTGATCCACGGCATTAGAGTTCTGAATGGATTAGAGCTCACTCCTTGAATAATGCTTGCTCATAAAGTCACATAATGAATCTGCATACTCATAGTCAAAGCTAGGTGAGTTTTCATACTCCTATATGCATTTCATATTAATGGCAACTCATGTTACATCTGCATACCGAAGGATTAGGAGTCTAATTTCTTTTAGCTTTGCATATGTTAACTCTGCTGAAATGAAGTGCGTGCTTCGGATGTATTCTTGTGTTCCGTTATGGAAGAACCAGGACCAGAATGCCTTCAAACTGAATTCACATAAGAACTATCCCAGACTGGGATCGTTGATTTGTATAGCAACCCAATAAGCAGACAACCCGAATTTCATGATTAGAAATTTGGGTCTATGCCTTGAGGGGTCGGAATCAAGTGTCTTGAGCTTAGAGTCCATTTAAACTAAACCTCCTTTAGACCAGTTTTTGGAAAATAAATCCGCCATGATTATAGATACAGCCCTGGGATGGGTAGGATGTATTTACTATAACCTGTGATACCTTAGAAAGTTGATGCCATCACGATAGGGTTATCCGATTAATCGAACCAAGAGGTCCATGGAATGAGTTTGGTGGTGACATTGACTGCACAAGGTATGTGCTTGTACTCTTCAAAACCTTGGTCAAAGTGGTACTATGCTATAGGTAGTATACATGAGTCACTAGAACCAATAGTGCAACGTCTAGCTAGGAAGGTCACCTAGTAGGTGTAGACACCTAAAAATGATCAACACCTATTTCTCCCATTTTTAACATGTCTTGTATATCATACATTTGATCTTTTATCATTTGGCGATATTGTGCCATTCCTCATTAATCATTAATCCTAATCTTCATCCTAATTTCCACATTAATTTAATCATGTCATCATTTAATCGTTCCCCTTAATATTAATTAAATAATTAATATTATTTAATTAATCAACCTTTAATTAAGTGGTCTTTATCATTTAATTAAATTCAATTTCTCTTATCCCACAATTTGAATAATTATTTCAATTTAATAAAATTGGCTAATTAAATTAATATCTAAAATTAATTTAATATCAATTTCCTCCAAAATTAAATTCATAATTTCATTCTATTTTATTTTCATCCTAATTTCATTCTATTTTAATTTCATCCTAATTTCATTTCTTTTTAATTTCTAATTTCAATTTCTTCAAAAATGCATAAATCTAAAAATCAAGGAAATGCATTAAATCCTCAAAATATCCCAATTTTGGATTTTTAGAAATTAAAATCCTCACAAATCTCTTAAAATGCATTTTTGGAAACTAATATTCTCAAAAATCCAGAAAATCTTCTCAATTTCTATCATCTCATCCTTTTGCCCAATTTAACTCATGGCTTTTGTGATCAAAATGGAAACAAATCCTCTTTGCAACCAAGAAGTTTCCCAAAATCGACCTGTCTCCTTTATTTATCCTATGATTCTCTTTTATCCACAATTAATTAATCCCGTTAATTAATTGTCTAATTTCTATTATGTGGGAATTATTCATTTTAATTCCAAATATTTCTAATTTCTAATTCCTATTTTCTAATTTCTAACTCTCTTATCCCTATTAACTATCCATCTAATTTGACCTCTTCGAAATGAGACTTTATTCATTTTTAGCATAATCCCATTTTGTGAGTCTTCACAATTAATCTTGGTCGTTGAATCAATTCAATCTCATATGTCGATTCAAGTTCCAAACTCTATAAATTGGACTCATATCTCTCATTTTCGTTAGCCACAATTTCTAGTATTATCACCCTTATTCTCTTGAATTGTCATTTTTGCTTTCATCATTCTGTACACTTATCAACTTGAGCAACATCAAATTAGAGAAGAAAGAAAAGAACAATGAGGCTTCATCAAAGGAATGGTTTGCTTTAATTTAGCTTTATTTTATGCATTTCATTTTGATGGTCTTGTTAGTGTGATTAGGAATAAATTTTACATGATTTTATAGCTTTGTGGCTTGCTTTATCATGTATGTTTCTATCTTCCCAATTTCCTAGTCTACAGTAGGAAAGGATGTCTTTAGGATGACTGGCTAAGACAGTTGTGGGTTCTACACCAAGTCTCAGATGGCAACAAAATGGAAACCGTGCTCAAGTGCTCCTAGGAGGAGTTGGGCTACTTCCACCGGAAGTTGTACGGGTGGCGGTTAGTCACAATCGAAAAATCCATGGTTGGGTGGTAAAAACCCCTAATGATACTCTTTCGCCCAAGATGGACAAATAAGAAAGGAATAATTGAAGACAGTAGCATGTACAGGTTTTGCTTGTCAGTTAATTTCTCTTATAAAGCAATCACTATATTCTTTAATGTTTTATTTCCTTGAAAATAATTGAAAGAGTTAGTTAATTTCAGTTTCATATGAAAAGCAGTTAGTAACTTAATTTGGATAGCTAATTGTAATTTCTCTTTCATTTTCTTAGGAAAATGAGAATTAGTTACTTCAGTTACTTTTCTCACAAATAAATTTTTATTTTATTCATGGTTATGTTAGAAAGGTTGGGTTGTTACAATCAGCTTAACAGAACTAGGGGTCTATACCAAATTCCTAAAAGTGACAAGCCTCTTGAAGAAAAAAGGCCAACTACCTCTAATCAGCATAGCAGAAAAATGAATGTGTCGTCTACAATTTGTAAGAATCGCCATCAATACAAACCCGGGTAGATTGAAGAAGAAAACTGATCTAGAAAAAAAACTACTTCAATATCAATAAGACCCACATAAATGAAGAAATCAATATCCCTCTCGAATTAGTGGGGATCATCCAAGAATTTAAGTCTATGAATATAGAAAAGTATGCTTAGAGTTGGAGATATTCCCAAGGTGAAGAGGCTGGGCAGCAGAATCAGCTTGAACAAGCTCAGTTAGGTAATATTGGTATCTAAAGTAGATTTTCTACCATCAAGTTGATAATGCAAATGATTTCCATTTTTCACAGTTAAGGCACGGGATATAATTTCTATAAATGACCCCTCACAGAGACTGAAAAATAAGAAACCTAATTGAAATGGTTAACAGCATTTAGCAATATATAGCACAATTTCAAAAAAACAAATTAGATTATTAAGGTCATAAATATGAAGATAGGAAATAATAAAGAACGAATACCACCTCTTGAGCCGCAAAATGTATATTTAATTCTCATGAAAAAAGTGCTTAGAGAAATACTAACTATAAATATCAGTTGACAGAAAGGAATGATTCTGAAGAAAAATGATAGACATCTCACAAGTAGAAAACTATAACTTAGATCTATCATAGCAAATTTGATTCTTCTTCATTGACTCCATAATACATATGACGAGATGAGAAAGGAGACTATTTTTTTCTTACTATATCTTGTATGAAAATGTCTGAAAGAGACTATAGAAGTTTACAGTCTCATTTGTATCTTTGCCTTGCATACCTTTATTTTCCTTAAAGACACATAGTGAAGATGTTTACCTTATCAGTTTGAATGGTCACTTGAATTGGTTCATACCGAGTCAACAAAGGAATCTTAAGATGGAAACCTGAAATGGAGACAGATCAGAAAGAAGAACAAAAGCACTGTCAAAAAAGTTCATGGCTACAAATATGTACCTGGAGAAGTGATTGTTTTCAGAAGTGCACCACCCCTCCAATAGGCCCCAACATGCCCTTCAGGAACTTGATGTACAATGTCTAGACTGCTGGCTGTTGATAAAGGAATAGATAGCTACAAATATCAAACTAGCATACCAAATTAGATCACTGGTGAGTAAAGTTAGAGATGAGTGGAAATAAAAACAGCAGATGCTAATCTGAATACCGTAGAAAAAGAAAACAATATATGTTATCTAATCCTTATAATAAGATGTTTTAGTTAGCAACTCAAGGTTAGGCGTCTGGATGAAAAAAATCCAAGGCATAACATAAAAATTATTATAAAGTTATCTCAATTTTGTTACAACTGAGCTGCATAATCAATATTTGTCTTCCAAAAACTATTAACACTAGGGCAGTCTCTTTTTTTAAGAAAAGATTGATACAGCATTTTTGTGTTTTTCTCATGGCAGCCAAGCAGGGATTCATCAAGCAAAATATCTCCTACTTATCATCTCTAACTAAACAAAAGACATGAAATTTGGAAAATTCATAAAATATTGAAATGTCACCAAAAACTAGTGTTTGGGCTTGAAGTGCGGTGATAGCACACTAGAGTCCTAGACCAATAACGGTAAGGTCCCAAATTTGAACCCCATGGTACCCCCTCATGCCCAGATTGCAAAAACATGGAGGAAGCACTAAGTTCAGAACAAACTACTGTTGTAACATTCTAATATACCTCTTTGATAAAGTTTACTTAGGTAAACTACATTTCTCTCCATGTAGCTTACTGGACGTAAGGCATCCTTGATGGGAGGTAATCAAGTGCTACCACTATCTCTACTTAATTGAATTTGTTCATCTCTTGATTAAAGTCAACTCATCCTCTAGGACATGTGTCACCACAACTCATACATCCAAATATATATGTTTTCCCTTGAATTGCTAATCAATCAATGAGAATAGAATAGCTATTGCTCATAAATTTAGTCTTGTTTAGAACTGATGTAGCTAATTTCTAAGCAGTCTAATTTTGGGTTGATTTTGCTTTGGGAATCTAACATAGCATCAAAACCATGAGGTCTTAGGATTAAGTTTATTTTGTGTTGAGAGCACTAAATATTAGTTGCATACATATCTGGTGAGTAAGGGATCAGTATGGTTTGCATTGATATATGCAGGCATCTCTTGTAGGAACACTAATCCATTGTATCTGGAAAGCATCAATGTATTAACAATGGCAGTAAACACACCTAGGTTGGACACACTTGCTTGGAGCCTTGTGTATTCTTCCCTGTTAATACATGTACAGAACAGTCACGTAATAGGTACAAAGTACAAAAAAAAATTGTAAGTATGTTTATTGTAGAAAACAAGGTTTAAAAAAATGGAGCTCTCCTTTTTGAAAGATATTCCGCTTTATTGCATTGTCAAAGATGGTCGATTCCACTTTGAAGCTAGGCAGTACACTTCATATTCAGAAAAATGTTTGTATTGCAGCCTACAACAGTCCCTCGCCATCCATGAGATCACTCACTAGATCTCCAATGCGATGAAAAACATACTCCATCAAAAATGTAGGGAAAACATCTGATAATGTAAATAGATTTATAGCAAATGAAAAATGAATGCAATTTTATTTTGTATATTCACTAATATATGTCTTTTCTTTTCAGGCATGCAGCAAATAAAAGACTTTGAATTCACAACTGATATTTCAAGTATTAATACACAATGAAAATATGGAAGTATTACAAAACAAAAGCTGATAGAAATACTTCTGAATTACTAGCTGATCGAATATGAGAAGACTTGCATTCGATGCTGTATATGCTTATGTTGTTCGATCATGAGAAGCCCATATATATATGTGGAGACATGTTGATGAATAGACATATCTTCACGTGTGGAGACATGTCTCTCCATCAACACGTCTTCCACGATAACTAAGCATAAACAATAACTCGTACCGATTCATGTCTAACCGATCGGTGATTGTGTTTACATCAAACCAATACTAATCGGTGATTGTATATTAACCGATATCAATCGGTATTGATGAAGCATATCGATAATCAGATTTGATGTCATTCGATCCTTTTGAAATAACAAACGAATGATTAGTTAATTATATTAATAATACGAGAATATATTAATATTAATTTTTCCTCAATTATGAATGTACAAATATATATCAATATGTATAATAATAATATATATTATTATTATATATATTGGTATGTATATTGGTATGTATATGTATGTGCATAATTTAGTCTATTATCATAATATTAATATAAGTGATAACTATTTAATCTGATCGAAGCTACAAACATCAACACTCCCTCTTAGCTAGGGAAGAAAAAATCCATCAAGATGCAAATCACGATAAATCCATTAAATGTGAAAGAGAGGAGATATCACCTCACCGTGATATCAGGAGATATGGTATATGCAAGAATATCAAGTCACGTGATATTCACCATAGCTCACAAATATCCATGGTACGTGCACTGATATCACGTCTCATGATGTCTACCATGTGGATATTGAACCATGGCATGTCCACGGATATTACGTCACATAATATCCACCATGAAGATCTCTAAATCATCTATGGTTTGTTTAATGATATCAGCCTTATGATATCTACCATGATGTCTAAGAGATCCTGGCCATCACGACATTTCCACGGATATCAAGTCATATGATATCCATCATGATTGAGAGATTGAATATTGCAAAGTCGTCACCTTACAACATCAATTTAAAAGTGTACATTGTCAAAAAATCGTCACCTTTCTTCAATGTACACAGGAGGGATCCATTAAGTCATGGAGTCACACACATGACAAACAAAAGAGTTTACACATTAAACATCTTTTATATCTTAGAGCAAATAGAAATACAATTTAGAATCTATCTCAAATTACATTATCAACCATACCAAGTTTATCTCGAAAGTGTTCAACTTTTGTCTTGGAGAGAGGCTTGGTGAGGATGTCTGCAGTTTGATCACCAGTACTAATATACTTCAACTGAATCGCCTTCCTTTCTACCATGTCTTTAACATAGTGATAAGTAATCTCAATGTGTTTAGACCTGTCGTGGAACATTGGATTCACAGAGAGCTTGATACAACTTTGATTGTCACAATGGATGTCAGTGGGTTCCAAGCATAGTTCAAAATATCGTTATTGGCAACTTATCGCCAAGGGCAAAAAAAAAGTATCGAGAAAATATCAGAGATAAATTGGCAACTTATCGGAAAATATATCGGGAACATAAAAAATTGCTAAAATGTAATTTGAAATGGATTTTTTTGCAAATTGCTCTAAAACGCTGCAAATCACATTTTCCCCCTTCAAACCCTTTTTTCCTCTCCCGAACACCAATTTGCAAACATGAAAATGTGAAATAACTGTTTTTGGGGCCGTCAGTCCCTATTAGTAGACTGTGGCCAAATATTTTGGCGAAATATCGCCGATATTTTGGCGATAAGTTCATGTTTTTCCGGCAATAAGTTTGAAACTTATCTGCGATATGTACTCCACGATAAATTTACATGTTTTATCGCGGCCTCCAACTTATCGTGATAAGTTTACTTATCGGCGATATATTTACCATATTTTAATCTATGGTTCCAAGGGCTGTCCAAGCAGTCCTACAAGAAGCTTTCTGAGCCACACAGCTTCTCTTGCGCTCATGGAGGCAGCAATGTATTCTGCTTCTGTGGAACCCTGCGCAACAGATGATTACTTTCTGCAAATCCATGAAATCATCGTTGATCCCAAACTAAAACAACATCGTGATGTGCTCTTCCTGTCAACTACACTTCCAGCCCAATTTGAATCTATGTAAACATGAAGGTCAAGCTTTACTTGCTCATATTTAAGAGCATATCCAATGGTTCCTCGAAGATACCTCAAGATGTGTTTTGCTGCAACAAGGTGTATCTCTTTCGGTTCACACATAAACTGGCTGAGTGTATTCACAGCATAACAAATATCAGGTTTGGTGTTGACCAAGTACATTATGGATCCAATAATCTGTCTATACATTGTAGGATCTGCAAATTATGAGTCCACAGTAGCTTCCTTTAGTTTATACAAGTTTATTTCCATAGGTGTGTACATTAGTCTACACTCCAACATTCCAAAACTCTTCAGAATATCAACTGTATATTTTCCTTGACTCAGAGTGAAGTAATTTGCATGTTGCCAGACCTCTAAACCAAGAAAATAGTGAAGGATTCCCAAGTCCTTCATTTCAAACTCTGAGGCTAAATCCTTTTTGATTTGGGTGATTAAGTGATCCTCTCCTGTGATTAGTAAATCATCAACATATAAAATAAGAATTACCATGTCACCATTTGTTACCTTGAAGTAAAGGTTGGGATCTGCATCATTCTTGGAGAAGCCTAATCCCAGGAGGTAGCGATCAATTCTTTCATACCAAGCTCGGGGAGCTTGTTTTAGACCATACAATGCTTTCTTTAGTTTACAGACATGAGATTCAGCATTGTGAATAATGAACCCTTCTGGGTGCTCAAGATATACTTCTTCTTCAATAGTTCCATTTAGAAAAGTTGTCTTCACATCCATTTGGTGAATTTTCCACCCTTTTGATGCGGCAATGGCTATAATGGTTCTGACGGATGTATATCGTGCAACAGGTGCAAAGGTTTCTTCGTAGTCAATGCCTTCTTTCTATGACCCTCTAGCTACAAATCTGGCTTTGTGTTTCTCAATACTACCATTTGTTGCATGTTTTATTTTGAATAGCCATTTGGATGATACTGCTAACTTGCCTTTAGGTCTAGGTACAATGTCCCAGACATCATTCTTAATGATCGATTGGTACTCTTTTGTCATGGCATCTTTCCACACATGTTGTTCTAAGGCTTCTTCAACATTTGTAGGTTCTGCATTTATGATCTCACTCATTAATGCCACATAGTTAGAAAATCTGTGAGGTCTTTTGCTCTCTCGAAAGGTTTCTTTTTTGGCTGCAAAGTTTTCAACTTCCTGGGTTACCTTTCTGGCCCAAAGGGATCTCTTTCGATATGTGTTCATAGGTTCTTCTAATGGAGCAATGTGAGCATCATTTTCTACTTCAGAAAGAGTCTCCCTCTAAACCTCAGGAGCAGGATCCTCTTCCATGTTTTTAGGAGGATCTTGAATTTCTAAATCAAAGGAGCTTATAAATCTTTGGAAGGCAATGTCTTCTTCAAATGTTACATCCCTGCTAAGTTCAATGTATTTTTGACCCGGAATGTAGATTCTATTAGCTTTAGAGGTTTCACTATACCCCACAAATATCCCCTTCTTTCCAAAAGATTCTAGTTTGGTCATCTTTTCTTTAGGCACATGAATGTATACAGGACAACCAAAGATTCTTAAGTGGTCAATGTCAAGTTTTATACCTGTGAAGACTTCTTCTGGAGTTTTGTTGTCTAGGAGTGAGTGAGGTCATCTATTTTAGATGTAGACGGTTGTTTGAGAGGCTTCAGCCCAAAATGAGGTTTCCATGTTTTGATCAAACATCATGGCTCTAGCAGCCTCTACTATGGTCCTATTCTTTCTTTCAGCTACTTCATTTTGTTGAGGGTTGTAGGGTACAGTGAACTCCCTCTTAATCCCAACATTTACACAAAACTCTTTAAATACATCAGAAGTATATTCCCCCCCATTGTCTGTTCTAAGTGTTTTGATTTTCTTCCCTGACAAGTTTTCTACAAGGGCCTTAAATTCCTTAAATCTCAAAAGAATTTCTTCAAACTCCTTATTTTTTTAGAAAATAAATCCAAGTCTTCCGGGAAAAGTCATCAACAAATATTACATAGTACAAAAAAAACCCCATAGAGGGTATAGACATGGGTCCACATAAATCTGAATGAATGAGTTCTAATACATTATTACTTTTGCTAGAACTATTTTGAAAAGTTCCCTTAGTGATCTTACCTAGGGCACAGCCCTTGCAAG
This sequence comes from Thuja plicata, assembly GCA_018584345.1. NCBI lineage: Eukaryota > Viridiplantae > Streptophyta > Pinopsida > Cupressales > Cupressaceae > Thuja > Thuja plicata. The sequence continues at coordinate 204,754 of MU227781.1, read as the reverse complement.
TTCCTTCATGGTTGTGGTTTAACTTAGGCATACCATTCATTATCTTCTCTATGGAGGGCAGAGCACGAAAATGAAGGTGTCCTAGTCTTCTGTGCCAAATCTCGTTTGAGCTTGAACTTTCATGAAGGAGGGCTTGAGGAGTGGTGCTTAGCTTGTAGAGGGTTTCATGCCTAACTCCTATTGATAGAGCCTTCTTGATGGTGGAGTTCTTTGGCCATGCCAAAACTTTCCTTCCATGAACGTTATTTTGTACCCTTTGTCTTGAACTGCTGAGATGGACACAAGATTCCTTTTTATCCCTGGTACGAACAGAACTCCAGTGAGTTGAAGTGATATGCCTGACTTCAGATTTATGGTGCAGGTTCTAACCCCTTTAACAGGACAGTTAGAGTCGTCTCTGATGGTCACCTCCTCATCAGAATTTTCCACAAGAGTATCTAGGTGTTCTCTGTATCCTGTGATATGGCGATGTGCTCCACTATCAATCACCCAAGTGTTGGGGTTGTTGGATGTTTGGCTTGACAAGGCTGAATAGAACACATACTTCTCAGAGTATTTTTCCGGGCTAGTCTTTCCAACTTTAGCAAAGGCTTGTTGTTCTGTTCTATCTGGACACTTCATGGCATAATATTCATATTGATCAAAGTCCTCTAACCAGGCCACTCCTAACAGAGTGAAGATCCTAACAAATCTGAGGTAAATCCCCTAACAGGGTCACATTTAACAATGTGTATTGTAATCTTTAAAAAGCTAGGCTTTTAACCGAGCATACTTCAGAAAAGTATTTTCATTTGTGGGTGACAATTCCCACAGAGGTTTTTCCCAAATTGGGTTTCCTCGTTAAATCTGGTGTCATATGTGTTGAATGATTCATGTGAATAATATTTACTGTTTATGCAAGTTGTTGATTGTTTTATTGAAGTTATTTGGTGATTCGGTTGTTGTTGTATTTTATTTTACCGAGTTGAATTAGAGTTAAGTTTTTAAAGTTAAAGTATCATAATTTTTTGGTTGAATAAGGATAACTTCTCTACATGGCAAAAAAGAATGAGGTTGCACTTGTCTGGTATTGGAGAGTATGCTTTATACTATCTTGACAATGAGTATTCACCGCCGCCATTTGGTCTTATGATAGTTGAGGAAATAAGAGAAAGACAAGATCACACACAAACTATGATTGAGATATCATCTTGTCTCACCGACCTGGAGTTTAATGACCTTAAAGGATGTGATACAGCAAAACAAATGTGGGATAAAATTGCATTGGTACATGGTGGAGATTAGCATGTTCAGAAGACAAAAGCTGAAAGTTTGAGAGGCAAATTTGATTCAATGAGAATGAAAGAAAGTGAAAATATTACACAATACAGTGCAAGGCTGAAGGAAATTGTGAATGCTATCAGAGGTGCTGGAGGACAGATAAATGAAGAAGATGTGACAAGCAAACTGTTGAGAACATTGTTACCTATGTATGACATCCGAGTATCTGCAATACAAAAACTGAGATCCATTCCTCAGATGATTGTTTCACTGGATGCTACTATTGGTAAGTTGATTGCCTTTGAGCTTAATGATTTTGATAATAGTTTACCTGCTACTGCTAAGATTGAGTTTGCATTTAAATCATCTTTGAAGATTGGAAGTTCTAGGGAGTCTAGAACTAGTGATGGTTATGCAAGTAGTGCAAGTGAAAGATTCTATAGTTGCAAAAGTGAGTTAGAAGAATTGTATGTTGAAGATGAAGCAAATGAAAGAGAGTTTGAAGCTCTACTAGCTAGAAGACTACAGAGAGGTAAAGGCAAATATCGAGGTAAGCTACCTTTGAAATGTTTTAAATGTAACAAGATTGGTCACATTGCTTTAAGATACCCTGACAATGACATTGATGAGAAGAAAGACAACCGAGATGATAACAAAAGAGAAAATAGATTCAGGAGATTCAGAGATTTCAAGAACAAAGGTAAGAAGTCATGTCATATTGCTAATAAAGGACTAACCGATGATGATACAGATGATGATGAAAGTGAAGAAGTTGTATATGTTGCTATCAAGGATAATTCTGATGAGGAAAAGTGTAAAGAAGAAAGAGCCCTAATCTCACATGTAAGAAAGAATGATACTTGGATTATAGACAGTGGTTGTTCACACCATATGATTGGTGACACACTTAAATTCATTAAAATAGAAGAACATGATGGAGGATATGTTAGATTCGGTAATGATGCCCCATATCATGTGAAAGGTAAAGGTTCTATAATTTTGCTGAATAATACAAGATGTGATGATGTATATTGGGTTGAAGGACTAAAGTATAATTTGTTGAGTGTGGCACAGCTATACAATACAGAACACCGACTGAAATTTCAGAATGGAAAGGTAAAAGTATTTGATCAGAAAGGAAGTTTGATTGCCACTGGAGAACAATCTAAAGGTAATTTATTTTATCTTGATACATTCACTAAGAGTTGTTTATATACTAAAGTTGAGGATGCATGGTTATGGCACAAGAGGTTATGTCATGTGAATTTTGACGACTTAATCAAAGTGAGCAAAAAGAATAGAGTTAGAGGTTTACCGAGATTGGAGAAACCTGAGAATGTCATGTGCAAAGAATGTCAAGTTGGAAAAATGACTAAGTCAAGTTTTACAAGTAAGTCTTATGTTACACAAGGTATTTTGGACTTAGTGCACACTGACCTATGTGGACCCATGAGAACACAAAGCTACTATGGTGATAGATATTTCATTTTGTGTGTTGATGATTATTCTAGAATGATGTCTGTCATGTTTTTACAAGAAAAATCTGAAGTTTTCCAAATGTTTAAGTGGTACAAGGCAAGAGTTGAAAAGGAGACTGGAAGAAAACTGAAGTGTATGAGATCTAACAGAGGAGGAGAGTTTACTTCTGATGAGTTTACACTCTTCTGCAATGAACATGGAATAAAGAGACAAATCTCTGCACCAAGGACACCACAGTAAAATGCTAGGATACCGGGTTCGGCCCCTGCCCCCTGCGGACCCTACCAAATTCGAACCGGTCCGAAATTCGGGTTCGGTTCGACTGTGGGTTCGACTTTTTTTGGCAGGGTTCGATTTTTCAAAACCAAATTCGAACCCTGATTTTTATGGTTCGAACCCGGGCGAATTTTGCCGAAAAAATCGAATTTGGGTCGAATTTCAAGCGAATTTGACCTGCGGTTTCACTTAAAACGCGATTTTATTGCAAATTTTATGAAAATTTGGTGTCCACAACCCTAAAAGGTGAGTTTAAAGACATTTTTGTTGCTTCTAATGCTCAT
>MU227781.1:155699-177708 GCA_018584345.1 Thuja plicata | reverse complement strand
ATTGGATCTCCTATTTGTGTATTTGAGGGTGAAAGAAAGGAGCGTCTTATCTTCCCTTAATCACAATCACAATTGCAATATACAATCAATCAAATTCAAGTAAGTGTAAAGTGGGGTTAAGGAAATCCACACAAATAACAATTAACAATTCAAACCCTCCTTTTAACCAAACTTTTTCATCTTCACATCTCCTTAAACCCCACACATCCATTTTTCTTCTTTACAGCAGTTAAGTGGTAAATTATCTTAAAGATTCATTCCTTATAAAGATTTGTTGGGTTATTTGTTCATCTTTCAAGCAAATCCATTGCTACATAAAAGAAGTTCATTCTATATACTAGATTTTAGAGAAGGGATTTTTTGTACTTGTATTGTCCTAAAAAGTTAGCCCTAATAATTGGATTCTCTATTAGGCCCCATTTTGGTGATTTCAAGATATGATGTTTGTTATGTTTGATCCTAGCAACCTTATTCTTCTTTTCTCACATCTTTTCCACCATCCCAACACCTGGTCCAAATTTGAGCTCAAAACCCTACGTACATAGTGTTTTAGACATTATGTACCTAGTAACATAATGTTTGAGATGTTATGATCCCGCTTGTTTTGGCCTAGAGCCCTATGTCAAGATTTTAGTGGGAAATTAGATCATGTGGTCGTCCTAGCTCATTTTTGAATCATGGAATGTAGGATGGAGTATATAAACACCCTATTCTCCTCATTTTGGTATCCATTACTATTTTGAAGAAACCATTATTAAGTGCAATCAAGTTTCGTAAGGGATTCAAGCATTCAAGCAATTGGATTCAAGATTTGAATGCAAGCATCCAAGATCTAGTTTCTTCTCAATCGTTCAAGTCAATTCCAAGGAAATATTCTCTATTGGATCAAGATTCTCTCCCATGGTGACCATGTAAAGGAGTTCTCAATCAAGCAAGAATATCCTTCCTTCCATCTGCATTCATCTCTTCTTCATTGCAAGTGATTATCAATCATATCTACATTGAAGATATAGGGGCAATGTTCATAGATTCATGCATTTGCAATGGAATCCTTGATTATATTATTTATTCCAAGGTCAACTCCTTGAATTCAAGAACATTCAAACATATTCATGGGTATGAGCGATTTCTACATCCAGGCACGAGGGTTTATGCAAGGTGACTCAAATATTTACCTTTTTACATACTTTCATTTATGCAATTTCCTTTCATTTTCAGGGTTGATTCCTAAATAGGGGTATTACTAAGGTAAACCCCTTTACCCAACCTTTTCCTTATTTTTCTGTGTGCGGGAACAAGTTACAAAGCTACAAGAACTTTTCTAGGAAGATTGGGAATAGTTGAAGAGCCCCTGTAAGTTTCAGTCAAAAGTGCCTGGAACCAAACGTCTGAAACATTATGTTCCTAGGTACAAAACATTTAAAATGTTATGTTCCCTACAATTCTAGTCCAAACTGAAATCTCAAGTCAATACAACAGTCTGGACCCCAATTCAGCTCATTTATGGTTTCTGACAGCCAATTATCAATCTGTTATTTCCAGATCTATTATTTCCATTTTTATCTCTATTTGTCTATTTTGCCTTCTACATTGTATCTTTCCTCTTTCCATTTTCAATTTACACATTTATAGCGAAGGATCATTATACCATTTAGCACTTTGGACCTAATTGAGCCTATTGGGACATCTTCCATTTGAGTATGCAAGATTGAAAAGGATTTTGGGCATTAGATCTCCATTATACATTATATATTCATGTTTGATTTGATGGCTAGATGTGTTTTCCACTAAATGTGCAATTGTGCTTAGTTAATGAATGTTTGCATATCTCTTTCAAAGTTCATATTTACATTAGATCTATCTTTCACTCTCTTTTGTATGAGTGTTATTGCATTGAGTCCTACCTTTCGCATTTCACTTAAGAGAATTTGTGGACTTATGGGTTCCTTGATCCTTTATTTCCTAGGAATCTTGGTGAGACAAACATTCCTACTAATGGAATTTCTCCTATTGTTGAGAACAACTCTTACCACTCTTCTCATGATGAAGATGAGACCTTAAGAGTTCCTCCTATGCAAGTGCAAAATATTTCCCATGATTTTAAAAAATTGAGCAATGGTTAGGACAAGAGGACCTCCAATATCGAGGTCATTTTCATAGTAGAGGGTTTGAGAAAGATAATTCACAATGATGAACATGGTGTTAATATCTTGTGTAGTATCTCCCATCTTATAAATAACAATGTAAAACCTATTAGATATTGGTCAATGAGCTAGGTTTCATTCCACCTACCACTAGTGTTGAGACTTCCATTCCTATTCCTACCTCAATACCTAGTGTGTCCACTCATAATCCACCTCTCATAACCACTTTCCTTCAAAACCTCAATCCTACACATATTATCATTCCTAACTGTACTATTCCTCCTCCTTCAAGTGTTTCATGTGTTTCTTTACCTTCATACATGTCTACCTACAATAGTGTTCCATTTTTTAATTCTATCGTTCCTTCAATTTCCCATAATGGTCCAAATTTTTTACACGTATCTCCTACCACTCTCTCTACTAAATCCACTATCAATAGTTTGGCTCAAATATTTTCATCCTTGCAACAACAAAGCGTGTTTGTGACTCAAGCCAGTTTAAACATTCCTACTTGTGACATTCCTAGTCCTTTGTCTTTAGACATCATTCATGTCAGTGTCCCTTAATGCATGGAAATTCCCCATTTAGAGACTTACAATGGTAAGGGTGATCCTTTGAGTCATGTGAAAAATTTTCAAACATAGTGTAGTTATTTCTCTCGTTATCATAGGTTAATGGCTAAACTGTTTACTAGAGCCTTTCGAGACAAATCCTTGCAATGATATTGATTTTTGCCTCCTTAATGCATTGGATCCTTTTAAAAACTTGCTAATGCTTTTGTCCAATAGTTTAAAAATAATACTGGTCCTAAGATTTCATTCACTAATTTGATATATTTTAAACATGGTGTTAAATAAAAATTGGTTTATTTCATTGGTAGATTTAAGCATTTGTATACTCGGATTTCTTATCATGTGTCTGATGTTGATATTCAACATATTTTCATTGCTAATTTACAAAAAAGACATTAAAGATAGATATTTCTTTATGAATTCTCTTCTTTCACTCAATTATATGCAGTGCTTCATAATTATCGGCTACAAGAGAGTCAATTTGATAGCACCACTCCAATGGATTCATTTAATAACAATGATGTTGCATCTCAATCCTTTCAAAAGTTTCAAAAACCTAAGGGTTTCATCAAGATCAGTAATTCATTGAACCACAATGATGAGAAAGTGGCAACAACATCCAAAGGTGTGGCTCCTTTATCATTTTCTTTTAGACCTTCTCATAATTTTACACCTCTTTATGAATCTCTTCATAATGTGATGTTGAAGTTGATTAATGCAAATGTTTTAACACTTCCTCTCATTAAACCAATCGACACATCCAAACCTTTGCCTAACTCTTGTGATCATAAAGTTTTTTTCAATAACATCGTCAACCTGGCCATGATATTGAGAAGTGTTTCCATTTGAAATATGTTATTGAAGACCTCATTCACTCTAATTCAATATATGTTAAGGGTGTTAATGATCAAGAAAACAAATCTATAGCACCTCCCAATCAAAAATTATAAATTTATACTAATCCTTTACCTTTTCATTCGACCAATACCATCGAGTCTACCCAGTCTCTACCTTCCTCCTTCACCCATGTCGTTAACTATGACATTGAGTGTACTAAAGCCAAAAAATTTGTCAACCTTATTGGTGAATTTGATCCCAAACCCAAACCTGAACCCGAACTTTTCATTGCATTTTATTTTAAAGAGATGATTAAAGCACCTAATGGTCCTCTTTACATTTTAGAAAAGGTAAATTATCTCTTTTCTCAAGGTATCCTTATATATCATACTTGAATGGTGATGCAGGAGCATCTTGGGTTCATGGAAATCCTGTGTCAACCAAAAAAGTATGGTTGCTTTTGAGCTCGGTAACTTGCTGGAGAATTTTGGTAAAGTGTTCGGTAACCATTCCAAAGTTCTCAGGTGAAGTTTCTTATCTCAGTTCACTGTCGAACTTGGTTACTATTCTTGGCTTGGTTTCATCGAACAGTCTTGGTGTTCATTTCTATTTTCTCGGTGGTTTCCTATTTCCTATCTCACAAAGTGAGTTTTGTTTTGTTGGATCTTTGGGCCAACATGTGCAGTTAATTTTGGTTGCGATATTAATGTTGGGATCACTCAGTGAGAAATGTGTGGACCTAAATCTGGGTCATTGCTTTCTCCAATGCTGGATCTTATGCATCTGTTGGTCTAACCTTTTTGGTAACCTCTTTTATAAATGCAATGATTTGTTCTTAGGTTGAGGGTAGATAAATTTAGGAAGAAAGAATCTAGAGATTGTGGATCTCGCATGTATGAGGATTGTTCCGCAATAGATTTTGAATGTATTGGCCGTAACCGGGAAGGCCTTACAGGCCGACATGTATGAATTTTGATGAATAAATCTAAATTATATGTATTCCTTCTCTCTTTCTCTGTGTTTGAGCTTCTGAGTTGTGATTTTGCAAGCAGGTTTGGTAATTGGGAGTGCCTTTGGCACCAGGTACTAACCCTCCTTGCGTCAGGTAGTATCAGAGAAGTTGTTAGATCTAAGGTTCCTTATTGTAAGTCCTAATTGGTTATTTGTTGTGGGGTAGTAGATTGCGATCTAACCTGCAATTACAAAGGGTTTCAAGATGGTTTGAGGGAAGCGAAATGCAGATCCAGGATTAGCTGATATGCTAAGACAAATTGCTGCTAGATTAGAAGTTGTTGAGACACCTCAATGTTGAGGAAGACATCTTGAGGAAGTTAGTAATGATGAAGCCGAGGAAGTTCATGAGGAAGTTGCACCTGCACCTACAATGGATTAAGGAGAAGAAAGACCCCTGCAAGCATTGACAAGTTTGAAATCCAAACCATAGTTTAATCCTCCTGAGTATAGTGTAAAGCTGGATTCGGATGAATTGATAGACTGGATAATCGAGATGGAGAAATACTTCGAGTATGAGAACATATCATAGGACAAAAAGGTGAAGATTGCAAGCACAAAATTGAAAGGTCATGCATCCTTGTGGTGGGAGCATCTGCAATTGGATCAAAAGAATAACGATAAAGACAAATCAAGGTATAGGATAAGATGATAAATAAGTTGAAGGGAAAGTTTCTACCTTGTGATTATCAGATTAACCAGTTAGGAGAATGAAAAGTTTGAAGTAGAAAGATATATCTGTGAAGGATTACATCGAGGAATTTTATAGGTTAGATATCAGATCTAGACATGTTGAAGATGAGGTGGAAATAATTTCAAGATACTTGAATGGATTAAGGAGTTATATTCAAGAAGAGATCAGTTTGGTTAAGATGAAGAGTATTGAGGAGACTTATCAGTTTGCCCTAAAAGTTGAGGATAAATTGAATAAAAGACATGAGCAAAGACAAAGAGGAAGAGGTGATAGATTCCCTAGAGGATGAGGTAGATCTTATGAAGAAAATAGTAGATCTAATTAGGACAAGACAAATCAATATAAAGGCAAGACTGAGTGGAAAGGTGGAAGTTCATTCAGAGGAAGAGGTAATTACTTTTGAGGTGGATATGGTAGAAGCGGATTCCAAGGAACTTGTTACAATTATGGAGAAGAGGGACATATATCATTTGAGTGTACACATGCAAGCAAGAAGCTTAGTAGTAGCATAAATGCTTTGGTGCAAGAAGATTCACCAAATGAACCTAAGAAGGAAGGAAACCTGATGGTCAGAAGAATATTGCGGAGTGAAAATAATAAGAAAGATCTGGTAAGAAAGAGTTTGTTCAAGACCAGATGCAGAGTTGCAGACAAAGTTTGGTAAGTGATTATTGATAGTGGAAGCTTGGAGAATCTGGCATCCAAGGAAATGGTTACAAAGTTGCAGTTGGAAAGATTGAATCACCCGAAGCCCTATCAAATTTCATGGATCAAGGATGAGCATACACTTATGGTAAGTGAACAATGTTTTGTAAATATGAAAATTGGAGAGTATTATGATAAGGTGTTGTGTGATATTATGCCTATGGATTGTTGTCATATTTTGTTGGGTAGACCTTGGAAATATGATAGACATGATATACATGATGGAAGATTGAACAAATATACTATTTGGGTTGATGGAAAGAGGCAAATCTTGCTACTTTTGGTTGAAGAATATGTTGGTGATATATGTACATTTGTGAAAGTGTGTTTGATGGAAGGTAGACATTTTGTTAAAGATCTGAAGAGAAATTTTGTTTGTTATGCTTTGATTCCTAACAAACCAAGTGAGAAAATAGAAGATAAATCTCTTGAAGAGGTTGATAAGTTGCTCACTGAGTACAAGGAGCTAATTTTAGATAATGTACCTAATGGTTTTCCATCGATGAGAAATATTAGTCATTGTATGGATCTGATTCCTGGAGCTAGTTTGCCAAACAAGGCACCACACCGATTGACACCAACCGAGAATGAGAAACTCAAACCACAAGTTCATGACTTGTTGTAGAAGGGTTTGATCAGAGAAATTTTGAGTTTGTGTGCAGAACCAGTTGTGTTGGCACCTAATAAGAATAGAGAATGGTGAATGTGCACTGATTCAAGAGCTATAAACAAGATAATACTTAAGTATCATTTTCCTATACCGATAATGGATGATATAATGGATTATTTGAGTGGAGCAAAATATTTTACCAAGATTGATTTAAAGAGTGGATATCATCATATCAGAATCAGAGAAGGTGATGAGTGGAAGACCACTTTCAAGACAAAAGAAGGTTTGTATGAATGGTTGGTTATGCCTTTTGGTTTAACTAATGCATCGAGTACTTTTATGAGGTTAATGAATGAGGTCCTGAAGAAATTCTTGAGTAAATTTGTGATTTTGTACTTGGATGACATTATGATATTCAATAAGACCATAGAAAATCATTTTTTGCACATTAGACAGGTATTGCAGAGATTGAAAGAGGAAAAGTTGTTGATTAATTTGAAAAAGTGTTCCTTCACAAAAGAAGAACTTGTGTATTTAGGATTTGTGATTTTAACTGATGGTTTGAAGATGGATCCTGAGAAGGTTGAAGCTATACTTTATTGGCCTACACCTGAGAATGTCAGTGAGGTAAGATCATTTCATGGATTAGCAAGTTTTTACTAAAACTTTATTAAGAATTTCAGTTCAATTTGCAATGCTATGACTAAGACAATGAGAGGAGATAAGAGAGAATTCAAGTGGACACATCGATCTGATAAGAGTTTTGAGACTTTTAAATAGAAGGGTGTTGAATTGTTTGTGTTAGCCTTACCTGATTGCAATAAGGTATTCCAAGTTGAATGTGATGCAAGTGGCAGTGCAATAGGAGTTGTGTTGATTCAAGAAGGTAAACTTGTTGCTTTCTTTAGTGAGAAGTTGAATGATGCTAAAAGGAAATATTTTGTCTATGATCAAGAATTCTATGTTATTATTCAAGCTCTAAAGAAATGGAGACATTATTTATTGCCGAGTGAATTTGTGTTGTATACTGATCATAAGTCTTTACATTATTTGGGTAGTCAGAATAAGTTGACTCAGAGACATATGAAATGGGTTGAGTATTTGTAGAATCTCACATTTTTGATAAAGCATAAGAGTGGAGTATCCAACCGAGTTGTTGATGCATTGAGTGGAAGAAGATCTCTGCTGACCGAAATGAGAATTGAGGTTATTGGTTTTGATGATATGAAGAATTTATATGAAACTAACCCTAATTTTTTTGAGCCATGGAGATTGTGCAGAGCACCTATTCTAGATCAACCGAGTAGGTTTGAAGACTATTTCATTGAAGAAGATATGTTGTTCAAAGGAATTCAGTTATGTATACCAAGAGGATCAATGAGAACCGTTTTGATAAAGGAGAATCATAGTAGTGGTTTGGTTGAACATTTTGGCATTGATAAGACATTGAGATTACTTAAGGAAAGGTATTTTTGGCCTCGGTTGTATAAGGATGTTCAGAAATTTGTTAAGAGTTGTGGAGTTCTTCAAGTTGCAAAAGGAGTAAGTCAGAATACTAAATTGTATGCACCGATTTCTATTCCTGAGAAACCTTGGAGTGATATCAACATGGATTTTGTTCTTGGCTTACCAAGGATTACAAGAGGTAATGATTCCATATTTGTTGTTATGGATATATTTTGCAAGATGACACATTTCATACCATGTAGGAAAACATCAAATGGAGTGCATATAGCGGATCTTTTCTTCAAGGAGATTGTTAGATTACATCGATTACCGATGAGTATCATCTCTGACCGAGATAGTAAGTTTGTTGGCTATATTTTGAAAACTCTTTGGAAGAAGTTGGATACCAAGTTAAAGTATAGTTCTACATTTCGTCCACAGACTGATGGACAAATAGAGGTTGTAAACAGAAGTTTGGGTAACCTATTGAGATGCTTATTCGGATACAAACCAAGTAATTGGGATTTGATCAAATAGAGAAATACAAGAACAATGTAGATAGATCAAGAAGAAATAATATTTTTGAGGTTGGTGATGAAGTGATAGTTCATTTGAAGAAAGGAAGATTTCCTGTTGGAACTTATGGTAAATTGAAGATGAAGAAATTTGGTCCCTGCAAGATATTGAGGAATTTTGACGGTGGAAATGCTTATGAAGTAGAGTTACCTGATGACATGGACATATCACCTATATTAAATATTATAAATTTGTATGAGTATCATGAACCTGATGAAGAAGTGATAGTTTCGAGTGATTATCTTAAGAAACATATAGAAGAAGTAAAACATATTTTGGAACAAAGAATTGTCAGAAGCACAAGAGGAAAGGATTACATGGAATACTTTTTAAAGTGGAAGAATAGACCAATTGAAGACTCTACTTGGATTTCTCACTCTAAGTTAGATTCATCTTAGGTTATATCTCACTCATGATTCAGAGAATCATTTATTTTCAATCCCAGGTGTCTAATGTAGGAGCATCTTGGGTTTATGGCAATATTGTATCAACCAAAAAAAATATGTTTGCTTTTGAGCTCGACAATTGCTGGAGACTTTTGGTAAACTACTCGGTAACTATTATGGAGTTCTCGGTTGACGTTTCTTATCTCGGTTCACTGTCAAACTTGGTTACTATTCTTGGCCTGGTTTCACCTAACAGTGTCGGTGGTGGTTTCTCTTTTCTCGGTAGTTTCCTGTTTCCTATCTGACCGAGTGAGTTTTGTTTTGTTGGATCTTCGGATCGACATGTGTAGTTAATTTTGGTCATGATATTAATGTTGGGATCACTCATTGGGAAAGATGTGGACCTACATCTGGGTCATTGCTTTCTCCAATGCTGGATCTTTTGGGTTGACCTTTTTTGGTAACCTCTTGTATAAATATAATGATATGTTGTTAGGTTGAGGGTAGAGAAATTTGGGAAGATAGAATCTAGAGATTATGGATCTCACATGTATGAGGACTATTTCACAATATAATTTGAATGTAATGGTTGTAAGAGGGAAGGCCTTACAACCCGACATGTATGAAGTTTGATGAATAAATCCAAAGTATATGTACTACTTCTCTCCTTCTTTGTGTTTTAGCTTCTGAGTTGTGATTCTACAAGTAGGTTTGGTAATTGGGAGTGCCTTTGGCACCATGTACTAACCCTCCTTGCATCACATGGTTAATGTTATAACTAAATAACATCTTTATAGTTGGAAATTGCAGCAAAATTTCTTTTAAAAGTATAGTGTGATGATCAAAACTTTCAATGTTTTACTTATCCTAGTCATCGTCCTATTACTTTTCTTGTAGAAGTTGGTGATAGAACCCTAGATATCGCATTTGGTGTCATCCCAACTTTTTATCAGTTTCCAGTTAGACTTGGTCTTCCTTGGATCACCTCCATGAAAGCCATAGTCTCTTCTATCGATAAGTGTTTCCAATTTCCCTATGATGGAAAAATCATAACGATTAATCACAATCTCTGTCATCATTTAGCATGTTGAAGGAAATTTGACCCTAATTTGTTTTGTCCTTCCATGCCTCAACCAATCCAACCCCACAAAGACAATATTTTCCTATCCTATCATAAATTTGAAATCCACGAGATTTGTGAGCTTAGTAATCCTAGGATTGTTCCATCTTCTTTCCCTAAGCCTGAACTTCTTCCTACACATGTTATTTATGCTTTAGTTCTACCTAATATATATTATAATCATTATACTAATGTTATCTCTCAACCTAATGTGGTTTCTTTCATTCTTCCTCATAAAGAAGAAAATGACTGGATGTTGATTGTCCTAAACGAACCCAAATTTTGAGAAAAACCAAACGTAGTCATTGTGTTCATGACTTCCATTGTAAAAATCATGCTAGAGCATATGAGCATGTTTAATGAATCATTTCTTCTCCTAAGACACTTATTGATGCTTTGATTCCCTTCGACCAACCTATCCATAGCCCAAGGGAGGAAGTTAATTTGAAAAAGATGAAAATGAACAAACATGATGATTCTATTTGTATCCTAGATTATATTACAATTAATTTGGATGAAGAAGATACTCTCGATGATGATAATTTCAATATTTATAATGCAAATGATTGTGTTCATGCTACTGATTTTGATGATATGTATGAGCTTATTGATGTTAATCATGATTTACCAACTAGATTCGCAAAATAACTATCTCTTAATCCTAGTGACAAACAAAGTGACTCATCTTTACAACATCATCCTTTTTTGGAACTGGTTATTGTTGCATCTATCATGCTTGATTTTGTTCCTCTTGTGTGTTTCCTACCTTCCATAAACACTACAGACCGAGATGGGGGTAGGTGATATGCTTGACTAGCTCCTCTTGTGCAATGAATTATTAGTGTTTTGCATGTTGTAATGTGCTTCCCCCATAACGAATATCTTGTTATATGTTTAAATTTCTTTAAATGACCCTTGTTGCTCCATTTGTGGAAGGTGATAAAGGAATCGACCTATTATGACATTCCTCTATTTGTATCTCACTTATTCTATATGGCATCACATGTTTTTTATTGAGGTTAAAATAGTTTTTAAGGGAGTCATAACCCTTTACATCAGAAGAAAAGATAGGCAAATAAGCATCAAAGCAAAAAGAAGCAACTGGGGGAAAAAGAAGGAGACATTAGAAAGCCCCCCAGCACAACCAACTAGCAAAAAGATACAAAATAGACAAAAAGAACATGAAAACAAGAAACAACACAACTAAGACATTTTTTCCATAACCTTTGATGTGTCTTCCTTCAGCAATTCATATTGCTGGATGGCATCCTGGAGATCCATGATTTCCTTGGACTTGGCAATTTTCTTCTTTTTTGTGCTTGCCCTAGTATGAGAGCCAGGGCCGACAGAGCTTGTGTCTTTAGCAGCTTCATCTTCCATGAAAATAGGAGTAGGGTTCCCTTCCAGCATAGAGAGAAGAGCTCGCAGGTTGTTGGTAGTCATCTTCATGCCCTCAAATTTATTCTTCATAATTTTGCTAAGGGTGTCTTCGATGCCCTCGATGTGACTAGAGGTAGTTTGCATGCGGAAATTGACCATAAAATTAATCTTTAATTCAAGATTCTCCATCAGCCTATTGTCAACTTCTTCAACCTGAGTCTCTGCATCACTTCTACCAATATTCAAAGGCTTGGCGAGCAGTAGAGCAATTTTTTTCACTCTATCCTTGAGCTCCGAGTATTTGGAATTAATATCTTTAATTTCCTCATACAACCAAGAATTCATTTGAAATTCCATCTCAGCACGCTCTTTGGCCACCTGCATGAACCTTGTGTTCTCTTGGCCCTTCTCAATTGCATTCTCCTAGCTTCCCCCAGAATCCTCCTTACCTTTAAGCTTCTTGTCAATGTCCTCTTCCTTATTCTCTTTGGTCTTCTCAAAAATATCCTTGGAGTTCGTGCCCTCCTTAGATAGTGTATCTGCATAGTTCACCAGAACAGGGGAATTTTGGATTTTGCTATACATCTCAATGTGAGCCGTGGGAATTAGAGGCACAGTTTCAACCATCACATGGGAGTTAATCCCCACTTCATTTTTATCTTTGTTGCTAGTCTCCTTAGGGGAAAAATAGCCCTCAGGGCCTACAGTATCCATATCATCAAAGTTGGCATTGCTGGAATTATCACTCTCCATTTCCGAAGAGGGCTCGCTGGCATTATCTTGAGGGTCCTAATCCTCATCATCATGGTAGTCGCTGAGATTTTTATCCTCATCACGGACTTCTGTGTCATCTTTTGTTTCCATACTAGCCCCCTTAGAGAAAATTTAGTTGCTTCAGCCATGTCAAGATTTTTAGCTTCCTTCTTAACCTTAGTATCATCATCGGTGTCCATACCAACCTCCCCTGTTAGGATTTTGGTCGTTTCAGTCACATCTTCAGTGGGCTTGACCTTATTTTTATTTTTTGAAGTGTTACTGTCAGTCGAGATGGGTCTTTTTCCCTTCTTCTCCTCAATCTTCCTAGAGACTGGGGTGTAATCCTAGAGCTTAAACTTGGCATGCTCATAAATGAGAAGAATAAGCCCATCATGAAGAATAGGCTTATCAACACTTTTCATGTTTTCTATAATATTAGTGCCAAGAGATTGAAGCAAGAGATAGGGAAAATAAATTTTCCTCTTGTAATGAAAATGATTCACAAGCATAAAATGGAAGTTATAAACCCTAGTATAATGACCCTTGAGAGTAAAATATTGCATAAGGGATTTGACGACTTTTCCCCAGAGAAGTTTCATATGCTTCTGAAGAACATAATCCCAGATTGTTTCACAAGGAGAGCTCTTTCCCCAAGCATCTTAGGGTATATTCTAGCTACGTTTTGGGCCATAACCCTACCTCTATAATACTTCAACCCAGACATATCTAAGCCCGTAATCTCAGAAATAATATTTTCAGTAACAAAAAAGGTCTTTCCACAAAGGGTAACTTTACCATTATCCCAACTGTTAGCAAACTCTTTAGATATGTCTTTGTCATAGCCGTGTAATATCTCCATGTAAGCAGTCACCCCACCCTCCTTGAACTTTTTCTAGACAATATCCTCTTTCTTCCGCTTACAAACCATCAGCTCTTCCCATTTCAGTTTACCACCCATTTTATTAGAAACCCAGACACCAAACTTTGGCACAGGAAAAATCAAATTGCCAAAATCACAGAAAGAAATGCAGAGCAAGAGAGTACTGACGACAGTCACCACTTTAAATAAATTGATAGACTAATTCCCACATTTTTTTATTATTGCATTTTCCTTGAAGCGTGTAAGATGCTTTCGTAAGGCATTTTCACAAATTATCCTTTCTTATAATCATAATTAGGAATTAATCTAGGATTTTGGTGGATTTAGTCATACCTTACGAGACTAAGGACTTCATTATTCAAGATTTGATTTCCTTGCCAGCATCTGACATCATCACTGCAAGCTCCCACATTCGCTAGGCTGTCAGCCACAGTGTTCGACTCTCTGAACGCATGGGTGACATGTGTGTCCTCAAAGTCTGATAAGTTCCTTTTAATCTAGGTTATGATGTGACTCGTATTCCATGACAGTTTATGATTACCTTTGATACAGTTAATGATATTCACGGAATCACCTTCCAGCCACAATTTAGTGCAATTATAGAATTTAGCAAGCTTGCAAGCGAAAAGGGCAGCCATAGCCTCAACAACATGGCTAGTTTGAGAGCCAATAGGTATAGCAGTAGCAGCCACACAATAACCTTGAGGATTTATTATAATGCTCTCATATATAGCAATGCATGGGTTACCCTTCGCAGAGCCATCAAAATTAGCTTTATGCCAGCCAGGAGGAGGAGAGTGTCAAACAACTCCATCATGATTACTGGTAGCAGACTTAGCAATAGAAGAGAAATTCCAGTGATTAAGGACTTCCTTGTCAGTAATGCCTTCCATAAGTCTAGGCCTTTGTTCGCAAGCCAGTTTGATATTTTTAGCAATACTTCTTATAGATTTAGAGCCAATCAGCAAAGGCATAGAATGATTATTTCTGAAAGTCATGTTGTTTCTTTCTTTCCATATCCTCCAAATAATATGGGGGCAGTGTAATTCCAAATTAGTTTCCCCAATTTATTATAAAAATGAGGTCATCGTTGAATTATGAACTCCTTGATAGTTTTAGGGAACACTCAACTAATATTTTTGTGCTACATCACAACCTTCCAGACCTCCCTAGAAAATTGGAAGTGGAGGAGAAAGTGGGAAGAATATTCTGCTTCTTGCATGCAGACGTAACATCTATTAGGAATCATCTAACCTCTCTTAGCCAGGTTCTCAGTAGTAAGAACTTTGTCCTGAGCAAACAACTAGTAAAAGAAGTTAATTTTAAGGATAAGGGAAGGAGACCAAACGTTAGCCCAAAAAGGCTCTGAATCATAAGAAGAAGATAAGGAGTAAGTCAAAGCCACCATGAAGATGCCACTAGGATTAGGAGACCAGATGATCTGGTCATTACAATTCACTTTAATCACCCAAGGGGTCAGGTCAAGATTAACAGTTTTCATCAGGGGATCAATGTCATTGAGATTAGTCCATTTATTGTCTCTCCACTAATCCGAGACTTTTCTCCCAATACTTCTAATACAAATTTCAGCAAGGTGGGCCACTTCATGAGACAAGATGAGGGGTTTGTCTCTAAACCAAGGATCTTCCAAAAAATTGATTTTCATGCCATTACCAACTTTCCACCTAGCACATTTAGCAGCAATAGTTTTAGCTTTCAAAAAACTATTCCAAATAGAAGACCCATGAATAATGTGGGGGGGGAGGAAAACTTCAATAGAAGGGGTGGCAAAAAGGTATTTAGATTTGAGAATTTTATTCCAAAATTTTTCCTCTTCAAAAATCCTCTAAATTTTCTTATCCAACAAGGTCTGATTGATATCCTTAATTTTCTTGATGCGAAGACCACCATATTTAATAGGTTTTCACACATTCTCCCAAGCCACAAGATGGATCCTATTTTTCTCCTCAGTGCCAGACCACAAGAATATTTTATGCAATATCTCAATAGTATCAACAATCTTAGAGGGGATTCTGAAGAGGCTCAAGGTGTAAACTGGAAGATTATGGAGAGTGGTTTTGAGTAGAAGAATCTTCCTATCATTTATGAGAAGGGTCCCTTTCCACCCAACAAGTTTTTTGTTGAACTTATCAACTATAGAGTTCCATAAAGAATCAGGGGGTTTTAGACCTAGAGGAAGACCCGGGTAGCTAGAAGGGAAGGAGGAGATATTACAACCAGGGGTGGTTGCCATTTTCAGCTATCTGGGAAGGGGTTATTGACAAAGAAGAGAGAACTTTTCTCCCAGTCGATAAGTTGACCCGTAGCTAAAGAATAGGAGTTCAGATCCTTCTTGATAATTCTAGCTTCTTTAATCAAGGATGAACCCATAAATACAGTATCATCCACAAATTATTTATGAGAGTAAGGCTGGCAATCCAAAGAGGGGAGAAGACCCTGAATTAATCCAACTTAGACCCATTTGGAGAACAATCTCCCAAGACACTCAGCCATAATTGCAAAGAGGATAGGGGAGATGGGATCCCCTTGCCAGAGGCCACAAGAAGGGAAGAAGAGGTTGGAAGCAGAGCAATTAACCAACACCGAAATGGAAGGGGTGGAGATAGGTTGCTCGATGAGGTTAGCAACTTTCTCCGAGAAACCAAAGGCCAAGAGAACTTTACAGAGGAAGGTCTAGTCCACTATGTCGTAGGCTTTAGAAAGGTCAAATTTCATAAGGAATCCTTGCTTCTTAGAAACCTCCAGCGAATGGATATTCTCATGAACAAAGATGATATAATCTAATATCTACCTTCCCAGGACAAAGCCATTCTGCTAGGGGAAATTATCATTGGGAGAAAAGCCAGAATTCTCACCATGAGGACTTTGGAAATGATCTTGTAGAGTGTTGCACAAGTTGATCGGTTTGAAGCTATCTACCAAATTAGCACCTAGTTTCTTAGGAATAAGGACAAAAAAGGTAGAATTAGCTTCCTTCAAAAGAGAACCAACTCCAACGAATTCTTTGATATCATCCGAGATATCTTTTTCAATAATGTGCCAAAAAGATTGGAAAAAGAAGGGAGGAAACCCATCAGGTCTAGGAGACTTTTCTCCCTCAAAGGAAAAAAGAACATCTTTAATTTCTTTATTTGAAGTAATCTTACACATCAAATAATTAGCTTCCCTATCTAAGATACACATGATAGAATCAAGTAGAAGATTCTGATTTTCAGAGGAGAGGGAGGGATCAACCGTGAGAAGAGAAGAAAAATAATTCAAGATTTCTTTTTTGATGTCCCCCTCCTTAACTAACTTACCTTGAGGACTGTTGAGGTAGTCAATTCTTTTGGTCACCTTGTGTTTTTGGGCTGTCATATGGAAGAAGCAAGTATTCGTGTCCCCAGCTCTTAGCCAGAGAGCCCTAGATCTTTATCTCTAGAACACTTCTTCTTTAGCGATGATATTGTGAAAATCAGCCTGAATTCTATTTTCCTTTAGTTTATTTCCTCATTCAATCCCTCCAATTAGATAGTGTCTTGAAATTATTGAAGGTCAGATTGAATAGAAATTTTAGTGTTGAAGATGTCTCCAAACACTTCTTTATTCCACACTTTGACTTTTTTTTTATCCTCTTAAGTTTTTGGACCACTCTATACATATTCATTCCCTCCACATGAACATTCCACCATTCAACAATGTTCCTTTCAAGGTTAGGATTCTGCATCCACATTTTCTCAAATCTAAAAGGGGAGTTTCTCTTACCAGTTAAAGGATTAGCCTGAAGGGCTATAGGCGAATGATCAGATCCTATACGGTGTAGAGTAGACAATGAGCATGCATAAAAAAGGATCCAATCCATTGATATCAGGGCCCAATCTAGACAAACTTGAACCAAGTCATCCCTAGTTCTTCGATTAGGCCAGGTGTAGGTCCCACCTCTGAGATCCAGATCCATAAGGGATTGATTATTAATAAAATCCATCAGAGCCACACCACTATCATTCTGGGATGAGATTTCCCCAAAAATTTTAGAGTTGCTGAGGGGAGTATTGAAGTCTCTAACCACCATCTAGCAGTCATTCCTAAAATTACTTCTCTCAGCTTCCAGCTTCTGCCAAAACTTATCTCTACCACTTTTAGAGTTGGGTGCATATATATTAGAGAGAACCTTGCTGAATCCATCTCTAATATGGTTAAGCCTGATATTAGAGATGATACCTTCAGATTTGATGATATCACCATGAATAGTATTAAGGTTCCAGAAGGAGGCAGTTCCTCAAGAGGCCCATTTAGAACTACAACCCACAACACCACAGTTCTTAAACAATTTAATATTTTCTACTTTATCTCTAGCCATTTTAGTTTCATGGATAAGAATGATATCAGGCTTTTTATCCCTAACAAAATTTCTTAAAAGATCATGTTTGTGGGGGATATTTAATCCCCTCATGTTCCAAGAGATGATCTTCATTTCTTAACTTGGGAGCATTTCGGGATGGTACATTGTTGCCCATCCATAATAATTTGTCTGATTTCCTGTTCTCTCATGATTATATTTAGTCTTCTAACTCTGTTAGACTTAGGCATTCCCACATTAGCTCTCATAGCTCTAGTTATAACTCCTCCTAGGGGCATCCCTAGGTTAGAATCAACCTGTTTATTTTTTTTGTGTTTCACCTCCGTCCAGAGGTCCTCTGCACATTCTGAGAATGGATTAGATTATTCAAACAAGTCTGCCCAGTTTATCTTAGTTTGTGGGGTTTCTAGGCTTAAGATACTTTCCTGGATATTATTACCATTATCTATATCCTTTGAGGATTTCTGAGTTACCTCACTGATTTTTTCTTCCTTATAAGAAATGACAACTCTTATTTCTCCTTGTTCAAGAGGGACATTAGGTTCCGAAGACAACTCCTTAGTCTGTTCAACACTAATTTCTGGAGCACTTATGTCTTGAGGGGGTCCATTAAAGCTTAGATCTTTTTCATCTGTAGAGGACACAACAAGGTCTCTTGAACTGGTAGGATTTGTGCTCACTGAGGATTTTTCCTTCCACACCATCTTGGTTTCTTTTGGAGGGGTTGGCTTTGCTTTCAGAGTTTTGAGAGGGCAATCCTTTGCCTGGTAACCTGATTTTTTACATGTGAAACAAGAAAAGGGAAGAGACTCAAATTCAACTAGCTGTGACCACACACTGAGCTTAGAGTTAATAACAATGTTTTGAGGAAGGTTAGTCATCTGAAGAATATTCATACAAACCCTGGCATAAACCCTTCGAGTTCTCAAAGTTGTCATAGGATAAATAGAGAGTAGTTCTCCAAAGGAGCTGGCCAACCCTCCCAGGACATCTTTGTGCCAGTATTACAGAGGGAGACTAGGGAACATAACCCATACTAAGGCCAAGACAAAAAAAATCAGAGTCTTTGAGTTCCAGGTTAGGGGACCATTTGTGAAGAGCAAGGGAGTAACGACCAACCATCCAGGGGCCACCGCATAATATTTTAGATAAGTCTTCCATAATTGAAAAATCAAAGGAAAAAAAAACCTTTGGACATGGCAACAATATCAACTTGACCCTTAAGGAACCATTTTCTCTTAGTAAACTGTTTGACAACTTCAATGTTTGGTCTACCCCCAACAAATTTCCTGATCAAGGTCATCTCCATAGAATTGATCCAAAAATTGATCAGGGGGTCTGGGATAAAAATGGAGAACTTGCCTTTAGGAGGGTTAGAGACCACATTAACTGTAGGAATGAAAGATTTCCCAGAAGGTTTAATACCAAAAAGGGCAGACCACTTACCTTTGGTATTACTTTTTTAGCCGTTACTAGGGATAGGGATTGCCATGTGAGTTGCTTTGTCTTGGAGAGGCCCACCATTTTTAGGGGACCCATCCCTAATTTTTCTCTCAAAGTCTACAAACTTTGTTGACTTCTGACCATTCTAATCAGGTTCAACCCCTGACCTATTTTACAGAGTCTTCCCTTCGGCAATTCTTCCCGCCTGAGGGAGATTCACTTCTATAACTGCACCAGTAGCAACAAGACCATCATTGCCAAGCAGTCCATTCAAAAATATTTTCCCACTCGAAGAATCCTTGCTCCTGCCTGAAGTCTCAGCCATGTTACAAAGTTTCATAAGTTAGGCATAGGCCCTATACGACATCACATTTTATGTTGTGCATATGTCATTATTCATAAATGTTCCTTTGTGTTGTCTAATTAGGGATGCCACAAAATGGTAGCTACCTATTCTTTTGGGTCTTCATGATGATGGCCCAAAAAGACTCTTCTTTGTGACTCTTATGTGTTATTCTTCCATTGTGCTTGTAGTTATACTACCTTTGGGGAATGATGACATTTTATTTTGATACACATGAGTTATCATATATTTCTCTTGGTTTGTCATTTTTTGGGGGCATCTCATAGTGGAAACATTTCTTGAAGGGTGGATGTATGCTATGTAAAGCTATTGATCTCATTAAGGAATTTGCAATTGCTTTAACATGGGGGCATACACTTAGCTCGTTGTTTCACATTTTTCACACACACACACACAAAAATTCAATCAATCTCTTTTTACAAATGGCTAAGGAGACAATTATTTCATTGTGTTCATCTTCTCATTATCATTTCCATGTACATTATTCAACATATCCTTATATTGGTCCTTATTTTCTAGATCTCTTTGGAGACAATGTTTTCCTTAGGACTAATCTTCCTTTTCAAGATCCCTTAATGGAGAAAATACTTTCCTTAAGGGTTGGTCCACTTTGTTTTGATTGGTTGACTAGTATAATACAACTTGCTAGACTATCAATGCCATCTTTTGTAGCAACACCTTCTGTTTACATTATCCATAGTAAGGCAATACCTTACCAGGGTAGTGGTCATCGAGAGAGAGAGAGAGAGAGAGAGAGAGAGAGCAATGCTTCCTTTATCTTATTTTTGGATTTGATGAAGACTTAAGTCACCCAGGGCCTTGTTGTTTCTTTGTCTCCTTGACCTTGATAAGATTGTTCTTATGCATTAATCTACTTTAATGTGAACATGAGTTTATCTCATACTCTCGGTAAATTGGGGGCTGAATGTACTATCCTAAAAATTTAGTACCCATAATTGGATTCTCTATTAGTCCCCATTTTGGTGATTTCAAGATCTGATGTTCATTGTGATTAATCCTAGCAACCTAATTCTTCCTTTCCTGCATGTTTTCCACCATCCTAAGACCCGGTCCAAATTCAAGCTCAAAACCCTAGGTAAAAAATATTTAAAATGTTATGTACCCAGGAACATAACATTTAAGATGTTATGTTCCCGCTTGTTTTGGCCCAAATTTAGCTCAGAGCTCTATGTCAGGATTTTAGTGGGAAACTAGATCCCATGGTCATCCTGACTTATTTTTTAATCTCAAAATGTAGGTCGGAGTATATTAACACCCTATATCTCCTCATTTTGATATCCATTACTATTTTTAAGCAACCATTATCAATTCCATTGAAGTTTTCACAAGGAATTCAAGTGATTGTATTCAAGATTTGAAGGCAACCATCCAAGATCTAGTTAATTTATTCTCAATCATTCAAGTCAATTCCAATGAAACCTTCTCCATTAAAGAAAAATTCTCTCCCATGGTGGCCAAGTAGAGGAGTTATCAATCAAGAAATAAAATCCTTCCTTCCACCCGCATTCATCTCTCCTTCATTTTAAGTGATTATAAAGCATATCTACATTGAAGATCTAAGGGTGACATTCATAGATCCATACATTTTTTAGGGAATCCTTGATTTTATTCTACATTTCAATGTCAACTCATTTAATTCAATCACATTCAAACATCTTCATGGGTATGAGTGATTTCTACATCTGTCCATGAGGTTTTATGCAAGGTGAATCAAACATTTACCTTTTTACATGCTTTCCTTTATCCATTTTACTTTCATTTACAAGGTTGATTCATAAATAGGGGTTTGACCAAGGATAAATCATTTTACCCAACCTTTTTCCATTTTCCTGTGTGCATGAATAGGTTACAAAATTTCCAGAACTTTTTTGGACAGATTAGGAGCTTTCATAGAGTCCCCGAAAGTTTTAGTCAAAAGTGCCTGGAACAGAACATCTGAAACATTTTGCTCCCAATTATAGAACATTTGAAACATTCTGTAAACTATAATTTTATTCCAAACTGAAATCCTAGGTCAATACAATAATTTGTAACGTGAATCAACTCATTTTTTTTTTCTTACAGTTAGTTACCAGTCTATTATTTCTAGATTTGTCTCTATTTGTCTATTTTTCCTTCTACACTACATCTTTCCACTTTCCATTTTCAATTTAGACATTTATAGTGAAGGATCACTATCCTATTAAATGTTTTGGACCTACTTGAGCCTATTGGGACATCTTCCTTTCAATTATATATTTGTTTGGATAGAAGGATGTAAGAAAATCTATATAAGTATATGAATGATTTTGGATCGTAAAAAAAAGCTACCAAATTATTGCCAATTTATTTATTTGTATGTTTTTTTTTTGGTCAGTAAAAGTATTTAATTTTACTAATATAAAAGAGACATTACATTTTTTAAGCTATTTTCAGCTTCATATAGTAGGCCCCATTACAATTAAGATTTCTTTAAAATAAGCCCCACCCAAACCCCTCAAACATACTTGTAGACACCTAAAATTTACCAGGTGTATCTCAAACATTCCAAATTATAAATCTTAGCCAAATGCTTCATAATATCATCTCAATGCAAATCAAATGGACATTTATCAAATCAAAGGAACAAAATTCAAATCAAATTAAACAATTAAATAATCATGAAATCAAATAATTAAATTCAAGCCTAAAGGGATTAATCAAATTATGCAATTGATTTTTCAAT